>OZ005735.1:229059762-229659762 GCA_963930755.1 Eudasyphora cyanicolor
ATAAATAAATAAATACATAAATACATAAATAAATAAATAAATAAATAAATAAATAAATAAATAAATAAATAAATAAATAAATACATAAATACATAAATAAATAAATAAATAAATAAATAAATAAATAAATAAATAAATAAATAAATAAATAAATAAATAAATAAATAAATAAATAAATAAATAAATATATAAATAAATAAAACACTTAGCATGAAATTCAAAAAATACACAAATCTGTCGATGAAATTTATTTATTTATTTATTTCAGTCTATGGATTACAATCCTTACAGACTAGCAATTAAAAATAAATTAAGTTTAAGGTTTCACAAAATGTTTTTAAAGAGTTTGAAAAATCTAAATTACATTGTTTATTAATATTGTTAAACTCTATTAAAGACCTTAAAACAGGTTCAAAAGAAGAGTAGTTACTCCTATGAAAAGGGATATAAACATAGGCATTATAGCGTAGTGATCTAACTGGAATGTTAAAGCCAATAAGACTAAGAAGTGAGGAACAATCTATAAATCCATTAATTAATTTATATATAAACAAAACCGAGCATTTAGACCTACGGTTTTTAAGCGTTTCCAGATGTATCAGCCTACATCTGGCTTCATAAGTAAGAAGAGGTGATCCAAATGGCACAGATACCAAAGCAAACTTCAAAAATTTCTTTTGCAGACGTTCAATTCGACTATTATGTACATCATACAGTGGGTTCCAAATTATGGACCCATATTCCAATTTAGATCTCACAAACGTTACATAAAGTAATTTACGTGTATATGGGTTAGTAAATTCTTTACTATTTCCCTTGACAAAAGCAAGCATAGAATAAGCCTTGGGCATTATGAAGTCGATGTGTAATTGGAAAGTTAGCTTATTGTCGAAAACAACGCCAAGATCCAGAATGCTATCCACATTCAGCAGTTGTTGGTTATTTATGTAGTAAATGGAGTTTAACATATTGAAACGTCTCCCAAAGGAGATATGAAAACATTTAGAAATTATTAGACCAAGATAGATTAAGATGGAAATGTATTATAGAAGCTCTATGTTCTCAAGTGGAGTAATATTGGATAAAAAAATTTAATTTAATTTAAAAATTATTAAAATAGTCTGAAATAATCAGATTTTTCGCAATATCTTGCAAAATATTCTCGAAGAAGTTGAAGGCTACTTAATTTTGGATTCTTTAAAGTTTTTCGTAACCAACTTGTTTAATCGAATTTTGGATCACATAAACATTTCTTCAATTCAATGAAACCACCTTATAGGCTGAGAAATGTGTTGTCATATATATCCAAATTGTCTGCAAAACCCAGCGCTACAAACAAAAGGTGACCAGTCTAATTTATTAAATCCACAGCAAATTCTAATAATTGTGTAAAAAATCAATGGAAATAACTACAAAATGTAACATTTTCATCTTTTTTAAAATTTTTGTTTTTCTCTCTCTCTCTTTTAGGTAAGCGTTAAATTTCCTATTTGCTACAATAAAATATGCGTGAGTAATGAATTATTATATTTTATTATATATCGTATTATCATATTATATCGACCACCACCATGATTTACTTTTAATTTTTTGAGGGAAATCGAAACTTATGACAAATGGCATCATGTGTCCGAATTTAAAAGCTGTAAAATGTATCGGTATACAAAATTTCATAGTTATATAAACAGATGTATGTATTACATATGCATTTTAACAAAAAAATAATCGCAAAAGAAACCTTCTCTAAATTTTTGTGAGTGGCGCTTACGTCTTTTTGGCGGTTAAGGCTCGGTAGGATTATATCTAAGCTAAATGTAGTTGATCCCATATACTTTACCTTGAATTGACTGACTACTTGGTTTAATTCGATACTACTGTATTTCTCAGAGGGATCGAGAGACATAGTAAGTCTCTAAAACTCAAAATTGTTTGTCAGACTTATTTAAAATATATTAGACATTGGTAAAGATAGAGCTATACTTTCAGGATATGACATACAATATCCAACATATTGTAAGGAAAAGTGCAATATAAAGGGTGATTTTTTTGCTATTTGGCTTTTCGGTCTTATGTTTCGAAAATGTTCAATTTATCTTACCATTCCACTTACAAACAAAAAACGATTGCGTTTTATTATCAAAATTCATGCTCTGTAAAAAATATGGTTTTATCGAAAAATTTTCTTCAGCGACGAGGCTCATTTTTGACTCAATGGGTGTGTCAGTAAACATAATTGGCGAATTTTGTCCGTAGAGTAGCCATAGCCAGTTCAAGAGCTACATTGTTGGGTCCGGTTTATGGGCCGGCGGCATCATACGACCGTAGTTCTTCTAAGATGATAATGCCCGCAACGTTAATTGTGTTTATGTCAAATCTCCTTAAATTTGCCCAACAGTGTACAGAATTCCAGTATCACCGAGGCCTTTATCATCCATGAAGGAAACTGTCCATGTTGTTTAGTAACTGACTCGCAGATTGATGATGAATTTATGAAAATGTTGCTAATTATTTACATAAAATTGTTAATAGTAGACACAACCGTCAGCCTTTTATGATTAGACTCGGCTGTCATTGTTATTTTCATGCTTCACTCGTTCGCGCAGCCATTAAAGAGAAAACATGAAAAGGCATTTTAGAAAAACCTACGGACATATGTCGGCTAAATGCACACAGCTATGGGTAATAAAATAGTCTGAAACAAACATGGATGTACTTAGTCTTGCATATACACACATACACCCATATACACACTCATACGAGTAAATGTTGTGAACATATCAATTTCCTGCAGTTCGTCCCCTGTTCATCGCCGATTTACAAGTATGTATTTCGCATTCACATTTAATGTGATTTAATACGATTTGAAATTGTTGTCATCGTTAACATGGTCAATTGTACTAAGCCGCCATTGCCATCACCGCCATCGCCTCCAGAACTGTGACATGTTGCAGTGCTATAAATCCTTCCTCCCCATTCTTTCCCCCTCCCGTCCATGGAGTGGTGGTATACATAGTTGGAGTGGGAGTGGAGGTTTATCTGTTGATATGATAAATATCCCATTTAAAATAATTCCTAAATTACATACATAGTTTGTATTTGTTGTGAACGTGTTGAAAAGGCTAATAGGAAACATGTTAACAAAATGTTAAACAACATTGTTTGAAATCCTTTAAAGCTGTGCACGAAATGCGGCTGATGTTGATGACTGAATGAATGAATATTGTCATGTTTTTGTGGCATTTGATTAAGTTATTTTAAATGCATAAATACATATGGGTTTTGTATTGTTGCACCTATTCATGCCCCTAAACTACATATGCGTGACAGAAAATACCCAACGTTGAGGTTTGTGATGGAATGAATAAGTACAGATTATTCAGATTAAAATAGGGGGAAAGTGAAAAGTAGTTGGAAGTGTTATTTACTTTAAATTATTAATAATGTTCACTGATATAGATGTAAAGAAATAATTATGTGTTTTTTTTTGTGTTAGTTAACGTTTTATTATTAATGAATAATTAAAAACGTCGCTCCCATGCGGAGCATCTAGCAACAACAGGTAACTTAAAGCGACTGTTACATTAGACTTCAGAGATTAAATCTAGTTCTGTCGCGGGCTATCATTTTTATTTTGGGCCATGTGAATACTTTTGCTGAAAATTCCGCCTCTATTTCTGGTATCCTGTGGATTCCATTGGAAAGAGTTTTTGGATATGTCGCTATTATCTTTCCACAAGGTGTATCCAATCCATCGCCATTTTCTTAGTTTTATCTCGACATGTATCGCTTCCATATTACATATCTGTAATAACTCCGGATTGCTAATAACGGGTGATCCAAATAGAGATACTTTTTCAATAGCCTTTTTTTGACAGATCACGTGTGAGTCGTGTCATGCTGTCATGTTATTTTTGTTAAGTGTTGTTTGGCATTTCATCATGGAAAGTCTTACGCCTGAACAACGTTTTCAAATCGTTCAACTTTAGTAGGAAAATTCAATTTCTGTGAGGAATGTGTTTCGTGCACTTCGCTCAACATAATCGGCTTACTGAGCGTACTATTCGCAACACCATCACCCATCTTGAGACCAAATAGTCCACGTCCAGCACGCAGTAAAGAAAATGTAGCGGATGTAGCTGAGAGTGTACACGAAGACCGTGGAGAGTCGATTCGGCGCCGTTCGCAGCAACTCGGACTGACGTATGGAGAGACTTGGCGCATTCTACGTCGAGATCTTAAATTGAAAGCATACAAAATACAGTTTGTGCAAGAACTGAGGCCGCCCGACATCGCTTCGTTCTATGGGCTCTTGAAAAGTTCCAAGAAGATCCGACGTTTTCGGGCCAAAAGCGATGAGGCCCATTTCTGGCTCAATGTGTATGTAAACAAGCACAATTGTCGCATTTGGGACGAAGAGCAACCTGAAGAGATTCAAGAGCTCCCACTTCATTCAGAAAAAACAACGGTTTGGTGTGGTTTGTGGGCCGGTCGGTCCATATTTCTTCAAAAATGATTCCGGTGAGAACGTAACCGTCAGTGGCGACCGTTATCGTGTCATGACATATCCAGGGTTACCATAACCATTTTTCGGATAGGAGGACATTTGTGTCAGAAAAGGAGGACATTTGTGATATTTACAAGAGCCCTTGAAACCTTCGGAGGACATTTTTTTTTAAAGTAAAAAATAACAGTAATTGGAAAAAATATACATTTGGTTTTGATCAACAATTATTTTTTTTAAAAAAAGGGCCATAGTCCTAATTTTTTACCTATAGTATATATTGCGAATTTTAAGAAAAAAATTTGCAAATGTAACAAAAGGAGTAGGCCGACCGCGCAACAAAAGAGTTATAATTAGAATGTGGGTTCGTACACGCTGAAAAAAAATCGCTTCTGTAGTATATTGTCCCAAACATATTCGGCTTGAAACATATATATGTTTATGTTACACTCTAAACATATAATATTTGAAACACACCATAATTATATATTTGGGAAGATGTTGTTCTAAATAAATCTTTGTTTACATGCCAATATATTTTTATTTGGGGAATGAAACAAATATTTATTTGCATTTACGTATTCAGAAAATACCTAAGTTATGTTAAATTTTTCAGTAATTCAATGTTAATTTGTTATAAAATATTAATGTTTGTAAAATAATTATTGAAATCGTATAATCTTGGATCAATATAAATTACTTAGAGGATTGACAACTAATGATGGCTCAGAATACTCAGAAATTTAAATTATGGATTAAGAACAGAAGCTAATGCTGGGAGGTACAACTCGGAACCAAGGAAGAATTAAATCTGAAGTTCTAAAAAGTCAACAAAAGTTTTTAAAATTTTATATTTGGAGAAATTCCTAAACAATAATTATATGTGTATTTAAACACATATTTTATTTGAGAATTTTAGTTTGCAAATATACTTTGTTGTAATATATTAATATATGCGTTCCAAATATATTTTGTTGATTTTCAAATAAAATTTATTTGCTAGGAAATATATAATATTTAAAAATTTGTGTTCCAAATATATTTTCTTTCGATTCAAACATATCAAAAAAGGCTATTTTGCCCCGTGTATATGTGTATTTTATGAACAAAGAGAATTTTTCTTTGTTTTTTTGGGGTGTATTTTCATTTTAAGCTGTTTTCTTGATTGGGGTGTAATTTCCTAAAGCACTTTTTGGAACGAAAATAGGCCCCAAATTTGGGGCGCACTTTCATTTTCAATTTGGGTTCATTTCCTTGGGGTTCAACTTCCGGCCGCCGACAAAGTCTTATAAAATTCTATAGAGGAGTACTCCTACGAAAGAAAGTCACATCTCCATTTTAGTAGTTTTGAGATATTTAGCTTTTACGTTTTTTAAATTTCAAGCCTTTTACTATTAGATTTAGGTTAGGAACCTAAATTGGTCTAAGTGTGCTGGTAAAAGCTAAATATCTCAAAACTACTAAAATGGAGATGTGCCTTTCTTTCTAATGATGGCAGTCTATTACTTGAATTAAATTTAGTGCAAATTATAGTTTTTGTACAATCAATTTGTAGACGGTTCCTTTCATATGCCAACTGAACGTTAGTCACTTATGATTGTGCTGGTATAGCCCAAAAAACTAACAAAATTCAGTGGTTAAAAATATACTTCAGCTTGAGGTTCATTATTGTTGAAAAAGTCCACCGAAAACCACGATTGTTAAACTATAAAAATACTTTTGCAGCAGTAACAAAAGGAGGACAAATCCCACATTTTTCAAAAAGGAGGGAGGACAATGGTGAAAAAGGAGGACATGTCCTCCGAAAGGAGGACGTATGGTAACCCTGTATATATCTAGCTACGAAACTTTTTTGGGACTGGCATGAAAATTTCATTCATATTAAAATTTGTTCGTCAATTTCAATTCCTAAAATAATGAAGAAGAGAATTATCCAAAGAAGAAGTGCTAAGAGATTCCAACATATAAATGGTGCAGAGAAGTGGTGGAGAAGGTGAAAAAAAATCGCTAAAAATGCAAGAAAAAATTTTAATTTTTCTTTTTTGCATTAATTTAATTACATTTTCTTAAACTTGAGTAAAAATTTTCTTGCAATAAGGAAAAAATATGCTGGATTTGCATAATTTCAAATCAGAATTTGCTGGTATTGAGTTCATTTTCCCTATTTCGATCTCAATACTTACTTAAAGGAAGTACGAAGTAACTAGAATTAGGTTCAACATATTTAATAATTGTCAGGAAATGTATGAATTTGATATAAGGAAAAATGCGCCATACGAAGTATAATATTTGTACAGTTAAGTTCATTTTAACTTGCTCCAGGGTTCACTTTTTTTAGTGCATCCTATGTTGGGGGGTAAATAATAACAATTTAAATTGCTTCAAGTTATTTCCACCGAATGCTTTCCACTTCTTGAGTCATTCATCCAAAACGCGCCTATAAACAATTTAGTCATGGCACTAAATTAATCTTCAGACAAAATAACAAAACCAAAAGCAAACCTATAAATGACACATGGAGAAAGAGAAAGAAAGCAACAACAAAATAAATAAGACAATTTTAACAAGTACTTAGTTACTTGTACTAGTTGGTGGTTGGTTGGGCATAAAATTAAGCCTCATACGACATCAATGATATAATTTCATTATCAGCAGTTCATTGGCATTGCAAAAGCTCAGTACACAACACACACACACACACACGACACACCAATTGACGGACGGACGGATGATGACTGTGACAGACATTTAGACATTTTAAGAGGTATTTGTGCCACAAGCACCACCTCCAGCTCTGCTCCTCCGTTGCCGAAGGCTTCCAACGCACCGCACAGTGTGGTTCATTTATGGTATTCTGAATATAATTTCTCATATATGGCACATTTAATAGCAACAATAACAAGAACAATAATAGCAACAGCAACGACAACGACAACAGCAGCTTTGGAAAACAACAACAACCAATGTCCAGAACATATTCAAAGAAATAGAATAATATAAAATAACAACAGCAAAAAACAAATGTACATACTCGTACTTTCTGTAGTACACTTTGTGCATGTTCATTTGTATTTATACATTATGTGTTGTTTTTATTCTTACATTTTTTTTTTGTCTGACAAAGTATGGAATTTATTGAACACCCGACGTAACGACCGACCGACCGACCACTCATCATAGGAAACAACGTAGACAACAACATCAACAACAGCAGCAGCAGAGCAGAGCAATGCCACCAGCTGAGAACAACAAAAACCACATTAAATAGATATGTAGATACTCGTACATATGGAGCCAGACATCGAGAATTCCAAGAGATACAGTGGCTGGAAATCGAATATAAAATAAATCTTCTATATTATTGTAGAAGTTCATTTGGAACCTCTAATGAATTGATCATTTCGTCAAATGTACTACGAAAACATGCCAAAATGGATATGTAACATACAACTCTTCGTTTCACGTTGGGCGCCACTCTAAAGGCCGGGTTAGGCATACGTAACCGTAATTTATCTTTACCGTTGCCGTAACGTTGCCCGTTTGAGCGATTAGCCAACTTTGAGAAAACGAGTCATATGTTCTGACAACAACAACACATAAGTAAACAAAAGAGCCGCGATTTCTTTTTGTTTAGGTTTATTAAAAATGAAGGTAAAAAGAATGTTTTATTTGTGTCTTTTAAATCTGTGCAGAATTTACAATAAAAGTAATCAAGAAAATATCGTCGGATAAGAAGATGGGGTGGACGTCCTATAAACAATGACTGGGCGAAAGCCGGACACTAAAATGCCTATGACAGTTTTTAATTTGTTATTAACATTAATAAAATATGAGTTAACTACGCCAAAGCAACAGATTAGACCGGCAGAGAGACCTGCAATAACACCACTGTATGTGAAATATTGCTTTATCCCATGATTCCAAGTTGGAAAATATTAACATTCTATTCTTTAAAATTGTAGATATTTGGGTCACGGTTGTTCCATACAATCGATTGCATGGAGTCACAAGCTGGGGAAAACAACAATTCGAAATATTATTTTAGAATGCAGTGAAGTTTTGTGGCGCTTGCTTTCGCCGATTTATTTAAGTGAACAAACTACACAGCAGTACAAACACATTGCCAATGATTTTCAACGAATGTGGGATATGTTGAATTGTGTGGGAATCTGCGATGCTAACTATACATTCATATCAGTTAATGTTGGAAGTTATGGCAGCCAACACGATGGGGGTATTTTATGTCTATTTTAATACAAACAATTTCCATTTCTTAATTTAAATTAAATACAGCTATATTCCAGTACTCTCCGTTTGGCCAATCGGTTATTTTTGGTACAGTACCTTTACCTCCTAGTAAACCATTATCGTCAGCATCCTCTGAAGCCTTTCCTCATTTTTTTATTGGCCCCTGAGGAATATCCTTGGTCTAAGTCAACAACTTTAGACGAGCTCAGAGACAACATCCCACGCGAAATTGCCAACGTTCCGGTCGAAATGTGTCCAAGTGGAAAATTGGGTCCAAAGAATAGATCGATTTTGACGGGCTCGATGGTCATTTGACCGAAATTGAATTTCATTCTTAAAATGTAACATTTGCACTACACCTGGAATTTGAACTCTATATCTTAAATATTCTGTGTTTTATTAATATATAAAACTCTTATGTCCTTAATGGAAAACCCTTTACTTATGTCTATTTCCATTGAAGAAGGACTCCACCAATCCAATCTCTATCTATAAATTAGTCCACGTTTGTAGAGACGATTATATTGCTGTCAAATTAACCCACAATGAAGAAGATTGGCGCAATGATTGTCTCGTACTGTCGTCAAAAGAATCCTGAAGCAGATTATAAATTTAATTTTTAATGGAGTCAGCCGCGATCTTCATAAAACTCATCTGTAGCGCCCAGCTCCTTGCCAATTTGCTTCCAAGCTTCTCGCTTTTTTTCAGATATCCGATATGTTGGATTATATTTATTGCATAAATACTGGTGCGACTGCACCAATGAAATCAAATATTCGTCTTTCATGTTTATTTGCGCTTTTAAACAACAAATAATTAATAAATTATTTTCTTTACTTTTCTCGGTGAACATACAATTGTAATTGTAAACAACATGTAGTATCAGCTGTTGTCATATTGTACGTAAACGGAACGTCCAAGCTATGTATAACTTTTGCAGCTATTCCTATTCCCAAGACATTCCTATTCCCAAGACAGGTTACCATAAACTTTTTTCGGAAAAGAGGACTTTTGTGTCAGAAAAGGAGGACAATTGTAACATTTACAAAGAGTGTTTGGAACTTTAAGAGGACATTTAAAAAACAAAATTTCCAATGATTTGTACAACAATTTGCTAGTATAGCGCTTATATGCCAAATCGGATGCTTAATTTCAAAGTGATTGGATATAAAAAAGCTTCTGTAGCGCTAAAAGGCCAATTCGGAAAGAAAATGTATACGTATGTGTATTCTTCCCAGCTATGCAAGAGTCTTATTGCCAAGTTTCAGCAAGATCTGAGTGAAAATTCGACCTGTATTTAACGAACAATTATAAATGGACAGACATACAATCGGTGTATTTTAAAGTGGGTCTAGCTCCAGTATTTTAGGTATTAATTATAATAAATAAGTGAAGCGGATCACATGTCAACTGTTTTTTGATTCGTTGAAATTTGTGGTGTTTGTTGCGTAAGAAGTAAATCTTGAGGTACCTCTGTGTGGGGGATATATAAAAACATATAAATACACCCAAATTACCAATTTTTAGCTTGACCAGCTGAAATTTCCAGTCTCTATGGCGTTAATAAGTCAAATCGGAACGAAGATTCTAAAAATTGATCGATATTGCTCATTTCAATCCCAAGTTACCTGCAGCTATAAGAAGTATCTGTGCCAAATTTCAGTCATCGAGCTCAATTGTTGTAGTACTAACTTTGTACTAAAAGTAGTTGCGAGTATAATCCATGTGGAGGTTTACTATCTGTGAAAAAGTTGAAAACAACACAAAAGGAGGACAAATTCATCAATTTTGAGAAAGGTGGGAGGATGGAAGGACACTGGCTAAAAAGGAGGACGTATGGTAACCCTGTTCCTGCTATACATTTATAAAATGTACATTGATTATCTAGTCTTCATTTTAGTGCTTCCTCGTTGGGCCGAGCCAACAAAACGTGGATCTGCTATCTGGCATACTGCTTGCTTCGGTGGAAATTTTACATTGGATGCAATTCTTACATTTATGTGGGGACGGATCGCGCAACGCCTTAGACGTTACTTATCGTACGACAAGGACTAACTACGCACGGATACAACGGACGCTTACGTAATAATTTGACGACACACTCGCACACGCAATTTCACTAACTGCGCATGCGAGCTTGGACACACGACTCGACGCACAGACAGGAGGACGAGCATCAGTCGCTGTTCAGAAGTTAAGAAGACAAGAAGTGTCATAGAAGAATAACTTAGAAGTTTTTAGTTTAATTTAATTTATTTTATTATTAGAAGTGTACAAATTGAAGTCTTAAGTTTTATTTTATTTCATTCGTTTATTTTCTATGTTAAGTTCACATCACAATAAATTATTATTATTAATCTTTAAACCGAACTTTACAAGTGTTTCATTAAAAACAAAACGAAGGAACAATTCCTACAAATTTGGGGGCTCGTCCGGGATGTGAATGTGAACATAGAAATAAATGAACATAAAGAACAAATAGAGTGTGTTTTGAAATTAAAAAGGAAAAACGTGAAAAAATTCCTAATTGTGTTAGAAGTAAAAAACTGGAAAATCGTTGAAGATTGAAATGAAGTTGTCATTATAAAAGTGACCAAGTAATAAACATTGAAAAAAAAGGATACCCGTTAATTGTCACCACACAAACAAACGGTATTCCTTGTAGTCAATGAAGAGACACACAGCAATAAAATACGACGTCATTGAGTGTAAATGGAAAATTTGGACGAAGCAACAACATCAACAGGCAAATGAACGGCACATCAGCGAAGTGATTTCAACCCTTATATTCATCGAGCAGAGGTGATAGCAGAGGCACGAGTACGCGTCGGCGCACATGCAGCGTGTGTGGACCATAGAGGAACAATAGCAGAGCAACTGAGACGACTCGTATTGCTATTTAGATGTACTTATGTATGTATGTATTCATATGATAATTTTATGTTTGTATGTATATGTGCATACGATTGATGCAGAAGACGTTCTTGTGCGTGGATGAATTAGGGAAAGGGAATTAACGGGATTTATTACTGTTGGCTGACCTAACTGTTTGCTGTTTATTTGTTTTGCTTGTTATTTGTTTTTGTTACATTTGCTTGGACAACTGTTTATTTAGGTCGTGTGCACATTTTTTATTTTATTGTTCTTGTAATTAGCTGTTAAGATTGATACATAACTGATTTTTGAATTGATGTACATATTTCCATAGCGTTATTTATTTATTCTTTGTAAAGCGGCTGGTACTTTTACGGACTTTTGTTTTTACTTTACTACGATGGACAAAGACATTATAATGGGATTGACTGTTGACGGACTGAAGGGGAAATTAGAGGAGGTGAATTTGACAAAGACTGGTAGTAAGGCTGAGTTGCAGACACGTCTCTTGGAACACCACGGTCATCTCAATGTGGCTGACGACGGCGAATCTGACTATGGCGAGGCAACGTCTACAGTTGGACAAGTAACGACATTTTTTACATTGAGAGATATCCAGGATTCGGTATCAAGTTTTACTGGCGATGGCTTGCCGGAGGTCGATCAGTGGCTGAGGGAATTTGAGGACTGTGCGTGTACTGTCGGTTGGAATCCCTTACGCAAATTCATATATGCCAAACAATTGTTGACAGGAGCGGCCAAGATATTTGTTAGGAGTCAACCTAATATTAAGGACTGGTCATCCCTTAAGACAGCATTGAGGAAGGAATTTGGTACAAAAGTCTCGTCTGTCGATATTCATAGAAGACTGTCAAATCGGCGAAAGAAATCTGCAGAAAGTTTTCGGGAATATCTCTACAGTCTGATGGAGATTGCGCAGCCAATAGGATTAGACGATGAGAGTTTGATAACATATTTTATAGAAGGAATATCAGACTCTAAGGCGAACAAAGCTGTGTTATATCAAGCCACAACATTGGAAGAACTGAAGGCCAATTTACGAGTGTACGAGCGGATGTACGGCACTGGAGAGTCATCAAACTCAAAAGTTACACGTTCGAAACCAAATGACGACGGCACGAGGAAGACAACACTTTGTTTCAATTGCGGAGAGAAAGGCCATATATCCAGTGACTGTAAGGTACCTAAGGTAAAATGTTTCAAATGCAAGGGTCTAGGCCATAAATCCTTTGAATGTAAGAGTCAATCGAAGAAAGAGAAACCAGATGAAAGGTCAAGCACTGAGAACGCAGCAGGAAATGTACATACATTATCCGAGGAGACGCCTTCGGTCTCACGACGAATTTTCAAAGATGTGGAAATATTAGGTAGAAAAATATCAGCAATGGTGGATACCGGAAGCGACGTTAGCCTTCTTCGACATGACACACTGGCTCTCTTAGGTGATACCGTGCTGGATAATGACATCAGGACTCTTGCAGGAATAGGTGGAAAGAGCATAAAGACGATGGGAAAAATAACCGTACAAGCGATGATTGATACAGTACACCTGAAGATAACATTCCATGTACTAAGGTCGGACGACATACAATATTCGGCTGTAATTGGCAACGATTTGTTGCAACAGGTAGATATGACCATCGATGGAAATGGAACCAGATTTACTAGCAGAGCCGTGGCATCATCTACAACAAATACCAGTCAAATTGCGGAACTGAGCGAAGAGTTTGCGGGTGTATTGAATTTGACTACGTTTGTGGAATTTCAGGAAGATGATTTGAAGATTGAACATCTGGACTATGCGATGCGGACAACAATCGGTAACGTTGTTAAAGCGTATAAACCCGTGAAACCAGAAACACATCCGGTGACTATGAAGATTATTCTCAGTGATGAAGTTCCAGTTTCACATCGACCGAGAAGAATGTCATATCCTGATCAGTGTACCGTCAATGAGCAGGTGAATGAGTGGCTTAGAGATGGTATAATAGAGCCCAGCTGTTCCGAATATAGCGCACCAGTAGTGTTGGTACGGAAAAAGGATGGAACAAAACGATTGTGCTGTGATTATCGCAAGCTTAACGAGAAGATTGTACGCGATAACTTCCCGATGGTATTAATCGACGACGTAGTACAGAGGCTGTTGAGCGCGAAAATTTTTTCCACCCTAGACCTGAAGAACGGATTTTTCCATGTTCCCGTTGATGCAGACTCGAAGAAATATACGGCATTTGTGACACATAACGGCCAATTTCAATTTAAATATGTACCGTTTGGAATTTCCAACTCACCAGCGGTATTTTGCAGGTATATTTCAGCAATTTTCAGAGAATTGATCACCGATGGAACGGTAATAATATACATGGATGATATTGTGATTCCCTCGAGTAATGAGATGGAAGGTATCGAAAAGTTAATGAAGGTATTGAATGTCGCGGAATCAAACGGACTTTCAATAAAATGGAAGAAATGTCAATTTCTAGAGAGGCGGATTCAATTTTTGGGTTACGTTATAGAGAATTCGATGATATCACCCTCGATTGAAAAGACAAAAGCCGTTTCGAATTACCCGTTGCCACCGACTCAAAAGGCAATTCAAAGATTTTTGGGACTCACATCATACTTTCGACGTTTCATTCCAAATTATGCCATGATTGCAAGACCTCTAACGGACCTGTTAAGGAAAGACGTTAAATTTAGATTAGGCGATGAAGAGATTCTGGCTTTCCAACAATTGAGAAATTCTCTGGTCAATACGCCGATTTTGAAGATATTTGACCCACAGTCCGTTACAGAAATACATACAGACGCGAGTATGTACGGGTATGGTGCAGCGTTGTTGCAGAAGGGTGACGACGAACAATTCCATCCTGTGGAATATATGAGTAGGAAGACGACTCCAGCGGAACAAAGATATCACTCATATGAATTGGAAGTATTGGCAGTGGTAGAGGCTCTCAAGAAATGGAGGATATACGTCTTAGGATTACACGTAAAGATTGTGACTGACTGTAACGCCTTCGCACTAACGATGCGTAAACAGGATGTCCCACCTAAGGTATCTCGATGGGCACTTTTCTTGCAAGAGTTCGACTATACAATTGAACACCGCCCGGGGTCGAAGATGAAGCATGTCGATGCACTAAGCCGACTGTCCTGTTTGATAGTGGAGAATTCTTTGAGGCATCGTATGAGAGAAGCACAAATGCAGGACGAATGGATCAAGGCTGTTAGAAAAATCTTGAATACCGGAGAACACGACGATTATTACATGAAGTTTGACCTATTGCACAAGGATCCGAATAAAGAGTTGATGGTAGTGCCGAGCTCAATGGAGAAGGAAATTATAGCCATGGCACATCGACAAGGACACTTTGGTGCACGCAAGACGCAGGAGTTGGTGCAAAAATCGTATTTTATACCGGAGTTGACCAAGAAGACAGACAACGTTGTTAGAAGCTGCATTGAATGTATTGTTTCAGATGCAAAGAGAGGTCGCAAGGAAGGTTTCCTTAGTCCAATAGATAAGGCTAATAGACCGTTGGTCACATATCATCTTGACCATGTCGGACCGATGGAGGCGACTCATAAACAATACAATCATCTACTGGTAGTTGTGGATGCTTTTTCCAAGTTTGTGTGGTTGTACCCAACCAAGAGTACAGGCACAAAGGAGGTAACGGACAGACTCTCGAAACAAGCTACGATATTTGGTAACCCGGAGAGAATCATTACCGACAGGGGTACAGCGTTTACTTCGAACCAATTCAAAGAATTTTGTGAATCGCGGAAAATTCAACATTTATTAATTGCAACCGGAGTTCCTAGAGGAAATGGGCAAGTGGAGCGGATGCATCGGATTATTATACCAATGCTGACGAAACTGTGCGTTGAAAATCCAGGAAATTGGTATAAATATGTTGATCGGGTACAACGCATCATGAACAACACACCGCCACGAAGTACAAACATAGCCCCATTCAAATTGCTGACAGGTGTAGACATGAGAACGGAAGATGACGTTGACCTTCGAAATACAATGGATGAATTGGCAATAGAGGAATTTGATAGTGAACGAGAAGCCCTAAGAGAAGAGGCTAGAGATAACGTCCAAAGGATCCAGCAAGAGAATCGTAGAGATTTTGACCGCAAAAGAATCCCCGAAACCACGTACGATTTAAATGATCTGGTCGCCATCAAGCGTACGCAGTACGGAACTGGGATGAAACTGAGACCGAAGTTCCTGGGTCCATACAAGATCGTGAAAAAACTGAACCATGGCAGATACGTCGTCGAGAAGGTTGGAGATACTGAAGGTCCGAGGAGAAGTACGACGGTGTCAGAGTACATGAAACCGTGGAGACCACATTCGAGGACGAATGTCGAGTCAGGAAGGCCGAATGTGGGGACGGATCGCGCAACGCCTTAGACGTTACTTATCGTACGACAAGGACTAACTACGCACGGATACAACGGACGCTTACGTAATAATTTGACGACACACTCGCACACGCAATTTCACTAACTGCGCATGCGAGCTTGGACACACGACTCGACGCACAGACAGGAGGACGAGCATCAGTCGCTGTTCAGAAGTTAAGAAGACAAGAAGTGTCATAGAAGAATAACTTAGAAGTTTTTAGTTTAATTTAATTTATTTTATTATTAGAAGTGTACAAATTGAAGTCTTAAGTTTTATTTTATTTCATTCGTTTATTTTCTATGTTAAGTTCACATCACAATAAATTATTATTATTAATCTTTAAACCGAACTTTACAAGTGTTTCATTAAAAACAAAACGAAGGAACAATTCCTACATTTATTATTGCTGTCTATGTTATCTAAAACCAGCGTTGGGCGCTACTTTCATAGTTATTATCCTCTCTATGTTACCCAAGACCAGCGTTGGGCTCCACTTTCATAGTTATTGATTATCCCCTCTCCTTGGAGAGGAGGGTATTCATCATTTGCTACGAGCCAAAAGTGTAACACATCGAAGGAGTGACCTAAGACCCCAAGATTGTTCGGCGGATATCCGTTTTGGGTCATTTTAAGTCGTTTGAGCAATGTCCGTCCGCCCGTCTGTCTGTTGTCTGGTGCGCACGATAACTCTCGAAAGAATTAACCAAATGACTTCCAATTTGGAAAGCGGTAAAATTTTTCTCTATCTCCGGCAAGTTCGAAGATGGGCCATATTGGTTCACTCCTTCCAGTAAGAGTTAAGATTTAGTGAAATATAGATTCTTCAATAACTTCTATACGACTTACTCGAATCTTCTGAAATTCCACACATAGTATTCGTTTATTAGTCGCTTATACCTCAAGAAAAATGGGCGAAGTTGCCACGCCCCTTTTGGTACCTCACACACAAATGGACCATTAACAGCTAATGACTTTAATACAAGTACATAAAAATACTTGAAATTTTGTAAAGTTTGTAGTGCCTAAATTCCGGTAAAAAAAATGGGCATTATTGTACGGCCTCTTTTGGTACCTCCCACACAAATGGACCGTTTTGCACCAAAAGTTAACAGCTTATAACGATAATACCTATGCATACAAATACTTGAAATTTTGTACAGTGTAATTCTGTTATAGTGTATATAGTTCAGTGAAAAATGGGCGTTATTGCCCCGCCCCTTTTGGTGCCTCACATACAATTGAACCATTCTGCACAAAAAGTTAACAGCTTATAACTTTAATACCAGTGCAAACACATACTTGAAATTTCGTACCGTGTGATGTTTTTATAGTACCTATTGTCCAACGAAAAGTGGGCGTCACTTTTCGTACAAAATGGTACCCGGAGGTGCCAAAAGGGGATAAAGCATTACACTTAACCAAATTTCAAGTATTTATATGCACTAGTATTAAGGATATAAGCATTTACATTTTTTGTACAGGTTGGCGCAGAATGAGCTATATGGTTTAAATGGTTTATAACTTTTTTAATTAATGCGAATGTTATATTTTTTTAAAAAATACAGTATATTATTGGGGAATTTTTTTGCAATTAGCTTTGAAAAATTATATCCTGTAATTGATTTCCATTTTCTGCTTCGCGCATACTTGCTCTTTTAGAGTATTTTCCATAATTTTTCGCAAAATTTTGGAAAAATTCAATTATTTTTGTACGTTGTTCGATTCATAATTAATGCCACCCTGTACAAAATGGTCCCTTTGTGTTGCAGGTACTAAAAGGCATGGCGACACTTCGCCCACACTAGACATCGGTTTCACAAGTTCACTCACTTGACATAAACCCCTTAAAATTTATTTATATATATTTTTAATCCAAACGCGTTGTAGAAAAAAATGGTTAAACTTTTATTAAATTTTTCAATTAAATTTTTAAATTTCAACATCCATAACAATTTCAATTAAAATATTTTCTTTAAGCACTATAGAATTGTTCTAGTGATGTCAAACGGAAATCCCGATCCCGGGATATTTTAATAATAATATAATGATAATAATTTAATGATAGAAAATTATAACATCAATAATAACACTGTGCAACAGTGAAAATAATACACGGACTTGACAGTATAGGTTCGATTCTACACGGTTTTCCAACAAGAGGTGTAATTTTGAATCACCCGGTATTTCGGTAGCTGTCACTTTTAAAGCTTTTATTCTTTGACATTTGACAAGTAGAAACTACGCCATTACTAAAAATGGAACGATACACGATTCAACAACGCATTGAAATTATTAAAATTTGAAAAATTGAAAATCATCGAAAAATCATCTTGACTGATGAGGCCCATTTCCACCTCGGTGTCTACGTCAACAAGCAAAATTGTCGCATCTGGGGCTCGGAAAACCCAAGAGTTATTGTTGAGAAGCCTCTCCATCCTCAACATGTGACAGTTTAGTGCGGTTTATGGTCCGGCGGGGTCATTGGACCTTACTTTTTCGAAAATGAGGTTGGGTCAACAGTTACGGTGAATGGATTGCGCTATCGAGAGATGACTAATGATTTTTTATGGTCGGAGTTGGATGGTATTGATCTGGACAACGTTTACTTTCAACAAGACGGCGCTACGTGCCACACAAGCAACGAAACCATTGCTCTGTTACGGGAAATCTTTCCGGACCGGACCGTGTTATCTCTCTGAATGGGGAATGGCATTTATTTTTTGATGATTATGTCTATCAAATGTTGGCCGCGGCTACGTCTCAGATGGTCCAGCCGTTGAGTCCAATTTCCAATGACTCGTTCGAGTATTTCGACTGGTAACTGGCGAATGACACGCGTAAACGTTGTTCAGACGTCTTTCCATGATGAAATGCCAAACAATACTTAACAAAAATAACATGACAGCATGACACGACTCACACGTGATCTGGCTATTGAAAAAAGTATCTCTACTGGGATCACCCTATACTACCCTTTGCTAGAAGAATCGAACCTATACCGTCAAGTCCGTGTATTTTTCAAAACGTGTTCATTTGTTGCAAAGTGTAATTCAGACGACGAACTGAAGGTGGACCAAAATTATTTCATAACTAAGATGTTGTGAAATATTTTAATAAAAGTTAGTATTTTTTAACAAAAGTTAATTTATGCTTTAGCTGTTTTTGTCCTTATTCAAATTAAATTAAAACTGAAATAAAATGTTTGTATTCCATTTCGAAATATTACATTATGAAGAATGAAAAAATTCTGATTTATCCCGAAAATCCCGGGATATCGAAAAATTTCGGGATCGCGAAAAATCCCGAAAAAATAGCAGGATCCCGGGATTTGCAAATTAAAAATCCCGGGATTTGTGAAAACCAATCCCGTTTGACATCTCTAGTTGGCACATAGTACTTGTGAAATTATGAGGCTATCAATTCCGAGTAATTTATCAGTAATGAGTAATTTGTATTAAAGTATCGTATTCCACCTAATGTGTTTCGTATTTACCTAAATAATTTGGTTATTCACAGTTTTTCAAAATTTGTTTCTCCGATTCTTTATGTTCCCTTCATAAGTATGTGTGACCTTACATCACTTTATTAATTAGTAGTAGTATCTAAACATATTTTTGCAAAATTTTATACCTTTCTCATAAAACTTATCGAAAACGTGAAATCTCTGTTTGAAAAACTGGAACTACTTTAGTTTTCTATAATTTAGTGCAATTATTAATATAATTTACAAAGTTTTGCTCCACTGTATAGAGTTAAATAGTAAAAATCTAGTCATGCCAGACATACATTCCTAATATATACAATACAAAACAAAACAATACAAAACAAATATGTACATTTCTTGTAATAAACCACTTTAAGAAACAACATTTCTCCTTCCACTAACAGTCGTCACCAACACGTCTCTTTGCTTCTCCCCCTCTTTCTTCTGCAATATTTTTTCTAACAATTTGACAAATTTGACAAGAGGGCCACAATGTTGCCAAGGATATATTGTTGAAATGGAATGCCGAGAGATGTTAGTCTGTAGTAGAATAGTAGTGTGCTTTGGAGCTTATGGAAAGCGCTTTGGATATTCCTCTTCATATTCTACGCACATTATACGCTTATTTAATAAATGAAGAATTTCTTTCTTATTCTGTTCATTCTTGGCTGTTCCATGTGTTGTTGTTTGTTTCATATCTTGCAGTATTACGCGCACATTTTCTTCGATTCGTCTCCGTTATGTTCGTTTTGTTAGTGCTTTTTTGTGTTGTGTTCTGTTCAGTTAAGCTTTTGTTTTATTTTCTTTATCTACGCGCATATTTTGTTGCCGCTTGGCAGTGTGTTTTCTTTTGTTTTTTTGTCATCGTCATCACTTGTTTGCCTGCCGCCAGACCATGTCTACTACATTCTACTCCTGCCGCCGACCTTCTACTTCTCTGACTTTTTACACCCGTTCTCCGGTTCCTTTTTGTCAGACCCACAAGAAAGTTGTGTGTGTACAATGCGTATAAATGTCTGAACTTTAAATAAAATTAACTCATCACAAGATGATGAGGTTGATACAAAAACAGACAGACGGACTGACAGACAATGCTACATAGAAACAGCATCATTACAATACTATGTTATTTATGCCCATTTTCTGTAACATATCTGATGGTTAGATCATCTGCAATTACAAACATACATACATAACATATTTCTTATTTCTATTAGGGTGGAACGGGACATGTTAACGTTGATTAAATTATATTGAGTTTCTGAAATTAAAAATACACATTGAGAATAAGAAAAAAGACATTGAATAAATTGAATTTAATGGACAAAAAAGTGAACACCTTGCACCCATAAAAATTACCAATATATTTAAAAACTCAAATTCAGCATTAAATCTAATTATCTCTCAAATTATACAGATAAATTCCTTTGCGCACTTAAAATATAAATCACTTTTTATGCTATTATGGATCTTTTATGTTTGTTGTACAATGGTTCGTATGTATAATTTCTGTTTATATTAATCATACGATCCCTATTTAAATTACTGATACCACCCAATGCCCTCTATGTAAATAACCAAAATGTTCACCGCCAATTAAAATTCTAATATTCTATTGTAGTTTGTTCTAACAAAATGTAGTTTTAAGATTCGATAATATTATAAAGGCTGGGCTATTCAATTTCATTTTAATTCATTTTAGATTTGAATCGGCTATAAGAAAGTGCTGATAATTTTTTTAAAAATTTTGATTTTATTGGGAAAGTTGAACTTTGTGATTTAATAATGGAACACAATATCATTCATATGACTACCACGACTGGCTCGGTAATTGAGTATTTAAGGGATTGACTCAGATGCAGGTGTGCCATTTAAAATTTGAATCGGCTCTAAACAAATTACTTGTTGAACCCAGTTCAACATTTTCAATCTTAAATGAATTCCCTTACTAATGAATTGTGTATTTTACTATTAGTATTATTGTTAAAGAAAAAAATGGATTAACTATCGATAGGAATTCCCCCTGTATCCATTCTTTCCTTGTAACATTCGTCTAGATCGCAACTCTTTATCCATTTCTTGCCACAAGGGCAAAAGCTTTTACTCAAATGGATAAAGAGCTGCCAGCTTTTCTGTTCATTCCAATGTAATTTGGCTGAATTTTCAGAAATCCAGGGCTTTCTACTCTTTCGCTCTGCACCGCAGTTTTCACTTTTGCAGCGTCTACTGAAGCGGTAAGCAGCAGCGACTCCTACGCAATAAATCTGTATCACACTGAATCTAACCTGTGCCTTTTTTATTCCATGTTTCTTGCTACTTAACAAATTTCCGGAAGTTCAACTGATAATTAATTCTAATACAGTCCAATCCGCAGCACGAAGGAACTTCTAGATTTGTACAGTACTGAAAATTTTTTTAAATTTCTGGTTTTATTGGAAAGGTTGAACTTTGTCATTTAATAATGGAGCACAATGTCAAATCAACCCAATTGTTCAGTATATTTTCAATTGTTTAGGGTCGAATCTCTTCAATGGCAACATCGATTTCATGTTTCAACGCATCTATTGCCTCTGGATGCTCGGCGTAACATTTATCCTTAGGGGCTCCCCACAGAAAATAATCAAAAGGACTCAAATCTCAAGTCAAAGTAATCGGAAGTTCAAATTTAAAATTTTAAATGGCCCACCCTTTATATGTGATAAGGGTATACTAGATATACATACTATTTGGAACAACCAAATATTAAATACTAGCTGGGCCCGGTTCACTTCGTTTCCCCAGATTTCAGATTTCCGATCCAGTCCATTTTTTGGTCCAATCACGTAGACTGTAACCAGATACATATAAATTATTGCACTCTCGCCAAAAAATTGTGCAAAATATCTCACTTTCAAAAATTTTCTAGTCTAATTTTAAGATTGCCTTAAAATTTCATCAAAATCGGTCCAGTCATTTTGGAGTCCATACATTACATATACAAATCCATTTATATAGATAGATTAGATAGATTAGATAGATAAGATAGATAAGATAGATTAGATAGATTAGATAGATTAGATAGATTAGATAGATTAGATAGATTAGATAGATTAGATAGATTAGATAGATTAGATAGATTAGATAGATTAGATAGATTAGATAGATTAGATAGATTAGATAGATTAGATAGATTAGATAGATTAGATAGATTAGATAGATTAGATAGATTAGATAGATTAGATAGATTAGATAGATTAGATAGATTAGATAGATTAGATAGATTAGATAGATTAGATAGATTAGATAGATTAGATAGATTAGATAGATTAGATAGATTAGATAGATTAGATAGATTAGATAGATTAGATAGATTAGATAGATTAGATAGATTAGATAGATTAGATAGATTAGATAGATTAGATAGATTAGATAGATTAGATAGATTAGATAGATTAGATAGATTAGATAGATTAGATAGATTAGATAGATTAGATAGATTAGATAGATTAGATAGATTAGATAGATTAGATAGATTAGATAGATTAGATAGATTAGATAGATTAGATAGATTAGATAGATTAGATAGATTAGATAGATTAGATAGATTAGATAGATTAGATAGATTAGATAGATTAGATAGATTAGATAGATTAGATAGATTAGATAGATTAGATAGATTAGATAGATTAGATAGATTAGATAGATTAGATAGATTAGATAGATTAGATAGATTAGATAGATTAGATAGATTAGATAGATTAGATAGATTAGATAGATTAGATAGATTAGATAGATTAGATAGATTAGATAGATTAGATAGATTAGATAGATTAGATAGATTAGATAGATTAGATAGATTAGATAGATTAGATAGATTAGATAGATTAGATAGATTAGATAGATTAGATAGATTAGATAGATTAGATAGATTAGATAGATTAGATAGATTAGATAGATTAGATAGATTAGATAGATTAGATAGATTAGATAGATTAGATAGATTAGATAGATTAGATAGATTAGATAGATTAGATAGATTAGATAGATTAGATAGATTAGATAGATTAGATAGATTAGATAGATTAGATAGATTAGATAGATTAGATAGATTAGATAGATTAGATAGATTAGATAGATTAGATAGATTAGATAGATTAGATAGATTAGATAGATTAGATAGATTAGATAGATTAGATAGATTAGATAGATTAGATAGATTAGATAGATTAGATAGATTAGATAGATTAGATAGATTAGATAGATTAGATAGATTAGATAGATTAGATAGATTAGATAGATTAGATAGATTAGATAGATTAGATAGATTAGATAGATTAGATAGATTAGATAGATTAGATAGATTAGATAGATTAGATAGATTAGATAGATTAGATAGATTAGATAGATTAGATAGATTAGATAGATTAGATAGATTAGATAGATTAGATAGATTAGATAGATTAGATAGATTAGATAGATTAGATAGATTAGATAGATTAGATAGATTAGATAGATTAGATAGATTAGATAGATTAGATAGATTATATAGATTATATAGATTAGATAGATTAGATTAGATAACAAAATTGCAAATGACATTCGAAAATTCAAGTTTTGATTGTCTTTCGTTAATAAAATATATTTGGAGAAATTCCTAAGCTATAATTTTTGTTTGAATGTAAACAAATATATTGTTATTTTATTTTTTTTATTAACATATACGTTTCAAATAAATATTGTTGAATTTCAATTAATATTTTGTTAAAAAAGTGTGTAATATTTAAAAATGTGTATTCCAAATATATTATAGCCACATTGTCTTTGTAACCCGGCTTTTCCCTGGACCGTAAAATTAGTATACATATAAATTAGCTTTGTTTTGTAATTCATATAAATAAGTAAATAAATAACCTCGATTTCCCCCCTGTATGAAATAGTTTTCAGATGTGTGAAATCTATAACACAATATGTGAAGTATTTTGCGTACACGACAAATTTCCACTCGAAAGTGGATAACTATTTGGCATTAAATTCAATTGATTGCGTCAATTTAATTTATCATTTATCAGTCAATTAGTATGTGTGCATTTAGTATTTACACAATTATGAGCGAATATTCAATAAAATGCATATTGAATGAGTAATATTAATTAATACCACCAATGCGACCCTCGTGCCTAGTGGGAATAAGTTTTGTTTTTCACTTTGCGAGAGCAAATGAATTGATTAAGCAACAATTCAACCTAGATACATTTCGTTATTAGTTCTGCATTTGGATTCTTCTTGATCTTCTTATGTGTGCAATAAATTTTTTTCTTTACTAACGTAGGTTCCGAAGACTTTGCTAAACGTTAATCCATTTCGAATTTCTTTTCTATCACACATTTGTGGGAACAAATAATCTTGTGTATCTGGGAGACATTGTAAAAACTCCCAGTCATCAGTTGTCTCAACTCCTGATCCCAATATTGTAGTGAAATCTACTTTATTTTTGCAATTCTGAAAAGCAAATAAAAATAAATAAATACTTCCCACTTAGAGCTCAGAGATCCACTTGTAAAAACTCAGGCTTAGACATATGTACTCGTAAATGCACATTGAAATAACATTGTATTTGTATGCGAGACATTCAAGTACTTTTCGAGCGCACACACACTTACTTACATATTTTGTAGTTCACTCATATATACAAATACATATGTGAGTATCGGCTGGTTTTTCTCTCCTTCTCAATTCAGAAAGTCTCAAGTGTGCTTCTGCTCGTCGTGTCGCACAATATTCGCCGTGCAAAACCTTTAAAATGTAAAAGTTTTTCAAGTAATTTTTACATTTGTTTAAGCGCGTATATGCGTGTGCGCGAGAGTATAAGTCAATTGTTGAAAGTTTTCAAAATAAGGAATGAAAAAAAACACATTCATAAGAGGAGGCGAAGAACGACTATTGAAAAAGTGCGTTGTTTGTATGTGACATGTTTGTAAAAATTTTATTGTCATCATCATAATCATCATTGTAGTCGTCGACGTCTTTAACGTCGTCGCCATCATCGTCGTTGGCAGTTATACTCTAGAAAAAGCATCGTCATCATCAGCAGGAACAGAAGCAGCAGCAGCAGTAGACATTCCTAACGGAAATTAAGTTTTTAATATAGGTACCAGAAGAAGAATAAGAAAAATCGAGCACATGCATGCATACATTGTTTCTACATTCTTTCATGCAATGTTAATACGAGGGTCGACTGAGAAATTATGAGAGGTAACAAAGGCACGTCAGCTGTTTTTCAATAATACATACACTTGTGGACACACAATTAAGTCACTACGCTAAAAATTTGTCGAAGTGTAATTATAACGGTACTTTGTTGTTCTATGCTTTGCGATCATTCCAAGAAAGTTGTCCCGTTATGTCTCATTGTAAGAATACAAAAATTAAATTTATTTATGTTTCATTTTGTAAACTATCGGCCAGTGCAGTGTTTGGATTTAGCGTGGACACATAATTAAGTCATTTCAGTTTTGAGAGGTAAAATAGTTTATTTATCAGTGTTATTGATTATGAAAAAGTGTGTTCTTAAATTTTTAGAGCTTCTACGACCATTAACTGCAGTTTTTTAAATAATGGGTAAAAATAAAAGTTCTACGCCAGCGGAAAGGCAGTTGATTTGGAAGTGCTACGAAAATGTGGGTTGTGTTTCCGAAGTGGTAGAATCACTTTCATTATCGAGTGGAAAAATAGTCAACGCAATTCAACATTACAAAAAATGGAAAACGTTTGATAATTTGCGACGAAAAACGTCTGCCGCAGAAGACAGGCTCATGGCTAGAATGAGTAAAGCTGACCCCTTCCTGACATCTACGCTGATAAGGTCGCAAATGGAGTCAGAACACAATATCCAAATATCAGCAAGGACCGTAAAGAGACGTCTGACTGAAAAAAACCTGCATGGACGCATTGCTAGACGAAAACCAAACGTATCAAAAAAAAACATTGTTCAGCTCTGCAGTTTGCCAAAAAATATTATAACGGTCCCCAAAGTTTTTGGAACCTGGTAGTCTGGAGTGATGAATCTAAATTTAATGTCTTCGGAAATGACGGCAGACCATATGTACGACGACCAGTAAACTGTCATCTTGATCCCAAATACACCAAAAAACTGTTAAGCACAGTGGGTCGTCGGTAATGGTTTGGTGCTTTTCATCATTTAGCGTTGGTCCCATTGTGAAAATTGAAGGCAAAATGACAGGTGAAATGTATAAAGACATCTTACAGAACCATCTTGATACCGAATATGCTGAAGATTTGCCATTAGCCTGGATATTCCAGCACGACAACGACCCAAAACATAAATCTCGGGTCGTTAAGTCTTGGCTAGACGAGAAAAAAATAAGAGTTCTTGAGTGGCCAGCGCAAAGCCCCGATATAAACCCCATAGAAAATCTATGGGGAATTAATAAAAGGATAGTAGCAACAAAAAAAAACACCTAAAAAGGAGGATTTGTTGAAGATTATTCAAGAGGAATGGAATAAAATAACACCTAACCAATGCTTAGCTCTAACTAAAACAATGCTAAACAGATGTGCCGAAATAATAAAACAGAAAGGATATCCTACCAAATACTGACGATACAATGTACCATGAATTCAAAATTTTCTACGTTCCTAATATATAAATATTTTTTTTTCAAATGACTTAATTATATGTCCACATAAAATGCAATTTGAATTTAAAAAGGTGGAAAAAATTAATGAAAGATTTAGAATTATTTTTGATTTTTGTACTCAAAAATATGTTATTCAAATAAATAAAGGGTTATTTTGGTTAACTTTAGGTAAATTATAGTTTTTCCTTTAAATTAAATGAAACAGTTGAAAACAATTTACCCCGCATAATTTGGACATGCTAAATTGAATGGCACCAACAGCTTTTTCCTGTGACATCGCGTTTTCGAGAGATGTAACCACAAAGCATGCTTGGTAAACAAAGATGTTAGTAACTTCAAATACAAATTTAGTATAGAAGGCTTCGAAATAGGTCTTCCCTGTCAAAGAACAAAATAAAGTAGACACTTCAAGAAGTATTTCCCTCAAAATGCCCGATTACCCCTTTCATCACCTTGCCGCTGAAAAACTCCCAACAAAAATAATGATATATCAAAAGACATATAACTTGGATGGATGGATTTTTTGGGTGGTGTAATCGCCAAAAATATTCCTTATAACAAATCAAAATTGGTCCCCACAATACTCTTGAATAAGAACCCAGTCCTTTTTTTAAATATGTATATTGTACGAGTATTTATTCACAAAGTTTGCTGGTTAAAGGAAAGCTCGGGAATAGAAGTTCCATGTCAAAGATCGAAAGAAAGGATACACTTCAAGAAGTATTTCTCTCACACACCCGACAACACCGTTCACCCTTTACCCATGAAAATTCCCCTTCCAAAGTAATGATTTATCAAAATTCGTAGAAATCGATAGATTTTTTGGGTGATGTATTCGACAAAAAGTTTCCTTGTAAAAAAATTACTATAGGCCCCCACAGTACAATTTTATGGCAACCCAATAGTTTTTTAACTATATCGTATTTATAGGTTATCTTTAAACAATTAAGAACGAAGGTACATTTCAAGACCACACAAAACTCAATGCATGACCAATAATTATGATATATTTAAAATACCATTTTATTGTCATAAAAGTGTATTGTGGTATAATGATTTTTTGAAAGGAATCTTTTTGCCGAAAAAAACATCACCCAAAAAATCCATCGAGTTCCACAACATTTGATACAACATTTTTTTTGGAGGGTGATTTTCGGGAGTAAGGGGATGAGCGAAATTCTCGGGTGTTGTGGCAGAAATACTTCTTGAAGTGTCTCCATTCTTTCATTCTTTGACATGAAACATTTATTTCTAAGTATTCTATACTAAAATTGTGTTTCAATTTAATAACCTCGTAGTTTACCAAACAAAATTTGTGGGTAAATATCTCTAAAACTCGATGTCACAGAACAAAACGGCTAATGCCATTTGGATTAGCGGGTCAAAATTATGCGGAGGACGTTGTTTTTTATCGAGGATACATTTGTGTGCACACACAGTGTAATTATTTTAAAATATAAGGCAAATTAAAAAAATCTCGTCCTTCGATGATGTAAACCTCTAAAAGAAATATTATCGGTCGGTAACACTTTGAAACAAAAATTCTTTTGTGTCTGAGAACTTAAAAGACTTTGACCTAAACCTGAGAGCTTGTTTGCGTAGATTGATTATCGCATTATAAAGGGTTAACTTGTAGGGGCCGATGTTGAATGTGAACCACACCTAAACGTCAAATTTTGTTTCTGCATTTCATTTGAAATTTCTCAATTTCAGACTAACTCAATTTGAACCATGGAAAGATACACAATCGAGCAACGCGTTAAAAGTTTTTTAAGCCTTTTACGAAAATGGGCGTTCAAATCAAAATGCATTTCGTGCACTTCGTGATGTTTTTTTGATCAGCATAATCGAACAAATGTGTCCACAATCGGGAGAATTGTGCGCAAATTTCAGCAAACCGGGTCTGTAGGAGCTGTGAAAACACCTGTGCATGCTCGCCCAGAATTTCTCCTAAATAATTTGTGTTTTATTCAAAATCAACATCGGCCCTTAAAATTTAACCACCCTTTATTTTATGAAACCAAAACAAAAAAATTGTTATGGCAAAGTTTTTTTAATTTTTTTTTTAATTCCAATTTTCATGGAAGGTACCTTTAGTATTTGGACCAAATTTTTTGAAGTGTAAGCGCGATAGAGTGATAAATTAAAGCAAATTATGAGTGCTACTTTCACGTAGAGACAGTGGTTTACTAGTAACTGCTGTTAAAAAAATTGCAAAAATTCGATTTAAAAAAGTTTTATTTTTCACGGGACTGTAGGTACCTTAAAAGCATTACGCTGCACAAAAAAGTAGTAGTTGTATGAACTGAGATCAAAGTTTTAAGCCGTTATCTTTTTGCACAAAATGGTTCATTTGTATGGGAGGTACTAACAGGGGCGTGGCAAGTTCTCCCATTGTTCTCAAGGTGATAGCGACCAAGGAACTTATACGTATTATGTATGGAATTGTAAACGATTCTGATAAGTAAAGGGTGTTTCTTTAGACGTGTTGTTTTCAAGAAAAAATAAAACGCATATAATTTAATGTTATGGCCAAAAGCTTAGCTTTATTATAAAGATAAGGGTTTGCCATTATGTTTTAAAAATGATTTCGGGCAAGTCCTCCGCGGCTAGCTTGAATAAATTCCAGGCCCAATTTTCGATGCGTCGCAGTCCGAGTCATTAATTTTTAATAAATTTGCACGATTTGCAAACTTGTTCCGGAGTAAGTCTATTCATTATGAAATGGCAAAACAAACTGAGCATAAATCAAGTAACAGCTGTCAAAAAGACCAACTCCGAAAAAAGTATTCCAGATTGAAAACCACACGTCTAAAAAAACACTCTGTAGTATAGAAGTTATTAAAACCATCAATCAATTTCACTAAATGTTGACCCTTTTTGGGGGTTGTACTCGAAGGAGTTTACCAACATGGTCTATCTTTTATCCTAGCCTGAGATAGTGAAAAATATTAACACACTCTAAATTTGAAGTCAATCGGTTATTCCTATCGAAAGTTATCGTGTGCACCGACCATTGCTCAAATGGCTTAAAATGGCCCAAAACTGATTTTCGGCAAATATTATTGGGGTCTCTAAGGTCACTCCTTCGATGTGTTACACTTTTGGCCCGCCGCAGCTGATGTACGGGTATACCCTTGTTCACAATAGTGGGGATACTCGTATAAAAACATGATTTTGTTGAAATTCTCTTACTTCTACAAAAAAGGTTATTGGGTAATTCCAAAGCAAATGAATCAAAAAACGCACATTTTTAAAATGACACCATTTGATTTTAATGAAATTTGGTACAATGATTATACTAATGTGTAAGCATTTTAAGGGGTATTTAGTTCTTGAAAAGTCATTGTAGTCTTGTGGTACAAAGCTAAGAAGTTACCTATCTCAGGGATTTTTTCAAAATCACTATTTGTTAAATTAAACATATCTTCTTAACCGCTTCACGTATTTTGAAGATATTAACGTTTGCGGAATGAAATCGCAACAAATAGTACATCTGTCAACAAGGTACCGTTATTTTTCGTTTACCATGTGTCTTGTGATAGTGCTAGTTGATTTTGGTTGAAATTGGTCATTTATTTTGTCCGCAATGTCGATAAATGAAGAACAACGTCGAAAAACCATTTGCAATTTTATCGACAATCATCCTGGTTGAAGGAAATCCGACATCGTTTCACATTTTGTAGAGCAGGGACAAAATCGAAGTTCAGTATATAGAACACTGGCTATATATAAGGAAAGAAAAACAACAGAAAGGAAGTGCGGTTCTGGAAAAAAGTGCAGTCTGAGCGACTCATCAATGAGATGTCGACTTCGAAAAATTGCCAATGGCAAAGTCGCTAAATCGTATAGGGAGCTTGGGAAAAAGTTTCAATGTGACGGAAAAACGATTAAAAAGTATCTGAGTGATATGGGAATTCAGAGAAAGTCCAGAAAGAACAAGGCAAGAGCGTCAGAAGCTCAAGAAGTGACCCAAAAATCTCAACTTAAAAGTTTGGTAAAAAATACATTCAAGGCCAAGAGGGACATTGTATGCATCATGGACGACGAGTCATATTTCACGTTGGATGGAAATGAATGGCAAGGAAAACATTTTTTTGAAGGAAAAAAGCCCGTAGACGATGGAGTAAAGTTTGTGGAGCATACAAAGTTCCCTAGAAAAGTTTTGTTGTGGCTTGCAATCTGTCAGCATGGAATGTCAGAACCAGTATTTTTTGAGTCTGGTTTGGCCGTTAATTCCGAAAGATATCTCAACTACTGTTTACCAAAAGTGAAAGAATTTATAAGTAAGAAGCATAGAAACTTTAATGTAATATTTTGGCCCGACTTAGCATCAAGTCATTATGCCAAGAAGACGTTGGAAGCCATGGACACACTTCAGATTCCATATGTATGCAAAGATGAAAATCCACCCAATGTCCCCCACTTACGTCCAATTGAGGATTTTTGGGCAAATTTAAAACGAAAGGTATATGCAAACAACTTCAGACCCAAAACCACCAAGAATTTGATTCAAAAAATTCGAAAGGAGCTAAAAAACATCCCAACATCGACATTTTCAACAGCCATGGAGAAAGTTCCTCAAAATTGCCGAAAAGCTGCTCGAATGGGGCCAAATATATTTTTACATTAAACTAATACAATGTATTATCCGCAATAAAAATTGAAATAACTTTTTTGTTTTTGTTTAAAAAAATATGAAGAATTTTATTTTGTTGCGATTTCATTCCGCATACGTTAGTACCAAGAAAAAGGATTTATTTCCTTTTGGTGGAAGGATGGGTGGAAATTATGGAATCCTTATTTATGGACCAAAATCACTCATATTCGCGGTGTAGGTTAATTTAGTGTGAAAAAGGAGAATAATAGCTCTTGGACCGGACAGGGTGAAAAATATTCCATATTTTAGTACCAAAAAAATCACGGATATGAAATGATACTCTTTCAGTATATTCAAGGATTATGGTTATTTTCCATATTTTCAACTCCTTCTACCACAGAGAGATAAGTACTTCATTAAAGATATTGGTATTAATATCTTTAAAATACGTAAAGCGGTTAAGAAGATATGGCTAATTTAACAAATAGTCATTTTTAGAAAATTCCTTGAGAGCACTTTGGAGCTCTGTACCACAAAAATTACAATGAATTTTGAAAAAATAAAAACGACAACAAAATTCCCGAACCTAGTAGAATTATTGTGTTAAATTTTGTGAAAATTGAAAGGGGTTATTTGAGTTGGTCGAACTGCTTTGTAATTACCCTATATTTATCCATAGATTTTTTCAAACAGACATTTTTCTTCGTTAAGGTGCTATCTTTCTAAACAATCAAATTTTTTGTATTATATATAAAAAATGTTCTTTCGATATTTGTAAAGAAAAATATTTTTTTTCTATCAATAAGTTAGCCAAAAACCACAATGAAAATTCATTTTCTCACAAAAGTTGATGCCTTCTTTTTACACTTTTTTGACGGGCCCATACGTAATGTACTACAGACTGCATTTTTTTTGATATTTTTCTGCTAAAATAATAAGTTAAAAAAAATTAAATAAAGGTTAGTTTTCAACCTGAAAAAATCGAATGTCAAAACACTTTCTTGGCATACGGTATTTAACTTCAAATAAAATTTATTGCGTGATCTAGAATTACAATAATGGATATGTTTCTGAATAGAAATCAAACATAATGTTTTATATTGTGATACACATATCACAATAAGATAAAATTGAAAATGATAGAAAGATCAAGTATAATACTTATGTTGAGATTTTAGTTAGAATTAGTCACTCTTCCATGACACAATCCTACTAAAAGACCCATTCCAACATTTTTTACTAAAAAATTAAAAAAAAAAAATTATTATAATATCAAATTCCCACATTGTCAGAAATAATTTTTCATTTCGGTGTTCGCTGTTTTTCGATGAGCTCCTTTTTGAGTGCTCGCATAAATCATAAATGTACGTGTAACACAATAACAGCCGAAATAACTACGACGCACAAGAAATATAAGTTTTGCGATTAAGTGAAGACGGCGACGTCGACGACAGAATAGCACATACACACACAGGAATACGTGTGCATGGAGTAGTGAGCAATCGCCGTTATTTTGTATGCCATCCTTGAGTTTTCTCTTGTTGTTGTTACTATAAACAAATATTTTTATAAAATCATATTTTGTATTCAAATATTACTTGCATCATTACCACAATTGAATTGAACAATTATAAAGCCTGTCGTAAAAACCACAACCTTCTTCTTAAAGCTTTTCTAAAAATTGACGACAGATTCTCTATTGTTTTTATAGAACCTTCGGCTTCTATAGACAAAAACGTTAACAAAAAAACCTGATGCTCAGAGAAGGCAAGAGAGAGTATAACTAACTCTGAAATTCAACAGAGCGTTAATTTGATTCATCATATCCGATCCGGCTTTTAAACTATTACTTGTGTACATCATTGTTTTAATGTTAAAAATTCCTAAATGTATTGAAATATTACTTAAAATAATGAAGCTTGTCACTAAATAATGATTTATTCTTTAATATGAACTAAACTAGTGTTTCATTAAATCAAACACAAATAACTTTATATCAAGGAAAATTCTTCAAATATTGTAAATTGTAGTCATTTTAATGAAAATTGTTCTTGAATTTATACTGACCACACGCATTTTTTGTTCAATAAAATTTTTTCAATTTTATATTAATTAAAAAAATCCATTTCATACTTCCCTCGTATTCTATTTACAAATAGTGGAACTTCTAGTGCGTAATAAGTAGATATTTTATGTAGTACATGTGTGGTTTTTAGTTTTTCTATTATGCCTCCCGGCAATTCTACACTGCCGTTGGGATGACATAATAATTCATTTTGGAAATTAATTGACATGATATGAAATTATGCGTCTGCCATGAATGAATTACTACGAGTACATAAATACATTTGCACTCGTAGTATGCCGAGAGACAGACACATATACAGACGGACAGGCGCGAGAGTCATGTAAGTGGCTGATGTAATGTTCATCATCGACATCATTGCCATATGATCATAATGATGTTGATGGATATGATGCGTCGGGAATTAAATTAATGACGGGTTTTGTGCTGAGAATATTAATATGCATTTCCCGCATTAACTTCCATAAAATGCTGCTCTGTTCTGGTCTTATTTTAGAGGGGGATTTTTTCCATTGAAATTACAAAAACAAATTCTATTTATTTCCATTCGCAGACTCTGTGGAGTATTTTTTCCTTTTTTTGAGGAATTCCATCTGTTAGGCCTGACGATGAATGTGATCCCATTAGAAATTCCCAAAATTGCCAAACACTTAATAGAGTTAACCTAATTCTAGCGATTATGCAAAGTATTTAATGTGTATGATATATATGTTATAAAAAGTTGTACACGTGGAAATATTTCTTTCTGCAGGAACGAAATTTTAGACAACTACATTCCGTAATTCTCGTGAACGAAATTTTCTTTTGATGAACATAAAAATTGCGATGCTGAAACAATTTTGTATTATTAGCAGAAGAAATTTTAGTTGGCGGAAATATTATACATATAAAAACTTTAAATTTTATGCAGTGTAGTTCTTTTATAGGACCTACAGTCCAGTGAAAACTGTGCGTCATTGGCACGCCCATTTTGTAATGCAATGCTTTTATAGGACCTACAGTCCAGTGAAAAATTGGCTTCATTGGACCCTACCGCACAAATGGACTATTTTGCAGCACAAGTTAACAGTTTATATTCACGAATATTTTTTTGAACTGAAGATTTACCGACTGAACTTTTTTACTTCTTTATACCCTCACTTTAGTGATACGAGGGTATACATATATCATTTGCTACGGAAAAAAGTGTAACACATCGAAAGATTGACCTAAGACCCCAAGTATGTTCGGCGGATATTCGTTTTGGGTAATTTTAAATCGAATGAGCAATGTCCGTCCGTCTGTCTGTCGGTCTGTCTGTCTGTCTGCTGGCTGGTGCGCACGATAACTCTCGAAAGGAGTAACCGATTGGCTTCAAATTTGGTATGCGGTAATATTTTTATCTATCTCCGGGTGAGTTCGAAGATGGGCCATATTGGTCTACTCCTTCTGGTACCTCCCACACAAAGGGTTAAAATTTAGTGAAATATTGATTCTCTAATAACTTATATACTACTTATGCGAATCTTCTGAAATTCTACACATAATATTAGTATATTAGACGCTATTACCTCGAGAAAAATGGGCGAAGTTGGCATGCCCCTTTTGGTACCTCCCACACAAATGGACCATTTTGCATCAAAATGCCTGAAATTTTCTACAGTATAATATTTTTGTAGCGCCTATAGTCCGGTGGACCGTTTCTTACCAAAAGTAAACGGCTTGTAACTTTAATACCAGTGCATACAAATACTTGAAATTTTGTACAGTGTAATGCTGTTATAGTGCATATAGTCCTGTAAAAAGTGGGCGGTATCAGCACTCCCCTTTTTGTACCTCCCACACAAAATCACCAAATCATACCAAAATTACATAGCTCGTAACTTTAATATACCAGTGCACATACTCGTAAACGCTTATACGCTCGTAGTTCGGCGCAATGCAATGTATTTAAGAATCTACTGCTTACCGAAAAATAGGTGTATTTGGAAAAACCCCTTCCGGTACCTCCCACACAAATTGACAGATTTATAAGTGTAATGTTATATATTACATTACTCACAATGTGAGGGTATACCTTAGTCGGTTTAGCCGACTGAAACTTTCTTACTTGTTTCTAAACAAAAAATAAACACAAAATACTCACTGCCGCTAAATTCTACAGATAAATTTTTTAATGCATATAAAATGTAAACAAATTCCCTGTGGTATGAGTAATTTCAATTACACATGGTATCGTGAGTATGAGCAATATTAATTCACATTAAGTATTCACTCAGAAATGAGCCATAAGTGCTATGTAAAGACATTTCATACTTATGTCTTCTTCGGTAATATAGCTCATTTTGAAACGTGTGACTAGATAATCGATTTAATTCTACGCTATCTAAATTTGTTTAGTGTTTTACTACACATTTTGAAAACATATGCATTTCTGACAGACCATAAATGTAAGACATCGTAGGATCTACTTTAGACCTTATATTTGTTTGAAAAAAATCTGTCTTGAGACATTTTAAATTATTCGAACTATATCGATACCTCCATTCTAAACAATGCTAAGTGCAAAAAGGTAGTTTTCCAGGAAAGACGATCAAAGTTTGATGATTTTTTTAATTTGTGTGGAATTCCTTTATTGAATATTGACATTTTGGTCAAACGGTTCCTTTTTCTCGTCCATATAACTAATTACACTGTGCAACAGTGAAAAAATACACCGACTTGAGAGTATAGGTTTCTCGATTCTACTATCAAAGGGTAGTATAACCCTATACTCGTTTTGGCGAAATTGGTGAACAATTTGTTTTTATGGCCCTCCAAAGTTTCTGAAAATCAGTGGGCCCCTCGAAAAAAGTGTAATCAGCCTTTGTCCAACAACTAATCCAGACTTGGTGATACCGCTTAACTATATTTGGCAATAATGTAGCTAAGACTATGAAGAACAAAGTTCTTAACATTTTTCGCTATTTGTTAAGTTTTGGGCTTTGGCGTGTTCTGACCATATATGAAAATTTTATGACTAACATTTTTGTAGAACATTTCATCACCGCCCTTCTCCATTTTAGGGGTGTTTTTAACGATTTGTTAAAATGGGGCTAAAAATTACAGTTATGTGGTGGAGCTGGAGGGTTAATATGTTTCACAAAAAAATTGGCCTTAATATTTTCTATAAAGTTGCTGAACATCCCTATGCCAAAAAAAAACATGTTTGTTACATAATAGTGAAATAGTAACAATTTTTGGGTACAATGTGGTTTTTGAGCTATTTAGAGTGCCTAGACACTTTCAAATTATATTGATATGTTTACAAAAGTTGTTTAGATTTACTTTGGCTACAATTTTTCCAACAAGTCCCTGAAAGTTATGCTGAAAAAAGTAAAAAAATATTTTTTCCTTCACTTTTTCAAAAAAAGTACCGGAAAAAATTGTTTTTCGCATAAAAGTGTTAACAAACTTTGTTCAGCATATGCTTAGCTACATTATTGCCACATATAGTTAAGCGGTATCACCAAGTCTGAATTAGGCCCATAAAAAATTGGTCACCAATTTCGCCAAACCGAGTATAGGGTTATACTAGCCTTTTGTAGTAGAATCGAACCTTTACTGTCATGTCCGTGTATTTTTCAAAAAGTGTTAATTTGTTGCATAGTGTTACCTATTGTAATTAGAAAAGTTTGGCCAAAGTGTTTTGGATAGCGTTTTCTTCAAATTTTTGTTAAAAACAAAAAAATCTCCAACAGTTTTTTTGCGAAATTAAACACGTTTGACCAAAAGCTATATGTTTGCATCTTTTTTATCAAACTAAAGCTTTAGTCATTTTCTTTAAGAGCTTTGTGGTTCATTAGTGAAATGGGACTGGTTTATCTATCAAAATGAAGATAAACATCTACAAAAAGAGCTTGAACCAAATATTTGCAAAACTCGAGAACCTGTTATCCTAATTGGTTCAGTAAGGTTTAAAATAATTCTAAATTAAGAACCCTTCATTTTCCGCTAAGATCATTTTTATACACTCTATCAAAGGGGGGGGTGGGGGGTTTTGGGTTATATTCATTTTTTCAGTCCGTTCGTAACACCTTTAAATATTGATCTGACTGAGCGGCCCAGTAGGTGAGTTGGTAGCGTACACGCCTATGAGTTTGGGGGTCATGGGTTCGATTCCCACCAGAGGCTCTGGTCTGTCGCTGCAAAGATTTAGCCATATGGTCTTTGTAACCCGACCTTTCCCTGGACCGTAAAATTAGAATATAAATTTACTTTGTATTGTAATTCATATAAATAAATAATAACAAGTAAGAAAGTTTCAGTCGGGTAAACCGACTAAGGTATACCCTCACTTTGTGAGTAATGTAATATTGAATATTACTCGAATTATTCTGTCAATTTGTGTGGGAGTTACCAGAAGGGGTTTATACAATACACCTTATTTTTCGTTGAACATTAGATACTTTTAAATTCATTGCACTGTGCCGACTTATAAGCATTTATGTGCACTGGTATAAACGTTATGAGACATTAAATTGTGGTATGATTTGGGATTTTTGTGTGGGAGGTACAAAAAGGGTCGTGGCAATAACGCCCATTTTTCACAGGGCTATAGACACTTTAAAAACATTACACTGTAAAAAATTTCAAGTATTTTTATACACTGGTTTTAATGTTATAACCTGTTAACTTTTGGTGCAAAAAGGTACCTTTGTGTGGGAGGTACCAAAAGGGGCGTGGCAACAACACCCATTTTTCCCAGTATTGTACCATAATACTGTACAAAATTTCAAGTATTTTTATAAACTGTTATTAATGTTATAAGCTGTTAACTTTTGGTGCAAAATGGTACATTTGTGTGGGAGGTACCAAAAGGGACGTGGCGACTTCGCCCATTTTTCTCGAGTTGATAGCGACTAATAAGCTAATACTATGTGTGGAATTTCAAAAGATTCGAATAAGTAGTATATCAGTTATTAAAGAATCAATATTTCACAACATTTTAACCCTTTGTGGGGGAGGTACTAGAAGGAGTGGACCAATTTGGCCCATCTTCGAACTTAGCCGGAGATAGAAAAAAATATTACCACATACCAAATTTGAAGTCAATCGGTTACTCCTTTCGAGAGTTATCGTGCGCACCAGCCAGCAGACAGACAGACAGACAGACAGACAGACGGACGGACATTGCTCATTCGACTTAAAATGACCCAAAACGGATTTCCTCCGAACATACTTGGGGTCTTAGGTCACTTCTTCGACGTCTTACACTTTTTTCCGTAGCAAATGATATATACCCTCGTCACACTAAAGTGAGGGTATAAATATTGATCTGAGAGCCCATACAGTATGTATACGAGTATATTCTTAATCGTCGTAAAATTCTAAGGCGATTTAGCCATGTCCGTCTGTCTGTCCGTCCTTCCTCCGTACGTCTGTTGTAATCACGCTACAGTCCTTAATACAAGGTGGCGCAAAAGTAATCCTCCTATCAGAAGATGCTATAAATTTTGCGATTGGCCCCTAATGTCAGTTCTGTTTTGACATTTGTGTACTAAACACATGCGAAATACACGTTAATAAACAATGTTACGCTACACTGCTCCAGAACGCGGAATATTGCTGATTATTTATTTGACCAATAATCGGTCGGTGACTTTGGCACAGATTTCCTGGCCGTCCAACGCCTACTGGTGAAACACTGCGACGTTTAGCCGCTCGCCTCGAAGAGACTGGCACAACACGAGATGCTGCCAGGCGTGGCAGACCGCGGAGTAGCCGTTCTGCAGAGAATATTGCTGCTGTAGCCGAGGATGTCATGGAAGCGACATCGACCAGACGACGTGCCACGCAAATGGGTATCAGTCGACGGTCTCTACAGCGAATTTTGGTACAAGATTTGAAGATGTTTCCGTACAAAGTCCAAACGGTGCATCAGCTGTTAGCTGCTGACCGTCAATCGCGTCTAACATAACATCGAAAGGTTACTTTTGCGCCACCTGTTAAAATAATAGAGCTAGGTGGATCAAATTTGGTAGAAATATTTCTTATAGTTACAGGTTGTTTGGGATTGCAAGTAGGCCATATCGGTCAATGTTTTAATATAGCTTCCCTATAGAGGTCGCTCCAAAATACGGTTCTTGAGCCATAGATACCACATATTTAAATCAATTTAGCAGAAACTTTGCAGTTAGTATTCTATTTTGACAAGAAATCATCACAGAAAATATTTTACAAATCGGTTCATATTTTGTTATAGTCACCCTATAGAGGTCGCTCCAAAATATACGTATTTAAGCCATAAATACCGAAGCATTTTAACAGAATCTTTGCAGTTTGTATTTAATTAAGAAAATAATTCATCGCAGTACAAATTTTTTAAATCTATTCATATTTTGTTATAGTCCACCTATAGATGTCGCTCCTAAAAAGGCTTATTTAAGCCATAAACACCACATTTTCTAAGACATTTAGCTGAAACTTTGCAGTTTGTATTCTATTTTGGCAAGAATTCATCTCTATAAAATTTATACAAATCAAATTTTTTTTGTTGTAGTCCTCCTGTAGATGTAGCTCTCAAAAATGCTATTTTAAGCCATAAATATAACATTTTCAGAGAGTTTGGCTAAAGAATTTGCGGCCTAAAATTTGGGTAAAAATTGCAGCGTTCGTTTTTTTAATAATTTACTTAAACGAAAAGGATCGTTTTATGATTTTCTCCATATTCAAAGATTTTTCCAGTAATACAATTGAACGTATAATTAAAAATTTCGGTCGTGCAAACCAGACCAATGTGCGTATGAGTAATTGTAATTTAAACTATGTACCTATACTACCGGTGTTTTAACATTTCTTCGGGATTCCCAACCAGAAAGTAAAATTTCACAATTGGAATTTGTTAAGATGATCATACGAATATATTCCGAACTCCTGTATTCACAAGTTAAACATACGGCTTTTTAATCGCACCTGGGAGGTGAAGTTTCTCATTATGAAGAAACCTTTAAGCAAAGATCGTAGTATAGGGGTATTAGTCAAAACCCTTCTGGTATAGACCTACACAAGTGAAAGACTCTTCGAATATAACTTCTAACCCCATAACATATTTAGAAATCATCAAAATAAAATGTTTTCGTATTGTTCATATATATCATATCATATCGTTCTCCAATTGCAACTTTTCGTGCGACCTACGACCTTGACACCCATGAGCAATATTTTAGCTCTCGTTAAGAGCTGTCTTTTTGCCATTGACCGATTCCCGATCCGACGTTAAGGAGCTACAGCAAAAATAAACTTTCCATTCACATTTGAAAATGATGCTAAGTCAATTTTTTTTAAATCCAAAAAACAATACTTTCCAGTCGACCTACGACCTTGACACCCATGAACAATATTTTAGCTCTCGTCAAGAGCTACCTTTTTGCCATTGACCGTTTGTGGCTACCTGCCACACAGCAAATGAAACAATTGAATTGTTGCTAGAAAAGTTTGGAGATTCGATTATTTCAAGAAATAGTGATATTGAATGACCTCCAAGAAGTTGTGATTTAACACCGTTAGACTATTTCTTGTGGGGTTATTTGAAGTCATTGGTCTTTCCAAAAAAACAGACTCTCTTCAAGTTTTACAAGTCAATATTGAACGTGCCATTCATGACATACGACTTGATTTAGTGGAAAAAGTGCTCGAAAATTGTGTTCATCTAATTCGTTCCTGCAGAAGAAGTCGTTGAGGACATTTGAATGACGTTTTATTTAGAACTTAATTGTATCGATTGTACTTCACATTAAATAAAAAACTTTTGAATTTCCTTAACAAGAAATCATATTACTCTTATTGGAAACCCCTGTATAAATAAACTAGACCTATACTGCAAATTTATGATTTCAAAGATCATGCGTGACAAACAAAATCACACAAAGATTTAAGAAAAACAATAATAAGTTTACTTAAACGTAAATTCTTCCCATTTAAACATTTGACTGCGATAACATGTTTTCTCATTTATTCAATAAATGTTCTTCTTTTCACTTTAATTTCAGAAATTTATTAGAAATATTTCTGAAGCATTATTTTCTGTGTCATAGACATTTGGGTCTATTTGAAAATGTCTTTGTCTTTTTGTGTTCAAAGAATTGTATTCTCTAAATTTCTCTTTGCCTCTTCTAATGCCATGAATTGTCCTGCCCCTCTCAAATGTGTTTACATGCACAAACATAGGAGATTTTTTTACATTTCATGGTACTAAATTACATTGAAACCATTTGAACATACTTTAATATAAAACTCTCTATAAATCTTTTTCATTTGGATTTTTGGCACTAATTCAAAAAATGACGAAAAAATGCCAACACAAAAAATCGCCGTTCTTTATCAATAAATCGCTATATCCATGCACCACATTATATAAAACCTTAAATGGAGAGAGCGAGAAAAAAGCACTGGCGGCCATAATCTCTGCTTGTGCAAACAAAAAGAGAAAAAATGTACAAAAACAACTGCAAAATATCGTAAAAACGAATGTACGAATTAAATATACTTTCACAGCATCGAAATTCATGCACACACAGAGGCGTATTGGAAAATCTGCATTTGAAAAGTTGATACCATCGAAACTTTGGATAAAAATCCGAGAAAAAAAGCGTCGGGGGTTAGCAAAAATGTGTCTCACACTCTGCTCTCCATTTCCTGCCAATGTCGAATATTTCTTCCATAACAATCTATCGTCCTTTCTGTCCCGCTGGCCAAGTTCGATTTCGAGAGTAATTTGATTTTTTTCTGCGATGGAGCCATTGGCGATTTTTGTAAATTATTGAGCACCTGTTATACTACATGATTATAACAAAAACAACAACAGCAATAACTACGCCAAAAGACTATTCACCAGCAAAAAAAAATATTCAATAAAAAATGTTGCAGATATTCGTTTTTTTTTAATGTTCGACAATAGCCTAAAGGTTAAATTTCTTTGCAAACATTGTGCAAAAAAAGATTGAGTGAACACAAGCAGTTTGTCTATAAAAGGGTTATTGAAATGGCATCAATTGAATGTTGTTAGAAATTATTTCCTTAAAATAAAAAGCCAGTTGTCCTTCTAGACTAGGGAAAATATGCAAATTGTGAGCATTTTTTATCAAACCTAACTATAACGTTTTTTTAACATTTTTGAATTATTAAAACAATCTCAAGGTCTTGTCTTAATTAATCAAAAATATTCAATTTCATAAAGGTCTATTATTTAAAGTTACTAAATCACGTTTTTTTAGGTTTAATTTAAACAAGTAAAAGCGTTAAGTTCGGCCATGCCGAATCTTATATACCCTCCACCACGGCTTGCATACAATGTTATTACTGGAAACATCTTTGGATATGGAGCAAATCACGAAACGATCCTTTTTGTTTAAGTAAATTAATAAAAAAAAACGAACGCTGCACGTTTTAGGCCGCAAATTCATTAGTCAAACTCTTCACCTGAAAAATGTGGTATTTATGGCTTAAACTAGCTTTTTGAGAGCTACATCTACACAAGGACTACAACAAAATATATATTTATATGTATACATTTTATTGAGATGAATTCTTGCGAAAATAGAATAATAACTGCAAAGTTCCTGCTAAATTTCTTAGAAAATGTGGTGTTTATGGCCTAAATAAGCCTTTTTGGGAGCGACATAACTATAGCAAAATATGAACTGATATAAAAAAATTTTACTGCGATGATTTCTTGTCTTAATTAAATACAAAGTGTAAATATTCAGTTAAAATGCTTAGAAAATATGGCATTTATGGCTTAAATACGTATATTTTGGAGCGACCTCTATAGGGTGAATATAACAAAATATGAACCGATTTGTAAAATGTTTGCTTTGATGAATTCTTGTCAAAATAGAATAAAAACTGCAAAGTTTCTGCTAAATTGCTTTAAAGATGTGGTATCTATGGCTCAATAACTGTATTTTGGAGCGACCTCTATAGGGGAGCTATATCAAAACATTGACCGATATGGCCCATTTCAAATCCCAAACAACCTGCAACTATAAGAAATATTTCTACCAAATTTGATCAACCCAGCTCTATTTTTACGGACTGTAGCGTGATTACAACAGACGGACGGACATGGCTGAATCGTCATAGAATTTTACGACGATTAAGAATATATACGATTTATCTACTTTATGGGGTCTCAGATCAATATTTAGAGGTGTTACAAACGGAGTGACAAAATGAATATACCCACCATCCTATGTTGGAGGGTATAAAAATGATCACAAAAGATCTCTTTAGATGCCATAAAAAGAATTTCTATACAAAAATTAAAACAAAACAAGTAAAAGCGTTAAGTTTGGCCATGTCGAATCTTATATACCCTCCACCATGGATCGCACGTGAATGGTTTTGGGTACTAATAAACTCATTATACCAATTTTCAGCCCACTTCGTTGAAATTTGAATCTTTTTCTGGCGCTACGAAATCAATTCTAGAGGGACCTTTCTATGGGGGCTATATCAAAACATGGACCTATGACTACCGTTGCTCGTATGAAGGCTACCGGGAATAAATAAACCCCAGTTACCAACTTTCAACCCGATTAGTTGACAATTCTGGTCTCTATGACGTTAAGAAGACAAGGAGATATAGATATAGCCCCCATATATGGGGCCTATATCTAAAATTGGACCGATATTGGCCATTTTCAGTCCCAACATACCTGCAGATATAAAAAGTATATGTACCAAATTTCAGCCACCTAGCTCAAGTATTATAGATTGTAGCGTGATTACAACAGACGGACGGACAGACAGACGGACATGGCTAAATCGTCTTAGAATTTTAGGACGATTAATAATATATATACTTTATGGGGTCTCAGACCAATATTTAGTGGTGTTACAAACGGAGTGACAAAATGAATATACACCCCATCCTATGGTGGAGGGTATAAAAAAGGGTATACACTTTCGATTTACACAGAATATGCACCAGTCTCTTACAACTACAAAACAGTAATTGGATTTTTGGGGACTTTAATTTAATTTAAACTAGTAAGGGAAGACAGAAAGTCGGGCGGGGCCGACTATATAATACCCTACACCTCCCTACCAATGCAAAAATGGACATTGTGATAAAAATTTCCCAGTGTTCTTACATGTAATAAGAAAACTCTCTCTGCTGAATTTCGTACTGATGGGATGTAGAACACGGTTTCTACTTATCAAATCGGGTGAAACATATGGGGGTTTATATCTAAATCTGAACCGATTTTCCCTGAATTTGGCTGTGTTCATTCATAGAAATAATAAGAAAATTCTCTCTGTTGAATAATATATATAGAAAAATATATACATTGGGCTATATCTAAATCTGAATAGATTGTCTTCGAATTTGGTAGTGTTCATTCACGTAATAAGAAAACTATATCTGCCAAATTTCGTGCAGATCGGACGTAAAATAAGGTTCATACCGCGCTTACGTGTCAAATCGGGTGTAGTATTGATATGGGGACTATCTAAATCTAAACCAATTTTCCCCGAAATTGGCAGTGTTCATTCATATAATAAGACAACTCTCTTTGCCAAATTTCTTATTGATCGGATATAATATACAGTTTCTACAGCGCTTACATGCCAAATCGGGGTTAACATATATATATGGGGGATATATCTTAATCTGAACCGATTTTGACCAATTTCAATAGGGATCGTCCTTGCGCCCAAAAGGAGCACTGTGCTAAATTTCATCACAATCGGACCATAAATACGACCTGCATTTTGATTACAATAATACATGAACAGACAGACAGACGTACATGGCTAAATCGACTCAAAAAGTGATACTATGTCGATCGGTATAATAAACAATGGATCTATTTCTTTTCTTTTTGAGCATTACAAACACATGCACAAAGTCATAATACCCTGTACCACAGTGTGGTGTAGAGTATAACAACTACGGATAAATGTAGAAATTATAACCATTTTGGTAGAAGTGAGAGAATTTCAACAACAAAATGTTTTCAGACCATCGCTATTGTGAAAGAGGGTATGTATCATGTGCTAATAGTCAAAAGTGTAACAAATCGTAGGAGTGGCCTAAGAACTCAAGTATATTTGGCGGAAATCAGTTTGACGCCATTTTTAGTCATTTGAGCAATGTCCGTCTGTCTGTCTCGCTTGTGCGCACGATAACTTTAGATATGAGTAACCGATTGGCTTAAAATTGGGTATGTGTTAAAATCTATCTATTTTTATTTCAGACTAAGATAAATGATGGACCACTTTTTGTAATAGATCCCCCATAAAGGGTCACGATTTAGTGAACTATTTATTCGTAAACAACTTATATATTCCTTAGCAGAATCTTTCACAATTCCACGCATAGTAACGGGTTTTCCAACAAGAGGTGTTATTTTGAATCACCCGGTATTTCGGTAGCTGTCACTTTTAAAGCTTTTATTCTTTGACATTTGACAAGTAGAAACTACGCCGTTACTAAAAATTTAACGATACAAAACGATCAAAAAACGATACGAACGATACAAAATCATCTTGACTGATGAGGCCCATTCCCACCTCGGTGGCTACGTCAACAAGCAAAATTGTCGCATCTGGGGCTCGGAAAACCCAAGAGTTATTTTTGAGAAGTCTCTCCATCCTCAACGTGTGACTGTTTGGTGCGGTTTATGGTGCGGCGGGGTCATTGGACCTTACTTTTTCGAAAATGAGGTTGGATCAATAGTTACGGTGAATGGATTGCGCTATCGAGAGATGATTAATGGTTTTTTTATAGTCGGAATTGGATGGTTTTGATCTGGACAACGTTTACTTTCAACAAGACGGCGCTACGTGCCACACAAGCGACGAAACCATTGCTCTGTTACGGGAAAAGTTTCCGGACCGTGTTATCTCTCGAAGAGGTGATCACAATTGGCCACCGAGATCTTGTGATTTTACACCTTGCGACTTGCGTAAAAGATAAGGTCTACGCCAACAGCCCAGCGTCGATTCAAGACCTCAGCCACTTTGCGATTTGGTTATGGAAAATTTCATGAAAAGGATATGGTTCTGTAAGCGTGGTCGTGGTGGCCATTTGGCTGATGTTTTTTTCATAATTAACGGCATACCTTCCTCTTTATTATGAAATAAACATCCGATCATTTATCTCAAAAAATTTAATTTTTCTTTGAATACCAAAATAACACCTCTTGTTGGAAAACCCTTTAGTAGTTTCTTAATCGCTATCACCTTGAGAAAAATGGGCGATGTTGCGCCCTGAAAAAGGGCGTTATTGTCACGCCCCTTTGAGAGGTACCAATTTGCAAAAATTTAATCAAATTTTTTTCAGTAAACAAATCCTGACCGGAAGGAATTAATCTTGATGTTTCAGGATTTCACCCTACTGCCTTTATAGGAAGTTTGACAGGCTGGTTTAGATGAGGGGCATACAGCATAAACCTGCTGTATCAGTAGGCACCTCATGTGAGCTGGTAACTCCGGTTGCCACCGTAACAGGAACTATAGGTGGTATGAGTAATTTCAATTACCCATTGTACTTTGCGTATTAGTAATTTTATTTCATATTACTAATACGACCTCTGATTCTCCATGATTAATATTTTGTGAATTTGAAATGGAATGCATTGATTGAGGAAAACGAAACGTTTAGATTGTTTAATTAAGGAAATCTTTTTCATTTTACAATGCGTGCAGAAATACGTTTTAGTAGAAATAACTTTCAATAGCAAATCATTGAGAATTTCCAGCAAAATCAAAAAATAACACTGTTGCGTTTGAATTTATTTCGATAGCCATTTTTCGCAAACCATTATCAAATTATTAACAAATATATTAGTCATTATTATCAATATAAGCTCAACACCTAGAAACTATTCTAGACTAAAGCTTTTTTGGATGCTTAGGGCCTGTTTCTGTAACTTATTTTCGTTCGTCTACGGCGAACGATCAAAATTCTCTCAGCTATTACTTGAATTCTATAAAACGCAGGTTAGAAATATTTTAGGAACAAGCTTTTTACATGATTTTCTACAGACACAACGAATTATAAACTTCTGTGACTTATAGATTTCTCGGAATAATTGAGTGATTTTTGATCGTTCACAGTAGACGAACGAAAAAAAGTTACAGAAACAGGCCCTTAATATTTTTATTTTTTTATATGAATATTCATAACAATCCCTTGTGAAACTCTTATTAATTTTCCTATTTTTTGTTTTTTTTTTTCGTTTTGCAGTACGGCCAGCGTGTACCCACAGCAACTTCACCAAGTAATACAAATTCAAGCAGCTCATCAAATACCGGATCCCAGAGCGGAACATTAAGTACTAGTCTAAGTAATACCAATACAAATACAACAACAATGGGTCCTAACAATGGTACAACACAAAATCATCAAGGCGAACAATTGTCCAAAACAAATTTATACATTCGAGGTTTACAACAAGGCACAACCGACAAAGATTTAGTTACTATGTGTGCACAGTAAGTATTAATCCACATCCCTCTTTATTGCAATCAACTAACCAAGGGCATCCCGAAAAGGGTCAGCTTAAAAGCCTAAAGGGAAACAAATTCGAGTCACATTTTCAAAACTAAACTTATTTACTATTTGACGTATTGGTTACAGATTTTTTTTTGGACAATTTCCATAAAATTGTTTTTAAATAGCTTTAGGTTATTTTGCTTTTTTGCTAATGATTTATTTATTCCACCCCTTCACCTTGACTGCTTAGTTACCTTTTCCCCTGGGTACAAACAACTTCGATTGCTCTATGTTAAAAATCTATTACTTTTTCCTCTGTAATTTTGTTCATTTTCTGTTCTATTCGGTTCTGTTCAAATTTGCAATTACATTTTTCTGCGAATCTCAACAAAAGTTGTTTGGGGTTTTCCTCAGAAGACTGATTGTTTGTTATTTTCATGACTACTAAAGACGACGACAACGACGAGTTTATTATGGCACAGTTTGTAGTTTGTGTCGCTCTCACCTGGGACTCTTTAGGTGAATTTGAATTTTCAGAGTTCTTCAAAAAGTGACATTAATCATGTTTTGCATTTACTCATTTGTAAAATTGTTTAAACGTTTGAAAAGTTCCATTAAAATGTCAAACTAAGTATTCGTATGATAATTTATTCTATGAAACTCTCAAATTAATTGGTGTTTTTCAAGGAATATTATAAACGAATCAATTTACGGAATTGTTACCATTTAAATTGCTAGTGTTGCAATTATTTCAATGCCACATTTTTTCTTGGAGAAATTTATTTACAAATTTTTTCTGGGGAAATCAAAAATTGTTAAATTGTTTTGAGCTTAGTGACATTTATATTTTGCCCTTCAATTAGCATTGTTGACGATCTACACACTAAATTTTTCAACTGATGTTTTTATACCCTCCATCATTCATGTATATTCATTTTGTCACTCCGTTTGTAACACCTCTAAATATTGATCTGAGTATATATACTCTTAATCGTCGTAAAATTCTAAGACGATTTAGCCATGTCCGTCTGTCCGTCCATCTGTTGTAATCACGCTACAGTCCGTAATAATAGAGCTAAGTCGATCAAATTAGGTAGAAATATTTTATATTTATAGTTGCAGGTTGTTTGGGATTGCAAATGGGCCATATCGGTCAATGTTTTGATATAGCTCCCCTATAGAGGTCGCTCCAAAATACGGTTTATGAGCCATAGATACCACATCTTTAAAGCAATTTAGCAGAAACTTTGCAGTTTGTATTCTATATTGTCAAGAATTCATCAAAGCAAACATTTTACAAATCGGTTCATATTTTGTTATAGTCACCCTGTAGAGGTCGCTCCAAAATATACGTATTTAAGCCTTTAAGCTTTGCAGTTTGTATTTAATTAAGACAAGAATTCATCGCAGAAAATTTTTTTGAAATCAGTTCAAATTTTGTTATAGTTCACCTATAGATGTCGCTCCCAAAAAGGCTTATTTAAGCCATAAACACCACATTTTCTAAAAAATTTAGCTGAAACTTTGCAGTTTGTTTACTATTTTGGCCAGAATTCATCTCAATAAAATGCTCCCAAAAAAAGCTATTTTAAGGTATAAATATCACATTAAGGTGTAGAGATTGTCTAAAAAATTAGCGGCCTAAAAATAGCAGCGTTTGTTTTTTAATAATTTACTTAAACAAAAAGGATCGTTTCATGATTTCCTCTATATCCAAAGATTTTTCCAGTAATAAAATTAAATGCAATCCATGGTGGCGGGTATATAAGATTCGGCATGGCCGAACTTAGCGCTTTTACTTGTTTTATGTTCCGATTTCACTTACACTGCTTTAAATTAAACAATTTCTATTGTATTTTATGAACCTAGGTCCATAATGATGCTCATTGGTCCTTTTTTTGATATATTCGCTCTATACGGTACAGTTTGTAAACGATCTATTGAAATATAAGAAATTTTTATAGACCGCATAAACAGTTCCCTTCTGTGCTGAATTCTAGAGGCTTCAGAAGCCACATTATTTTTTACATTCGTACTTAATTTTAAGCCAGGTCTGACCTAGGTTAGTTGCGCTTCTAGTATTACCACGGGCCCATTTGCCCCTCATATGAACCAAACTGTTTGATGCACAAAGTAGAATACGGATATTGCTAATGACGAGATCTGTCTGACTTCCTTGATAGACGGACGCCAGTATATCCAGCTTTGTCTACGCAATGCCGAACAGCGACAAAGTAAGTGCTCACAGCTCGCCATTTCTTCCTTTTCTCCACAGCTTCCAAACAAGTCATTAGATTTAATTCCCAGCGTCCCGTCAGAACTGTTTTCCTCTCCATTGCGGGGTGATGCGAGGCTGTGTCAATAAGTCCGTGACTTTAAATTTCCCGACTCACTGAAAGGGCAACACTGCGCCTGTCAAGAGCCAGCTGTCATCTGACTACTGGGGTCAGAATATTTAATATCGACCTATGTAACGGGTTTTCCAATAGGGATGATATGATTTTTAAGTGACGTTTCGGCCATTTGTAATATGTCATTATCTGTCATTTGTTTTTCATTCTATTCAGTAGTGCTTACAATTTCATCATGGAGAGATAAACGCAAGAACAACGTTTACAAATTATTCAGTTTTATTATCAAAATAATCGTTCTTCAATTGCAACTATTCGTGCGCAAAGTCAATTTTTTTTAAATCCAAAAACAACTTTCCAGTCGACCTACGGCCTTGACACTCATGATTCCCGATCCGACGTACCGTTAAGGAGCTAGAGCAAAAATAAACTTTCCGTTCACATTTGAAAATGATGCTGTCCTTTTTTTAAAAAACCAAAAAAACACTTTCCACTCGACCTACGACCTTGACACCCACGAGCAATATTTTAGCTCTCGTTAAGAGCTATCCTTTTGCCATTCACCGATTGTGGCTACGTGCCACACAGCAAATGAAACAAATGAATTGTTGCGAAAAAAATTTGTAGATTCGATTATTTCAAGAAATTGTGATATTGATAGCCTCCAAGAAGTTGTGATTAACACCATTAGACTATTTCTTGTGGGGTTATTTGAAGTCATTGGTCTTTCGAAATAAAACAGTGGAAGGCATTTGAATGACGTTTTATTTAGCACTTAATTGTATCGATTGTACTTCACATTAAATAAACAACTTTTGAATTTCCTTAACAATAAGTGTGTTTTTTTTTTCAAAGAAATCATATCACTCGTATTGGAAATCCCTGTAGCCCTGTAGCTTTACTTCAGGATTATAAGGCTATGTTGGTTGTCCTTTCTTATTGGTTCCATATCATTAGGATTATACCTATTCCGATCTAGGATAACACGTAAATATTTTGCACTTTCAGTTCCATTTAGTCGAGGAGGATCCACATGTAGGACCTTGAACTTCCTAGTAGAGAGCACCAAATTGGCTTTTATGATCTGGGTATTAATTCTCGACTTTGATACAAGAGTCTTGTATCTAGCTTTTCACTAATGACATAATCCAAAAGTCGTTCAAGACCTTTCAGCAGGATCGAGTAAAGAATGCTAAATGCATCCTTCATACGAGTATACATTATCTTCAAGCAGGCGAAAATATGGTTTATAATTTTCTGCATTTCGATTTGATTTTTCTTAATCGTCCAGCTTCTTCTGGATTTGTCGGTAGTTCGCTAGCTTTCTTGCTTATCCTGCTGTTACTCGAGTTCTGTTCGGGAGTTCCCCGATAAATTCGCTGTTTTATACACTCCACCATAGGGTTGGAGTAAATTCATTCTGCCACTTCATTTGTAGCACCTCGAAATATTAATCAGGGACCCCATAAAATATATATATTCTTAATCATCGTAAAATTCTACGACGGATTTAGTCCGTCTGTCTGCCCGTCTGTTGCTACAATGACAGATACTTATTATAGCTGCAGGTAAAGTGGCATTGAAAATGGACAATATCGGTCCCTTTTTTGATGTAGCCAACATATACCTGTGGTTTCTGGAGTAACAGCCTATGTCGGAAATTTTTAATTTCGGCATTTTAGCATAAATCTATTCAGCTAAGCATTATCTATCGATCGATATAACGGGATTTCAAATAAGAGTGGTACGATTTCTTTGAACAAAAACACACTTATTGTTAAGGAAATTCAAAAGTTTTTTATTTAATGTGAAGTACAATCGATACAATTAAGTTCTAAATAAAATGTCATTCAAATGGCCTCCACGACTTCTTCTGCAGGAACGAATTCGATGAACCAAATTTTCGAACACGTTTTCCACTAAATCAAGTCGTATGTCATGAATGGCACGTTTAATAGAGTCTGGAAGAGAGTCTGGTTTATAGAAGAGAGTCTGGTTCATTTCGAAAGACCAATGACTTCAAATAACCCCACAAGAAATATTCTAATGGTGTTGAATCACGCTCTTTATTAGGCATCCTGTACCCATGTTCTGTACCTCTCGGTGAGAAAAATTTCTCACATGGATACCGAAGGGTAGCCCTTAAATATCAGCGTGAAAGCGTATGGCATCTGTCAAACTCGACTTGGAAAGACGCCGGACGCTTTCACTGGTGTTTAAGGGATTCTCTTACATTCTCTTATGTGCGAAATTGTTCTCACTGAGAGTTAAAGAACAGGGGTACTGGTCAGTTTATGCTGCAGTTTTCCGATGACAATATACAGCCCATCACGACTGTTCCAAATTAACAACCCGACTTAATGTGCACAAATTGTTTCCCATATTTATACCCTACACCACACTGTGGTACAGGGTATTATGACTTTGTGCATTTGTTTGTAACACCCAAAAGGAGAAGAGATAGACCCATTGTTTATTATACCGATCGACTTGTAATCACTTTCTGAGTCGATTTAGCTATGTCCGTCTGTCTGTCCGTCTGTCTGTACGTCTGTCTGTCTGTCTGTCTGTCTGTCCGTCTGTCCGTCTGTCCGTCTGTCTGTCTGTCTGTCTGTCCGTCTGTCTGTAGACGTATTCTTGTAATCAAAGTACAGGTCGCAATTATGGTCCGATCTCAACGAAACTTTGCACATATCTTTTTTTAGGCCCAAGGACGATCCCTATTGGATTTGGTTAAAATCGGTTCAGATTTACATATAGCTCCCATATATATGTCCCTCCGATTTGGCATATATGCACTGTATAAGCAACATTTTGTAACCGATTTGTACAAAAATTGACAGAGAGTAGTCTCGTGATACACTTAGATACAATACAAAATTTGGGGGAAATCGGTTTAGATTTATATATAGCCCCCATATATATGTTGCACCCGATTTGACATGTAAGCGCTGTAGAAACTGTATTTTATATCCAATCAGTACGAAATTCGGCAGAAAGAGGTTTCTTATTACATGAAGGAATACTGCCAAATTCGGAGAAAATCGGTTCAGATTTAGATATAGCCCCCATATATATGTTACCCCCGATTTGAAATTAAATAGCTGTAGAAACTGTATTTTATATCCGATCGCAGCGAAATTCGGCAGAAAGAGGTTTCTTATTACACGAAGGAATACTGCCAAATTTGGAGAAAATCGGTTCAGATTTAGATATAGCCCCCATATATATGTTAGCACCGATTTGACATTCAAGCGCTGTAGAGACTGTATTTTATATCCGATCAGTACGAAATTCGACAGAAAGAGGTTTCTATTTTACATGAATGAGTATTCAGGGAAAATCGATTTAGATTTATATATAAGCTCCATATATATGTTCCTCCTGATTTGGTTACAAAGCGCTATAGAAGTTTTACTTTACTTCCGATCATTACAAAATTCTCCAGAAATATGTTTCTCAATTTAGGAACGAATATTGCTTAATTTAGCGATTATCGGTTCAGAATTAGATATATCCGCATATATGTATATGTTCTTACCCATTTACCAATTATTTCAAATTATTATCGCAATAACCCTTATCGCATTGTTAGGGAGGTGTAGGGTATTATATAGTCGGCCCCGCCCGACTTTCTGCCTTTCCTTACTGGTTTTTGTTATATGTGATAATCTTTAATAGGTTTTACTTATTTGCAATAAATAAATTTATTTGTTTTTCCCATGTTTTTGTAACTTATTTATAATATCTCCCTCTCTCTCTCTTTTCTCTTCCGCAGATATGGAAATATTATATCCACGAAGGCTATTTTAGATAAAACAACAAATAAATGTAAAGGTATTTTTTGCTTTTCACCATTTTTTCCATCAACTTTAGTTTTTTATTATTGTTATTTTTGTTCGTTTTTTTATACGTATTTGTTGTATTTTTGTAATATATATTTTTTTGTAATCGTTTGGTTGTTTGTTTGTCTGTTTGTTTGTATTTGTGTATCTCCTCCTGTATCTTTCTGTGGGTGTGGGTGTGTGTGTGTGTGTGTGTGTGTGAACGTAAGCGTGGGAGTACTTGAATCTTTGTCCCTGTGTGGGTGTATAATTTCTACTTTATGTTCTGTTCCGTTCTCTTCCAATTCGTTCATTGTTATTGTTGCTATTGTAGCGGTGTTTGTTTGCCCTCTGCCACGGCATCGGCAACGTCAGCGCTAGCGATAGCGTCAATACAATAACGGAAATGAGAAACAAAGTCAAATGTTAAGTTAATTATTTAATTCCTTCTATTATTCCCATCTCGTTGTGTGTGTGTGTTTTGTGTTGTATTTAAATTTATATGAAATCAATTTACAGTAGTTTTTTACTTTCTTCTTCTGTTCCGTTCTGTTTTGTTTCGTTTTGTTTTAAATTCCATTCAATTAGTTACGTTGTTAATATATAGATACTTTTTTTGTTTTTATTTTATTAATAATATTTAAGTTTTTGTTTTTATTTGTATTCGTATTTTTTCTCCTGATTTCGATTATCGATTATTTTAAATCATTTTCTCATCTCATTGTAAAATTGCACTTGTATTGAGTCCGTAGTGTTTGTGTGTAGTTGTCATTAAACGTTTTGCCTGTTTTTGTTATTGTTATATTGTAATTATTTTTATTTTATTGTTTGTACATTAATTTCCGATGAAGTGATTTTGTGGGCGTTATTTCCGTTTAGTTGTGACATTTAGCAATAACATTTGACATTTCGCCACATGCTTGGTATACAGGATAAACTGGCCACAAAGTCGATTTCGACAATGACACTATGCAACAAAAATTGTTTTTGTTTCCGAGACCTATAAATAAACCTTTTTTATGTAGATTAAGGCATACTATAAAGTTTATTTTAATTTTTTTCAATTCCAATTTTCATGGAAGTTAGTGTTAGGACCGTTTTTAATAATAGAAGCTATGCCTATTAGAGCTGGATTTTTGACCGAATAATCACAGCTAAACCTCCTCGATGACTGATCGAAGTAGCATCCGTGAAATAGATAGACGAAGAGCTGAGCTGTCAAGTAATTGTAGTTAATTCAACGTTTTTTTATAAAACTTTGCAGTGACAAATCGGTAAATTTTTTTTAAAAAACATTTTCTTTATAGTTCCCTTTTTGTTGGATGGTGCCTTAAGCATTTGGACCATATTTTGTGAAGTATATGCTCTATAAATTAAAGGAAATTATGAGGACTAAATGTTAATTATTTCCAAAATTTCGAAAAAAAACATAAAAATAGAAAACAAATTCGCAAAACAAAATGTTTGTTTCAATTTTTGAAATCGAGAATCCTATCGATGAAAACAGTGCTTATTTGAAGAAAATCTGTGGATAAATGTAGAAATTTTAGCACTTTTGGCAGAAAGAAGAGAATTTAAACATATCCGGTTTTTATACGCCCACTATTGTGACCAAGGGTATATATCAGATGCTGCGGGACAAACGTGTAACACATCGATAGTTTTAATGAATCTTCAATAACTCAGTCAATTGCAAACGGATTTTTAAGAGCCCGGTTGCATTTTTTCCTATACATTTTACACTATATATGTAAATTAATTAATCGTACGGTAATCTTACAATATAATTGATAAAAACATTGCCTAAACTAGAAAATGACGGACAAAAATTAAAAAAAAGTGTTTGTAGGACAAATAAGCCTATATTCCTACAGCTTCAAATAAACAAAATATACATCGTTCGTAAGGTCTAATTCTCTTCTTTCCAAATTGAAATCGGTTAATAATTAACAAAGTTATAGGTGTTCAATTGAAAAAGGCATGAAAATCGGTTTTTACCCATAAATCCGGATGTTGCGGTGTCCGGCAAATTTCGTAGAACAAACATTGTTCTACTCGCCAAGACCTACAAGAAAAATAGTATCGCTGTTTTTGTACTGTCGCACTGTGTAGTTTGTGCGCTCGATGACTTTCGATAGGATTAACCGAATGACATTAAATTTGGTATGTGTCAATATTTTATTCTAAAGGGTTTTTGGAGACAAATGATCGGATGTTTATTTCATAATAAAGAGGAAGGCATGCCGTTAATAGTGAAAAACAACATCAGCCAAATGGCCACCACGACCACGCTTACAGGACCATATCCTTTTCATAAAATTTTCCATAACCAAATCGCAAAGTGGCTGCCCTATATCCTCGACAGACTCATTGGATTCTATCTTTGAGGTCTTGAATCGACGCTGGGCTTTTGGCGTAGACCTTATCTTTCACGTGGCCCCAAAGGAAGAAGTCGCAAGGTGTTAGATCACAAGATCTCGGCAGCCAATTGTGATCACCTCTTCGAGAGATAACACGGTCCGGAAACTTTTCCGTAACAGAGCAATGGTTTCGTTGCTTGTGTTGCACGTAGCGCCGTCTTGTTGAAAGTAAACGTTGTCCAGATCAATACCATCCAACTCCGACCATAAAAAATCATTAATCATCTCTCGATAGCGCAATCCATTCACCGTAACTGTTGATACAACCTCATTTTCGAAAAAGTAAGGTCCAATGACCCCGCCGGACCATAAACCGCACCAAACAGTCACACGTTGAGGATGGAGAGGCTTCTCAACAATAACTCTTGGACCCGAGCCCCAGATGCGACAATTTAGCTTGTTGACGTAGCCACCGAGGTGGAAATGGGCTTCATCAGTCAAGATGATTTTTCGATGATTTTCGATTTTTCGAATTTTAATAATTTCAATGCGTTGTTGAATTGTGTATCCCTCCATTTTTAGTAATGGCGTAGTTTCTACTTGTCAAATGTCAAAGAATAAAAGGTTCAAAAGTGACAGCTACCCAAAATCCGGGTGATTCTAAATAACACCTCTTGTTGGAAAACCCTGTATCTCAGACTAAGGTCAAAGACTTACAATACATATTGGTCCAGTCCTTCGAGAACCTCCCCCACGAAGGGTCAACATTTAGTGAAATATTGATTATCTCATAACTATTATACTACTACTCTGAATCTTTCACAATTGGACTATTTTGCACAAAAAGTTAACGTCTTATAACTTTGATTCCAGTCCATACGAATACTTGACATTTTGTGAAGTGTAATGATTTTATAGTACCTACCGTCCCGTAAAAAATGGGTGTTATTACCATGCCCGTTTTGGTACCTCCCATACAAATGGACTGTTTTGCACAAAAGGTTAACGGCTTATAACTAAAAATTTTGTACAGTGTAATGTTTTTATAGTACCCATGGTATATTACAAAATGGGCGTTATTGCCTGTCATTGATGTGTCATTTGTTTTTCATTGTATTCAGTAGTGTTTACAATTTCATCATTGTGAGATATACGCAAGAACAACGTTTACAAATTATTCAGATTCATTATCAAAATAATCGTTCTCCAATTGCAACACTTTCCAGTCGACCGTTTAGGAGCTAGATCAAAAATAAACTTTCCGTTCACATTTGATAATGATCCTAAGTCCATTTTTTTAAATCCAAAAAAACACTTTCCAGTCGACCTACGACCTTGACACCCATGATCAATATTTTAGCTCTCGTTAAGAGCTATCTTTTTGCCATTGACCGATTGTGGCTACGTGCCACACATCAAATGAAACAATTGAATTGGTGCTAGAAAAGTTTGGAGATTCGATTATTTCAAGAAATTGTGATATTGAATGGCCTCCAAGAAGTTGTGAGTTAACACCATTATTTGAAGTCATTGGCCTTTCGAAATAAACCAGACTCTCTTCGAGCTTTAGAAGTCTATATTGAACGTGCCATTCATGACATACGACTTGATTTAGGGGAAAAAGTGCTCGAAAATTGGGTTCATCGAATTCGTTCCTGCAGAAGAAGTCGTGGAATGAATGACGTTTTATTTAGAACTTATTTGTATCGATTGTACTTCACATTAAGTAAAAAACTTTTGAAAACTCAAACTCAAAAAACGTGCAAATTAAGCATTTACAAAACAATTATTAGGCCCACGGCAATGTATGGATGCGAGACTTGGTCTATGGCTGCAAACGTTCCACAGCGTCATAGAATTTTTTAGAGAAAGATTTTACGGAAAATATTCGGTCCAACGTGTTAATGGAGACTACGTCCAAAGATGCAACGCTGAATTACTAGAAATCTGTCAAGGAGAGATCGTAGTAAAATACATAAAAGCTCAACGCTTAAGATGGGCAGGTCATGCGCCACGCATGGACAACAGCAGACCGCAAAAGGCAATATTAAACTACGATGTGAGATTTTTCAGGCGAAGAGGACGACCGCGCACGAGTTGGAAAGACAGTTTGGAAGATGTTCTAAAAATATTGGGTATTCAAGCTAAAGCTCACCCCGAGCTGTAACGCTATATGATGATGATGATTCCCTTAAGTTCTGCAGTAATCATCTAAATGTTTTAATATTTAGTATTTTAGACAATATTTCCCATGACTATGACAGACAAAGAATGGACAGTTTTTCCAACGTTCTGACATCCTTCACCCCGAGGTGAGGGTATACGGGTCAGCATATTTAATATCGACCTATGTAGTTTATTTTTGGCTAAAATGCTTATAAGCAGTTACAAATAGGTAAAATATGATCTCGCTATCATTTTTTTTTGCAAAAATTTTGTGGGTGCTTTAATTTTTAAAAAAAATAGTTTTTGTGTTTTACGAAATTTGTAATTGCTCTCGAACGGCTGAACCGATTTTTGCAAAGTTTACTTTGTTTTAAAGACGGCACAATGCGCCATTTTTCGTAGTGGTTGGTTTTTTCGTCATATAGGACATTTTATTGCCCATCCATACATGTTGATACGGATGAAATCGGTGCTTATTGTGCTCCAATATTTACAAAATACTAGCACACGTTATGGGAAAAAATTAAAAATTCAATTTTTAATTGCAGATATCTCGGTAACTATACGAGATAATTCTTAGGTGTAAACAGTTTATTTGTAGGCCCCATTTAGTAGAACACACACAAAATCGGAAGAGAAACACGAGTTATATGCACTTGAACATTTTCATCACCCGATGTGGCCAACATTGAGGCCCTCTGTCTGACATAGGGGTCCCAAATATATAACTTAACTTCTCTAACACCTCTTCATCTACCATGCCAAGGTTGTTTGGTTAAGAAACGGTCGAATTTTTGAATTTTCGTACCACTGTGCAGTGTTTTGCAATAGCAGAGGGAAATTGTCAGAGTAGTCTTGGTATTTCGTCCATAGCTTTTACAAATATTGAGTCTCACAAAATTTTTTATTTTTTACTGTTATGGATTTGTGAGAGTGCGACGAATATTTTGTGAAAATTTGAAGAAAATCGAGGGGGATAAATTTTTTTCTACAAAGGCTTTTTCAAAAAAAACTTTCGTAAAAAAATTTGTTAAAAAAATTTCCAAAACAAATTTTACTAAAAATGGCGCATTGTGTCGTCTTTTAAACAAAGTAAACTGTGCAAAAATCGGTTCAGCCGATCGAGAGCAATTACAAATTTCGTAAAACACAAAAACTAATTTTTTAAATTTGTTCAAAAATTAGTATGCCCACAAAATTTTTTCGAAAAATAAGAGAGTTTTAATATGTTGACTTAGTTCGGCAAAATACGGGTTTGGTTAGCAGTTCTTGTTAAATTCAATTTACTGCTTCCATAAGTATTTCAGCTGATTTAAGTTAAAGACATACACTATTGCTACTGAATTCTGAAGATGACAGAGTGGTGTCTATCGAAACTGCAGTCAATTCTACCAAGCAATTAAAACTCTCTATCAATTTTTGTATTTGTTTCTATTACTTTCTTGCAATAGATAGAAAGTAACTGAAACATATGGTCTCAAACCAAAATAAATTCTGACTGAATTAAAAAAAAAAATTAAAAAAAATGATAGCGAGATCTTATTTTACCTATTTGTAACTGCTTATAAACATTTTAGCCAAAAATAAACTACATAGGTCGATATTAAATATTCTGACCCATACCTTAGTCGGCTTACCCGACAAACATTTTCCTACTTGTTTTTTTGTTATTCTTGTTTAGTGAGTGTCGCGTTTTCGCAGTGTGAAATTACACTCTCACATACGTTCTGGCCCTTTTGAACTGATGAATAAATCGAATAAAGAATCAATCTTATTATTATGACAGTTGAGTAATATTAAAATAATGGAATGTTTATGAGTATGAGTACATATATTAAATTTGCTTTTGATGAATTGCTTTATAAAGTGACGTCTGTTTACATTAATCGAAACGATATTGATAAGAGTGGTAATAAAACACATATATGTACATATATACAATTTCTCTCTATATAACTATATGACCATTACTAATGGATGGATGGAAGTTTTTTTCTTTCGCTTGTATAGAATTACTTTTAGTAATCTAAGTATCATTTCTAATATCGCGTGTTTTTTTAGTGGTATAGAACTTCGAATTGAAATAAAACACAAGAAAATCGTTTTAAGGTCCATCAATTTGGCTTTATTGGAAGGATAATTTTATGCCATTAATGTTTAAATACGATTTCGGGCATGTGGCCGCCGCGGCTGGCTCGAATAAAGCCAATTCTACAGGTCCAATTTTCAACCACTTTTTCGAGCATATGGGGCCGTATGTCGGCAATAACGCCACGAATGTTGGCTTCCAATTCCCCTAACGTTTCTGGTTTGTTGGCGTAGACGAGCGACTTCACATATCCCCAAAGAAAATAATCTAATGGTGTCAAATCACACGATCTCGGTGGCCAATTGACAGGTCCATTCCGCGAAATTATGCGCTCATCGAATGTTTCCTTCAATAAGTTGATTGTGACGTGCGCTGTGTGGCATGTAGCGCCGTCTTGTTGGAACCACAACTCATCCACATTCATGCCATCCAATTCGGGAACAAAATAGTCGGTTATCATGGCTCTATACCGGTCTCCATTAACGGTATTGCTGTGCACGGTGGCGAATCGATTCATTCGGGTCCTCTTCAACACTTTGCTCTACAGCGGCAATTGTTTCTTCGGTGCGCACTGTTCGACGTCTCTGCGGATGCGTATTATCACATAGAGTAAACGTAGTGCGAAAACGATCCATGGTTAACCGAATTAATTGCTCTGATGGACGATTATGTCGACCATAAAATGGACGGAGCTTGCGGTAAACTTCGCGAACTGAACCATTATTTTCGAAATAAATTTGCACGATTTGCAAGCGTTGTTCTTTTGTCAACCTGTTCATGATGAAATGGCAAACCAAACTGAACATAAATGACATTAGAGTTGCCAGATTTGACCACAAAATGCCAGCTTTATCTCTATTCGAAAAACAAAGCTGTAAAAAAACACCCTTTATATCTCTATACAATACGTGTATATTAAATAGTAATTATGGCATGTTATTTAGATATACATAGATGCTATAAAGCTATGCATGTTTGTGTGATATATTTTTTGTTGTTGATTTTGTGTATGTTTTTTGCTGTTTGTGATTGTTTGATTATGAATCAATATCATTTTGACAATTTAATGAAATATAATTTATTTGTTCTCTTTTCTTCTTCTTCTCTGTTTTCTTCCACCTTTTGTTGTGTCAACGACAAATTGTAGGTTATGGCTTTGTGGACTTTGAGTGTCCTGCATACGCTGAAGGAGCCGTCAAAGGACTACAGGCAAAGGGCGTTCAAGCTCAAATGGCCAAAGTGGGTGTTTGGGTACTACATAGGCCGGCCATTGTACGTTTGTTTGCATGCAAGTAATACTCACCCCCACCCTCACCTCTTGTTTTTTCGTTTTCGTTTATTTTTTTATTTTGTTTTATTATTTGTTTGTTTTTGTTTCTCTCATGTACAATATTTATTTTATTATTTTTATCTTTTGTTTTCATTTTTTTTTCTTTTCAACTAAACATTTTCATTTCCTTCCTCGTATATGTTTCATTTTGTTTACTAACCTCAAAAATTCCCTTTTATTATTATGATTTATTTATTTTGATATACAATTAGAATACATGTAAAAGACCCCCTAGAGTTTAGCGGTTATTCCCCCCCATTCTCACTTGCTCAGCCTTCGCTTCGGCTATCAGTCTCTCTCCCTCTCTGGGGATGCAAGTCCTTTGAAAATGCACCACTCTCAAATAAGTAATATTTTATTTCAGACCTTAAGGTGAATTTAATTATGTGTATATATCTTTATATATACATTTCTCTGAATTCTTTATTTATTCACTTTTTCCTGGCATTTCCGGTTGATGTTTATATTTTCTTTTAAGTTGAACTTTAAGTAATTTTTATTATTTCTTCATTTTGTTTCTTGCCAAAGCGCCATATCGTATTTTCCGGGAATGTTACTGTCAGTGAGTCGACATAAGTGTGTGTGGGATATGTAACCATATTACAGTGTACATGAGTGAGTGAATGTATGGGTTTATGCGTGGGTTGGATAATGCAATTACTCCTTTTGAATTCAAGGAAATATTTCTTGGTATTTATGGTGGAAAAAATTTTTGTTTATAACCCCGTTTTTTTTTCTTCATTCGTTTTGTACGGTCTTCGTAGGTATGCATGACAGCTGGTCATATTGAGTTAGTCATGTGGCTTGTTTTTATTTAAAATACATCCAATTCGCTTTAATAGAGAAAAGTGTGCTGCTGTGACGCCTCAGGTCTCCTTATACAGGGTGTCGCAAAGGATAGTTTAGACGGTACGGCGTTTGCTTGCGAAACCGAGGCGAACCTTGCAACGATGCCATATTCCATGCATAATATGCATGCATACATGCTCCTCCCAAACTGTTTGTTTCCCATTTTTGCATCGACCTGATTGGAAACCCCCCCACAAAGAAACATAAAACATATACTATGCAACAAAATTGACAGTGATAATTGAAGGAGTAACCTAAGACCCCAAACATATGTTTGGGGAAAATCCGTTTTAGAACTTTTAAAAACATTTGAGCTATGTCCGTCCGTCCGTCCGCCTGGCTGGTGCGCACGTTAACTGTGGAGTTCCTTTCCGATTGAGAAAAAATGAGTATCTCGCGTTTTGGATCTAAAAAATCGGACTTATTGTTCCAAATGTGTCCTACCATTCAAGGGTTAAATTAGTGTATGCAAATGTTACCCTGCAGATATCGGGGAATCCTTCAACCTTTCTAAATATGTGTAATATTCCTCAATGGCTTTCAAAGGAATAAAGTTATGTTGGTCCAAAGTCATAAATTTTTTCATACAGGGCATTTTTTCAAATATTTATTACAAACAAACTATATTTGACACAAACATATGTTTGCCGCCATAATAATGTTAACAAATCAGAATTTGTAATAAAAAAATGTAAGTGCAAAAGCTATTTAAATGTATGACAAACAGTTCGACAAAGTCGAAAAAAGAAATAGCGTTTTTTCGAAATCTCAAAAATGCGGAAATTTGTAATAACTGGTTTTTCAACAAGAGGTGTTATTTGGAATCACCCGGTATTTCGGTAGCTGTCATTTGTGAAGCTTTTATTCTTTGACAAGTAGAAACTATGCCATTACTAAAAATGGAACGATACGCGATCATCGAACGATACAAAACGATACGAACGATACAAAATCATCTTGACTGATGAGGCCCATTTCCGCCTCTGTGGCTACGTTAACAAGCAAAATTGTCGTATCTGGGGCTGGGAAACCCAAGAGTTATTGTTGTGAAACCTCTCCATCCTCAACGTCTGACTGTTTGTTGCGGCTTATGGTCCGACGGGGTCATTGGACCTTACTTTTTCGAAAATGAAGTCAAATATGTTTACTAGAACAAAAGTTTTTGAATTTTGGCCGATGGATTTTGATTCTGAACCACTGTGCGGCGTTTGGCATAACCAAATTCCTGGTGAGTCTTCAACTTTTCCCCACCATATTCGTAATCTACGCCAAATTCCTTTTAATTTGTTAGGTCGCGCGATATTTGGACCAAGATCTTCTAGGGGGCTTTCAGAGGGATCTTGAAACGATTCCTCCCAAATTTTTGCATACATTTGGTCACAGCAAGCCTATTACACTTTACAAACATTGATCGAAATCTATTGCCGCTCTTGAGTGTTCTTTATATACTTATTTTCAAGTCCTTTAAAACCTTTGTGTGGTAGGTACCGTAAGGACTCGCTCTATCCCCTCGAAATTTAGCATTGCATCTGAGATGTATGAAAAATTATGGCGTGTTAAATTTCATAAATATACAATGCTCCAATTCAGTGTTATAGTCTGGTGAATTTTTAAATGCCCGGAATAAACTGCATGGGGGTACGAGATCCGCGGTCCGATTGGGTCCAAATTTCTAATTTTTCTTAATTATGACTACATACAGCTTGGTACCAAATTTCATAATTCTGCAATTACTCTTCTATTTTTGTCACATCGATACATGAAGACAGAGCACTGTGCGACGCCACTATATTCAGGCGTCTTTTACTCAATGCAGGACAGTATCAAAGCAGGAGCTCAATGCTCTTCACTTCCTCCGCAGCTTCTGCAGAAGTCATTGCACTCAATTCTCAACCTACTGGCGTGTTCGCCGATCAGGCAATGTCCTGTCAGAACTGACACTAACATATGCAGTTTTTTCTTCTCTAGTGCTAGGAGATATTTTGACCATAGGTCGTATTTTCGATTTCTGTCCATCTCGTATCGAACTGTCTGCTTCTTGCCCAAGCCAAAGCTTGGATTTGGACAGTGCATCACCAATACATGCAAATTCTTTGAGAATTTTTAATGTCTCCCGATTTTTTAATTTTCCTGGCTCTGGTATACATATGAATTATATGTTAAACTGCTCTGCCATCTAGTTGAGAGATCTGCGGCTGTTGACTGCTGTTTGTAAAATTAGGGATGTAGCGTCCAAAGATTTAATGGCAGCCTGGCTGTCGGAGTAAATGACGACGCCAGTGTTGGTCACTACGTGAGACTAAGCTACTTCGAGACTTACCATATTGCCATTAATTCAACTTGACATACACTGCAAATATCTGGTGGTCTGTGGGCTATATCACGACTGAGTTATTTACAGTGTAAACCAAAGCTAACCTTTTCATCAAGCTTCAAACCATCTGTATAGAAGTGGTGATAGTTTACGTTTACTGGTATTCCTCTAATCCAGTCCTCTCTGACAGGTGTCTTAGGGGCAAAATTCCTTTCGAAGGTGTTAACCATTGGTATATAGTCCAATCGGTCTGTTACAGTGTGACCATAGTTCTTGTACCTCCATATTGATAGATAGTTTAAATATAATGCCGCTCTGGTTGCAACTTCTCCAGCCATAATATCAAACGGCAATAGAATCTATGTCAACTACAATTTTAAAATATTTTACAATGTAGCAGTTTTCGGGAAAAAGGAAAAGAAAATGTAGGACTTTTTCCAGAATCGAAATCGCCATAAGTCTGAAGAACAATTTCCTGTCTAGGATTGCACCTTGAAATTTTGCATATTCAGAAAAGAGAAGCTCATTTCAATTTAGCCGAGGCGGTCCACATGTGGATCCTTATTCCTCCTAGCTTCTCGCCCATCGGGCCAATTTGTTCAGTGCCACCTGTATTATATCTCTTAGGATGTTTCCGAATACTGCGAAAGCAACTCGTTGGAATATATCTCGACTTTACAGCCAACAACGTTCCAGATCTAATAGGATTCCATTCACCAATGAATTCCAAATTAGTGGAGGTAGTACACCTCCCTGTGGAGTTCCCATGTTTACCAACCTCACTAGAGTTGTGGCCCCGAATATATAGGTCACGACAGTACCGCAATTACTGCGTCTGAGTGAATGTTGTTAAAGGCACCTTCAGGTTTAGGTTAGGGTGGCATCAGGGTTTTTTACAAGCTCAGATAGAGCAGTTTAGACCCCCAGTGTTACCCGGGCTGAAATACCCCTCATCGAAATATTGCATATAGAAGGTTATCGATAGTACGAATATCGGTACCGGAGAAATCTGTTAAAGTATGTACATAAAAAGGCCGACCCCAGTATGTCCAGTCGCCGTTTACTAAAAGCGGGACAGTAGTATGCACCTAATATCAAGAACGGCCACCATAGTGTATTCATTGAAATGTAGGGATGATTCGATATTGCCCACCAGTTCATGCAGGGCCGATTCTGTGGACTTGCCCTTGTAAGCACGTTTCCCGACAAGCGTTATATATCTAGATTTTCTCTAAGAAAGAGTCTAAGACCTTTTAATAGGAACGAGGACTGATTAATTGGTCTAAAGTCTTTTGGCCTGAAGTCCTTTGACCTAGTGTGTGATATCTTTTCCGCTTTGGGTATGAATACCACTTTGGTTTCCCTCTGATATTGGCGTCTGATATATTTCCACTTCTTCACAGAAGGGGTATCAAGAACGTCTTTGCGCTTTCCTAAGTTCATTGTTATAGATTTTGAGATTATCTGTATAGGTACTGCCTAACCGATTTAATATTTTCCGCGCTGTGCTGTAATAAAATGCCCGTTCGCTACGACCGATGGCGACTTTCTCTGGGGGTATACTAACTTTGTTATTCCGTTTGCTAAATTTCGAAATATCTAACTGCGGAAGTATAAAGTATATACCTGTGGTTTTCTAGAATAACAGCACATTTAAATAAAACAGAAAGTTTTCAGAGAAATATCTTTTTATTTTTTATTGTGATAGAATGATCTATGACAAATGAGTGTAAAACAAAATATCGACCAAATGCTCGCAACGGCTTCGGTGGTCCATATTTTCAATGACCCTGAGACGTAACTGAGATTCAATGTCTTTAATCTGCCGAATTAGCTCTTGAATTGTTCTTGGCTTATTGACGTACACTTTTTCTTTTAAATATCCTCAAAACAAGGAGTCCAATTGTGTCAAATCACAAGATCGTGGCGGCCAATTAACATCGCCTAGACGTGAGATAACAAGACCATTGCATTTTTTGTGCAAAAGAGCCATTGTTTCGTTGAATGTGTTGCAAGTGGCAAGTGGCACCATCCTGTTGGAACCGCATATCCTTCAGGTCCATATCCTCAATTTCTGGTCACATAAAGTCCGTTATCATCTCAGCCGTCCTCATTTTCAAAGGAGTACGGCCCGATGACACCGCCAGCCCATAAACCCCAGAACAAACTGGGCAAGCGGGCGAACTGGGGTTTTCACATCTCCTACAGGCTCGGTTTGCTCAAATTTGCGCACAATTCACCCGATTGCGGATACATGGACATTTACGAAATACATTTTGATTTGAACGCCTATTTTCGTAAAAGGCTTGAACAATCTTAACGAGCTGCTCCTCTGTTAAACTCGTATACCTCTTCATGGTTGAATTTGTCAAACACTGAAACAAAAAGTCCGTCCGTTCGGCTGCCCTCTGCCGATCCGTCTGTCTGTTGAAATCATGCTACAGTCTGTAATAATAGAGCTACGTTGATCAGGTTTGGCAGAAATACTTATAGCTCCGGGTCATTTGGGATTGAAAATGATCCATATCGGTTAATGTTTTGATATAGCTCCCCTGTAGAGGTCATTTCCAAGTACGATTTGTATACCCTCCACCATAGGATATATATATATATTTATATTGTCTCTCCGTTTGTAAACCATAAATATTGGTCTGAGACCCCAAAAGTAGATGTATTATTAATCGTCGTAAAGTTCCAAGACGATTTAGCCATGTCCGTCTGTCCGTCTATTTTAATCGCGCTAATATCTATTATACTTGAACTAGGTATAGAAATCTGGTACATATACTTTATATATCTGCAGGTATATTGGTAGTTCGAATGGGCAATATCGGTCCATTTGTTGATATAGCCCCGTATATAGCATCTCTCCGATTTGACTTCTTAACGCCACAGAGACCTCAAATTTAACTGGTCGGGCTGAAAATTGTTAACTGGGATTTATTTATACCCGAAACATTTCACACGAACAACGGCCCACATAGAAAAGTTCCCTCTAGATTTGACTTCGTAACGCCACAAAAACCTCAAATTTGAACAAATTGGGCTGAAATTTGGTATGATGAGTTTCGTAGTATCCGAAACCATTCGCAGGTATATTGGGAGTTAGAATGGGCAATATCGGTCCATTTGTTGATATAGCCCCAAATACAGCATCTCTCCGATTTGACTTCTTAGCGCCACAGAGACCACAAATTTAACTGATCGGGCTGAAAATTGGTAACTGGGATTTATTTATTTGTATATTCCTGAGTTGGCCTTTTTTGAGGACATAAATGGGGCCCAAATGTCAAACATATACTAGACAATATATCCATACAAACTGAAAGAAAAACCTTCATATCGTCAATGAAATCTTGCATTGGATCAATGAAAACTGACATTGTTTTGTTGGCCAAAGTAAAGCTACGTTGATGCAATGTTATATTAAAAAAAAATATTTCCTTTTTTTAAAAATCGCCGTACAATATAAAAGGTCAAAATTTCTACTAAGTGACATGATATTTTATGGAATTTTGTATATTTAGGAAACGGTAGATTCATTTCCATTGTTTTTAGAAATACCCAACATTCTGTCGTTTTAAATTATTCCTTTATCCTTCAATTGTCTACTTTCATTGTACGAGTATTCTTTAAAATTGCTATCCCTCTCCCCGACTTTGTCCTGAGGAAATCTTTCGTTGCTTGCACTCAATTACTTGTGATTTATTTTCTCTTAACAATACCCAAAGCAATAGAAAAACTTTGCCATATAGATATAACCAATTAAGAATTTTTATTTATCAATAATGGAATTCTTAAAGGTTTAAAAATCAAATGTCCTGTAATTGGTTTTTAAAATTCCATTCAAGTAAAGGACACTTTCGAATGCAAAGCTTATGGTATTATGACCATAAAAAAAGGGAGAAGTAAAGAAAAGAAAAACACTTCAACTAAATGATTTCTTATAATATTATGAACTTGTTAACAACAATGGGTTAAACAACCAGTAGCTTGCCCTCTCTCTCTCGCTCTCTCTCTCTAGCTCTCTCGGTTGCTGCCTCTGTGTGGCATTTTATGAATATTTTACTAAAGTTGTCAACCATAAAAACCTCAGCAACAACAGCACCACCTCCTGCTCCACCTCGTGTCATCCCAACTCCAAAGGACTTGGTAGAGTCCTTTAATATTCCCTATGATTATGAACAGATAATGCGTTGGCTTTTATTCCCTCTACACTCATATACAATCATGACATTATTTCAAGTCCTTTCTTGCAGTCCCACAGACCACTGGGCAAATGCTATCTGAGATTTTTTCCCTTTTTTTCGCTCCTCTTGGACTCCGGTCTATGTTGGTTGGTTCGTTGGAATGTCATGCCTTGTCATGCCATTATAATGATTATTTTCCTATTATAACAATTTCCCTTTTATACCAGTTCAGTTGTGTTTTAGAGTCCTTTTCTTTTTCTCGAATTCCATTTCTTGTGCATTCTTGAGATGTTCTCTTCAGATGTTCCTCCTCCCCCGGAGAACAGTTTTTTGTTCTGTTTCTTTTCCATTTCGTGTATAATTGAATTCATTGGGGGTAACAGTGAAGACATTATCACTGTGTGCGTAGGAGTGAATATTTGTTCGTGAGTGCGTGTGTGTGTGTGTATTTTCAAAGGACATCAAGGGCAATGTAGAGAGTCCACCTTTAAATTTAAATTCAAATTAAATTAAAATTTTTTGATTTTTTTGCGTTTATTACGGTCGTTATAATGTTTTAAATTAATTAATGTTAGTAGTACGTTTTTTAAAGAATCATATATAGAAATTTTTATTCTTTTATATATTGCATTCTTTTGACGAAGGTGGTATGATAATTATGACAACGTTTCAAAGACTATGGAACCTTTTTATATAAAAGGTTTAAAGAACGTTCTTACATTGGAACATTAATAATACCCTTTAAGTTTTTGACAATTTATGCCCTCACTTCAGGGGAGGAGAGTAGATGTCAATTGCTATAAAGAAGGTATAACACATCAAAGAATGTACAGCGGAAATCCGTTTAAGGACATTTTAAGTCATTTGAAAATGCCAAATGAATCCGTCTGTCTGTTGTCATCACGCTACAATCTACAATAATTGAGCTAGATGACTGAAATTTGGTACAGATACTTCTTATAGCTCCAGGTAACTTGGGATTGAAAATGGGCAGTATTGGTCCATTTTTTGATATAGCTCCCATATATAGCATCTCCCCGATTTGACTTCTTAACGTCATAGAGACCGCAAATGTCAACTGATAGGGCTCACAATTGGTAACTGGATTTATTTATACCTGGAATCCTTCACACGAACAACGGTAGTCATACGTCCATATTTTGATATAGCCCCCAAACAAAGTTCCCTCTAGATTTGACTTCATAGCGCCACAAAAACCTTAAGTTTTAACGAATTGGGCTGAAATTTGGTATTAGTTTATTTGTACCCGAAACCATTCACATGCGATCCATATTTGGAGGGTATATAAGATTCGGCATAACCGAACTTAATCCGCCTTAACTTATTTTTTCTAAATCAAGTTCATCAGAATAACGATTATTTTTTTTTCTACGAATTACCATACCACCTTCGTTCGGTTTTTGTAGTTTAGTTTCTAATTAAATAATTTCAGTTTATTTAATTTTATTTTCTACATTTTATTTATCAATGTGTCTCCCCTCTTTTTCAACCATTATATCCCATTAGTATATATAAAGTTGTCCCCCCAATAATCTCCCCCAATTTTCTATATACAACATATACATAGTTATCGTATATTCATTACTGTAGTATGGTAGTACAAAAATATACCTTTTCATTCAACATAAATTTAATTTCAATTCAAATAGAATTCATTCATTTTGTATCGTACATCAACAGAAAAAAGTTTTATTATCAATTGACTTAGTTTAGTATGAACATACCTATACATACGTACATATACATAGATAGATACATATGAGTATAAACTTTCAATATAGGATCATGTATTTGTATACAATTTAGTATAATACCTTTATATAAATATAGTATAGTACATATTTATAACGAAAAGTGTGTATGTATTTAGTTTGTAGTATAACTTTTCAAAGCCATACATTCATTCCTAAGTACGACGTGTATGTTTGTATGTATGGCCGTAGTAAGTATGTATTTAATTCACCCTACCCCAATACGAAATTCATACGATACGAGTTACGAATTTTCTTAGACTAAATTGAACTTTACTTTTGACAAAATATGTATCAAATCATTCATTTTGTGACCATACTTAGTTCTTCAAGGAGAAGATGTGAAATATGTAAAAATGTGTATATTATACATATGTATGTATGTATTTATCAACACACACATACATACATACACAGAAGAATATTCACTTCTACAAGTAATTCGGTATGTGCATTAGGATAAAGCGGTTTTTTCGAAATCCTTGATTTCCAATAGTTGTGAAAATGTTGTTCATTAAATCAAAGAAATAGTTTGTTGATCCAAAAAATGCTTCATTGTTGATAAGTCAACAAATATTGTCTTTGAAACAATTAAATTTCTCTTTAAAACAATGATAAGTTTATTTTAACAATTTGATTTCTTTGGAGTTATGAAAACACATATTCACCTAAAAACATTCGTCGTCCGAAAATCCAAATAGCCAAAACAACCGGATAATGCAAAATCGTGCTATTGATAAATAGTGATACACTACAAAAATGTATAACAAATTTTTAGGGTTCTATTGTTAAAACACCGACTTTAATAACGGAGATAGAAAAGGCGTAACAACAAACTATTTATGTTTTTTGTAGTTAAAAATATTAATTCTAAATTTTACAAAGAAGAGTTGAAAATCACGAATATGAGAATAAACTAATGATATATTGTGTTTGAGAACTAATAAAACTGTTATTTTTATACCTTCCACTATAGGATGGTGGTATACTCATTATCCCCTCACCTTAGAGAGGAGGGTATATATCATTTGCTACGAACCAAAAGTGTAACACATCATAGGAGTGACCTAAGACCCTAAGAATGTTCGGCGGATATCCGTTTTGGGTCATTTTAAGCGAATGAGCAATGTCCGTCTGTCTGTCTGCTGGCTGTGCGCACGATAACTTTCGAAAGGAGTAACCGATTGACTTCCAATTTGGTATGAGGTAATATTTTCTTCTATCTCCGGCTAAGTTCGAAGATGAGCCATATTGGTCCACTCCGTCCAGTACCTCCCCCACAAAGGGTCAATATTTAGTGAAATATTGATTATTTAATAACTTCTATGTATACTACTTATTTGAATACTCTGAAATTCTACACATAGTATTAGCTTGTTAGTGACTAATACTTCGAAAAAAATGGGCGAAGTTTCCACGCCTCTTTTGGTACCTCCCACACAAATGGACAATTTTGAACCAAATGTTAATAGCTTATAACTCTATTACCTGTGCATACAAAGACTTGAAATTTTGTACAGTGTAATGGTTTAATAGTACCTACAATACAGTGAAAAATGGGATTTATTACCAACCAAAAACCAAAAGTTACAGGCTTATAACTTTAATACTAGTGCATACAAATACTTGACATTTTGTACAGTGTAATGCTTTTTTAGTACTTAGAGTTCGGAGAAAAACGGGCGTTATTGGCCCGGCCCTTTTGGTACCTCCCACACAAAGGGACCTTTTTGTACCAAAAGTTAACAGCTTTTAACTTTAATACCAGTGCATATAAATACTTGACATTTTGTACATTGTAATGCTTTTATATTTGCAATTTATAAATGCAAATTAAATTGATAACAATTTAAATAAAACAAAAAAAAAATAAATTAATATTTTTTTGAGACTCAAGGTGAGGGGATTCTTTAGTCGGTTTACCCGACTGAACTTTCTTACTTGTTTTGTCACTCCGTTTATAACACTTCGAAATATTGATCAGAGACCCCATAAGGTATATAACGGGTTCTCCAATAGGGATAATATGATTTTGAAGTGACATTTCGGCCATTTGTAATATGTCATGATCTGTCATTTGTTTTTCATTGTATTCAGTAGTGTTTACAATTTCATCATGGAGAGATATACGCAAGAAAAACGTTTACAAATTATTCAGTTTTATTATCAAAATAATCGTTCTCCACTTGCAACTTTTCGTGCGCTAAGACCATTTTTAAATAAAAAAAAAAGACTTTCCAGTCGACCTACGACCTTGCCACCCATGAGCATTATTTTAGCTCTCGTTAAGAGCTATCTTTTTGCCATTGACCGATTCCCGATCCGACGTACCTTCGTCCCGGAGCTAGAGCGAAAATTAACTTTCCGTTCACATTTGAAAATTATGCTAAGTCAATTTTTTTTAAAATCCAAAAAAAACACTTTCCAGTCGACCTACGACCTTGATACCCTTGAGCAATATTTTAGCTCTTGTTAAAAGCTATCTTTTTGCCATTGACCGATTGTGGCTACGTGCCACACAGCAAATGAAACATTTGACTTGTTGCGAGAAAAGTTTAGAGATACGATTATTTCAAGAAATTGTGATATTGAATGGCCTTCAAGAAGTTGGGATCTAACACCATTGTACTATTTTGTCTTTCTATTTCATTCGAAATAAACCAGACTCTCTTCAAGCTTTACAAGACAATATTGAACGTGCCATTCATGACATTTTGACATACGACTTGATTTATTGGAAAAAGTGCTCTAAAATTGGGTTCATCGAATTCGTTCCTGCAGATAGGCCGTGGAGGCCATTTGAATGACGTTTTATTTAGAACTTAATTGTATCGATTGTACTTTTCATTAAATAAAAAACTTTTGAATTTCCTTAACAATAAGTGTGATTTTCTTTTCAAAGAAATCATATCACTTTATTGGAAAACCCAGTACTATAGGATATTAGTTATGACACAAAATGTCAACGAGATATTGTTAATATCTGTCCGAGTTGGAAGGTGTTGAATTTTGACACTTTGGTCAAATGGCCCTTGTTTCCATCCATATAACTAATTAATATACAGCGGTATTGTATGCAATCTCTATTTGTCATTCAAAGAAGTTCATTTTCTTGGATTCTAAGTTCGATGCAATCTGGATATTCCATATATGCATTTTATATGCAAAAATTATGCAAGGCAATATGCGCAACATTTTTTTTTTGAAAAATACTAGCAGGAGCAAAATGGAGGAACAGCAATTTATCGAATTTGCGGTGAATTTTAAACATTTTAAACAAAAATGTTTTTTGCACATGCACGATATATGCAAATATGCAGTTTGCATAAAATAAATACGTGTATACATATTTAATTATTTTTTGACGATAAATACGTGTATACATTTTTTGGCATTATCGATTTTGCCGTACGACCATCCAATAAAAATATATTAATATATATATGTTCCAAATACATTTTATTGATTTTCAAATAAAATTTATTTGCTCAGAAATATATAATATTTAAAAATTTGTGTTCCAAATATATTTTCTTTCGATTCAAACATATCAAATAAGGTGATTTTGCCCCGTGTAGTGTATTCAAAAATCGCTTTACCCTAATGTACATATATTTACGAGTATCTTGTCACAACTACTACCCAATAATCAAATTTCACAGTATAATTACATACCAACGTAGCGATAATCGTATTAATATCAAAAATGGCCATCTTTAGAATATTTTCATAATTTGCCGGAATTTTGTGTGTGTGTAATAGTATTTTAATTGTAATTATGTAAGCTGATTTTATCATTAAACATTTAATAGATGCCAGTAATTAATTAAATTTTAGTTAGAGGAACTCATTCATTATTGGTTTTATTTTGTATAATTAAATTTTTGAACTAAAATATGTACGTATTGTTAACATCGTAAATCTTTTATAAATAATTTAATGCAATTAGATATGCAGCAAAAAAGCGTTTTTCAAGTGGGTTTAAAAGTTTCAAAGAAACTAGATGAAAAGGGGATTATACTTAAACATATAATTTTGTAGAAAGAATATTACATATCATCAGTAGTGTCTAAAGAAAAAAAAACAACATAAAATTACGACGTAAGTCTGGACAATTTAATTATAATGCAATTTATGTTTTCTCTGCATTCGAAAGAAAATATGAATTTTCATATCCGAATACTTTGGCAATCCAAAGGAACTGCAAAACTGACAAGGTATTCATATTTCTAAAAAGAGAAACGTTTATCCAATCGAACTGCAAAAACTGTATTCATAACTCTAAAAAATGCAATGTTTATTATAAAAATTTTCAGATTTTTTTAATATTCGAAACTTTCAAAATTTTCAATTAATTTGTCAACTATCAAAGACACGACCTTATTTTGTATTCAATTTTTCTCTTACTAAATGAGAACAGTCTCACTTATTTTTACACCTAATCAGGGTCAAACCATGATACAAGCAACAAGATAAAGTACAGCGATAAGCTGATTTACAACTGTTGTTAGAGCTCATAGACAAATTAAAAGATTGAAGTTTCTTGAGTTCAGAACTAATATGGCCAAATTTTATGAAAATAAGTTCTGATTTAGATATAGCCCCCATATACTCGTATATATGGGGAACTCCACCAAAAATCGACCAGTTCACATAAATTTTCGTTTTGATTTTTCCTATTTTTTATATTTGTTGGTACAGCTGAAGAAACGCTTTGTGGAATTTTTTAAAATTTTTCGATGCCTCTTTTAGAAAATGTCGATATTTAATCGTTAAAATATCACGCTGTGTATCTGGTTTTTGGCCATAACTTCTTCAGTTATGGTCCAATTTGAAAAATCCTTTTTTAATGCTAGTATTTTTCCGTACTTCTCAGAAAAAAATATAAAACAAATCTTAACAATTTTTTGTGATCGATTTTTAAGTTTTGAAATTTAAAATAAATTTAAACTGTTTGTACTCTCCGATTTTCACAAATTTTTATATTTTGAAGTTCTATTAATTCTCTAACATATAATCTTTGGATGGAAGTGGTCCTTAAATTATTTATACAATGTTACGAGTATCAGGTTTATATGGGCAAATCCTGCGTGACGAACGCTACATTCGTACGCGTTTTCGGATCAAAATATAACGATTTTTTGGTCTTTCAAAAGAGATACCCTCAACTTATACATAGTGATTAGTGGGATATGAGTGTTCTTTCCAATGCCATAAAAAAATTTTTTGAAACAGTTAAAAGTTGCGAAAAAATTTATCACAAATTATTGTGACGCACGCTACAAATAATGGAAGTAGCTTTGAAGGTTATGGTATGTTTTCATAATTTTTAGCAAATTTTGCATAATAAAGCACACAAAATGAAATACCTATAAGAAAGATGAATATAAGAGAATTCTAAAAAAAATTATTTGCAGCCAAAAATTGTTGTAGTTTTTTATCAAAAGCCGTGAACTCAATGTGACGCACGCTACATTTTTTCCAGTCAAACTTTTTATAGTAGAAATTACGTTTATTTTAACAAATTAAATTACATTATTTTTAATAACATTTTGTAAAACATTTTTTTATATTTATAAATGTATTTATGAATGAATATATGTTTATGAATGAATGTTATGGGTTATCTATGTACGAGGGCGGTTCGGAAACTTCTTAGCCTAGCACAAAAAGCGCGGTATAAACAGAAAAAAGTTAAGTGTTTTGGAAACTTCCATCTCTGCTATGAACACATGTTAAATTTTGTTTCGATCTGGCAACTCGTTCATATAGAAACAGGTGTTCACAAAAGACGCATTCGCGATTTTTTTGCACTTGTTAACAGTCGACCAAAAACGCATAAGAATGAACATTTCTCAAGCTTGTTTGGATCGTTTTAAGCGAAATAAAATGGATTTTAAGCGTCGTTTCATAACTGTTGATGAGACATGGACCACTATACTCCAGAGACAAAAGAACAATCCAAACAATGGACTGAAGCTGGAGGAAGTGCCCCAAAGAAGGCAAACACAATTCAATCGGCTGGTAAGGTTATGGCAACGGTTTTTTGGGACTTCAAAGGTATTTTATTGATTGACTATCTGCAAAAGGGTAAACCAATAAATTCAGAGTACTATTGCAACCTTTTGGATCAATTAAATGTACAAATTCGAGAAAAACGTCCTGGCTTACAACACAAAAAAATAATTTTTCATCAAGACAACGCACCAGCGCACATAGGAGTATTTTGCTGATCTAGCCGGACAAAACTTTTTTCGAGTGTTATTCAATTCTGATAGTGTTAAAAGTGAGGAAAGAGGCGGAACAAATTCTTTTTGTTCCTATTACAGGACAGTATAGGCTATATAACAACACAAACATCAGCGCGGGACCGCATCGGACTAGGTTTTAAAAAATGACTTTTTTTAATTGTGAATAAAATACACATGCCTTCCTTCTTTAAGCACTGAAATATGAGTTTGATGTTCACACTTACTTGCTGCACCAGAATCCATCGCTTTGTCTTCCAAAAATTGCACCAAAAACTTTAAAATTAAGAGTCAATTGGATAAATTTCCAGTCATTGAACTACGCACTTTGTACATGGTCAACTTTACACTGCTGGAAATGAGTCGCATATTTGTCTCGAAGGTTAATGTCTTATTGATAATAATGAAATGTAGTCTTGGTAACATAAAACAAAAAAGTATTCGTACCCAGGGTCGATTTTAGAAAATGGGGTTTTGTCCAGCTAGATCAGCCAAATACTCCTATGTGCAGCGCACAAGAGTGTTTTAAAAATGGCTAAAATCAACGAATTAAAGTACGAGTTGCTTGACCACCCACCTTATTCTCCTGATTTAGCTCCAAGTGACTTTTACCTGTTCCCAAATCTAAAAAAATTCCTTGCTGGCAAGCGTTTTACCTCAAATGAAGATGCAATTACAGTTGTAAACCACTATTTTGAAGACCTTGAGGAAAACTATTTTAATCAAGGGATAGAATTGCTAGATAAGCGTTGGACTAAGTGTATTGAAGTTTCTGGAGATTATATTGAAAAATAAAAATATTTCTGAAAAACTAACTATTCTCTTTCATTGATAGGCTAAGAAGTTTCCGAACCGCCTTCGTAAGCACTACAAATAATGATAAAAACACCATAAAAAAAGTTATTTTTTCTAATAAAATTAAGTGATATGATGTGAGGAGCCATTTTTTAAATACTTTTTGTATTAATGGACACCCACAAATATTTTTTCACATCTAGTCTTATATTCCATTAACCAAACAAAAGTTGGATCAATTTTAAAATTTTTTGGTTATTAACGGAAAATTTGATGATGAGAAAGCTGTACGCAAGGTGGGTGCCGCGTTTGCACACGATCAAGGTGGATTGCACCAATTCACACAACTACTGTTGCGATGGCCAAAATCAATGAATTAAAATTCGAATTGCTTCATCACCGATATGAAGCGATATGCCCCATTTTAAATAGGAATCGTCCCTGGGTTAAGAAATGCCTATGTACCAATCTTCATTAAGATTGCTTCATATTTGCGACCTGTGGTGTCGAATATAAAAATGATCGGAACGCTAAACGTAGTGATACATTTAGTGTTCTGTTCCGAAGAACGGTATCACTACGACGTAGTGATACTATGAAAATTACGTTATCGTAGTGGTACCGTTTGTCGTGTTCTAAGAACGGTACGTTATTGAACAGTAACACTAAAAAAATTAATATCGTTAATGTTCTCTGAAGGAACCCTGCCTATAACGTACTGTTTTTTCTGAACACTGGTGGGAGATACCAAAAGGGGCGTGTCAATAACGGCCACTTTTCTCTAGACTCTAGGCACTATAAAAGCAATACACTGTACGATATAATTTTAAGTAATTGTATGCACTGGTCTTAAAGTTAAAAGCTGTTAACTTTGGGTACAAAATGGTCCATTTGTGTGGGAGGTACCAAAAGGGGCGTGTCAATAACGCCCATTTTCTCTGGACTCTAGGTACTATAAAAGCATTACACTGTACAAAATTTGAAGTATTTGTATGAACTGGTATTAAAGCCATAAGAAGTTAACTTTTGGTGCAAAATGGTCCATTTGTGTGGGAGGTACCAAAAAGGAAGTGGCCACATTCGCCCATTTTTCTTGACGTGTTAGCGACTAACAAACTAATACTATGTGTACAATTTCAGAAGATTCGAGTAAGTAGTATAGAATGTATTAAAGAATCAATATTTCACTAAAATGTAACCCTTTGTGGGGGAGGTACTAGAAGGAGTGGGCCAATATGGCCCATCTTCAAACTTAGCAGGAGATAGAAAAAAATATTATCACATTCCAAATTTGAAGTCAATCGGTTACTCCTTTGGAGAGTTATCCTGCGCACCAGCCAGCGGACAGACACACAGACAGACGGACTGACGGACATTGCTCATTCGACTTAAAATGACCCAAAACGGATTTTCGCCGAACATACCTAGGGTATTAGGTCACTCCTTCGATGTGTTACACTTTTGGTTCGTAGCAAATGATATATACCCTCCTCTCTAAGGTAAGGGGATTAAAATATGGCAACGCCAGCAATTATTCTGAAGCGTCTCGGAAGAAAAAAGTCGAATTGCGGTGTCCATCATATCTTGGTGATGGATTATCCAAAATTAAAAAACCAAAATTATTTCGTTAGGTAATCGTTTTCCCCAGGTAACGCTGGGAGGGTTTTTCGAAATTTCTATTTTTCAAATTTTGGGAACACTTCAATTTTTTAACAATATTTAAAATAAATATATATAATTTTAGGCCCACTTCCATCCAAAGCATACATGCACAGAATTAATAAAAGTTTAAAATATAAAAAATTTGCGAAAATCGGAGATTACAAACAGTTTAATAAATTAAATTTAAAATTCAAAATCGTTCATACAAAAATTATTAATATTTTTTTATATTTTTATCTGAAAAGTACGGAAAAATACAAACATTATAAAAAAGATTTTCAAATCGGACCACAACTGAAGCAGTTATGGCCAAAAATCCGATATACAGAATTATGTTTCTAAGATTTTTTAACTATCGATAACTTCTGAACGAAGTTATTTAACAGGAATTTGACCGATGTTTGTGTTATATTTGGGGCTTTGGTGTATTCTGATATATATTGTAACATTTTATGGGCAACATTTTTGTAGAATATTTGCAATACGCCCTTCATGTAAGGGGCGTTTTTACAATTTTTTTAAATTAATGCCAAAAATTACCCAAAATATTGGCCTTAATGTTATCTACAAAGTTGCTGGACATGCCCTACGCCTCCGACGGAAGGAACACATAGTTTCTTAAGCCGATGAGCTGCAAGAGCGGGAAACATTCAACCACCTGCCTCCCTTAAATGAAAACCCGATGTGATCTTTCACATCTCTACCATCAGCCATTGTCAGAACACCGTTCTTTTTTCATGTTGTACAGTATAAAGTTGACAATTTGACGTTTGGTATCATGTAGTCGGTCCCATTCGACTTTAGTCCATCTTTACTTGTTTATTATTTCAAATCGTTAGAAATCATATTTTGAAATTTATTTAGTTACATTATTTTGAAAATAGACAACTTATAAAAAATAGAGATAATGGAATCAATTTTCTCAGTATGTTTGTACCTTCAATACCTATTAGTAAATGTACGCTCAAATTTACCTATGAGGATTTAAGATGATTACTAGACCTCGGATTTTTGCATATTTTTAATTTATCATCCGATTGGAACCGAACATTGCATTTACACGTTTTATCGTTCATATATATTTTTTTGCATATCGAGCCATAACCGCCAAAAAGACGTAAGCGCCACTCACAAAAATTTAGATGAGATGCATTTAGATGTAATGCATACATCTATTTATATAACTGTGAAATTTAGTATAACGGTACATTTTACAGCTATAAATTTCGGAAACATGATGCCATATGTCATAAGTAAACGATTTCCCTAAAAAATGAAAAGTTAATCATGGTGGCGCTTACATCTTTTTGGCGGTTATGGCTCGATTTGCAAAAAATATATGTGAGCGATAAAACGTGTAAATGCAATGTTTGGTTCCAGTCGGATGAAAAATTAAAAATATGCAAAAAACCGAGGTCTAATGTACCGAGGTCGTGTGTAAACTCATGTAGTATTCATTATATTTTAATTTAGATTTTCTTTATACGTAATTACCAATAATTATTAATTGCCATTTTAGAGAAAATTGCTGATAAACTCAAAAATTATCTTTGAAATATACCAAATTGCATATAATTTAAAAAAAGTTCTTCTTAGTTCTTAGATAGTGTATTTTTTAATATTGTATTATTTTTAAATTTCCAATGAAAGAATCGAATACCTAAAACTAGTTTTGTATTTATTAAACAATTACACACCAAAACGACATATAGTAAATATTAAAGTAATTTTAGTATTCAAAACAAACAAAAATATTTTAGAAATAATAAAAATTTGAAATTATCAATTTACTTGTAATAGTCCCTTCCGATCAAAAAAAAAAAACAACATAGCTAAAATATTGCTATTATCAATATATGTAAAATAGTTAGAGTTTTGTAAAAAAAAATATACCATCGTCCTATTTTTTTATTAACTTTCTCTCTCTATCTTTCTCCACATATATGTTCTCCTGGTATTCCAGAGTAGTTTCTCTTCCAACATTCCATTATCCATTTAAAAACAAAACAACAACTCATTTAATGCAAACCAACTCAAAGAAATTAACCAAATTTTTTTTTCTTAACGCTACTTTTGAGCCGGCCTTAAAAAAAATATACCTATATAAATTTAACAAAAATATTTAACTTAATTATAAGTTAATATTAATATATACTTATTTTATATCTATATAATATTAACTGTATTGATGAAAACAAGTACTAATTTCTTAATGTATAAAATCAGGGTATTATATATACATATATCGAACATACTCGTACTTACATACATACACACATCATTTCATTCACAAAATCAGAAAAACTATAAATTCAGAATTGTAACATACCAACACCACCCCACCCCATCCAGAAACATAAACTCAATTGTCTGATATTAAAACTGCGAATATATGTGACTTACAAAACTTTTTATATAAGTATTGGTTAATTATCCCTTTAGCTTTCGAGATTTAAGTGATGTCCGCTGTCTACAGCTCCATATTTGTGTAAACTTTAAGTGAACCAAAGGATATTTTTGGAATATACAAATCTATTTTAATGTAAAAAATAATCGTTCTCCAATTACAACTTTTCGTGCGCTAAGTCCATTTTTAAAATCCAAAAAACAAACACTTTCCAGTCTACCTACGTCCTTGACACCCATGAGCAATATTTTAGCTCTTGTTACGAGCTATCTTTTTTCCATTGACCGATTGTGGCTACGTGCCACACAGCAAATAAAACAATTGAATTGTTGCGAGAAAAGTTTGAAGATTCGATTATTGCGCGAAATTGTGATATTGAATGGCCTCCAAGAAGTTGTGATTTAACACCATTAGACTATTTCTTGTGGGGTTATTTGAAGTCATTGGTTTTTCGAAATAAACCAGACTCTCTTCAAGCTTTACAAGTCAATATAGAACGTGCAATTCTTGACATACGACTTGATTTAGTGGAAAAAGTGCTCGAAAATAGGGTTAATCGAATTCGTTCCTGCAAAAGAAGTCGTGGAGACCATTTGAATGACGTTTTATTTAGATTGTACTACACATTAAATAAAAAACTTTTGAATTTCCTTAACAATAATTGTGTTTTTTTTTCAAAGAAATCATATCACTCTTATTGGAAAACCCTATATAAGACTCATAAAAACATCGCAAAATGCTTCAAAACTTTTTTATCGATGTAAAACAGACAAAAACAAACTTTTGGCCTTTTTGATATCTACCATTAAAATCTATGCATTAAAAAGAAAAACCAATGAAAAAATTGTTTTTGTCGACCGGTAATATTGAAGAAATTACATCAATTTGGCGCCAAAGACAAAAACACATTTATATACGAATATTTCATACTTACGCTAAGGTCACTTTTGCTTAATACCAAGTATGTTTTCTTGGACGCCAAATCAAAGCCAACATTTTTTAGTGCTCAGTGAATTTCTCGCAATTTTTGTTCAAGAGGAATAATTTTGTCATTTTGGGTAGTAGTCGATGGACATTTCTTTTTCGCCAATGGTAATTTATGTTGCAGCTCTAGCGAAATTAGCGTCGAGTGGAAATGCAAAAGGTAGCCATTAAATGTAGTATCTGTAATTCGGGAACATTAACTTTTATTCCATGATTATGTATTTATTTCATTTTTTTCAAAATACGTAATACATTGAAAATGTCCTAATTTCCTTATGGTCACATAAAGTTTCGCACAAATATCTATTTTGTAACTCTCATTCTACACTTCATATAATCAAAACAAACCAAACTCTAAACTTTCGGAATTGTATTGTACTACTAACGTTAAGCGTAATTGTGTAGAACAACACAAAAATTCTGAAGTACTTTTGCACTCACCAAAAGTTTCGAACAACAACTAAATCACACTAATTCATTTTGCATATTACTATTATTGTTTTAATTTATAAGAGAAACCCCCATTAATTATGTCGAGCTTTTAACTAAAATAATTCTCAACAAAACAAAATACTCGCACTCTGCAGTTTAGACTAAATTTGTCTAACAAGTATAACTGTATGTTGTCGTGTGTGTGTGTGTGTGCGCGCGTGTGTGTGAGTTTGTTTAATTAAAGTACTTGAGAATTTTTGTGTTGTTCTGTTACTATTTGATGTACTTTTAACATTTAAGTATGTTTTTTCACTAATTAAAAAGCACTTACAACTTTTGCATACACACTTATAGGCACAGACATACATATGAACAATTACATTAAAAATTGTACATACATGTATGCCAGCATACATGTATATGGGAATTTATTTATGTACACAGAAAAAAAATGAAAATTTTGTCATAAAGGCAAAAAAATGACCCGTCATATTTCAAATAGTTAAATTTTGTACTTACAATTATGACAATTTACTTAATATTTTTGAAATTGTCTTTATTTTAAGCATGAAATGAGTACATTTCATGCTTAAAATAAAGATTAGGGACATATTCGGGGACAATATTTTTTTCCTGTGTACAGATTTGTATTTGGATATGTCTGTATACATACATATATAAGCAAGCAAAAATAACAACAAAAAAGTGCTACTACTATACACACGTTAAACAACGAAAACTAAGTTTAGGTAGATGAAATTCATTAAAATACACACACACACTCTTATACATTCACAAACACCATCCATTTCCACATCCTTGCACCTATTGTACCAACAAGAAAGACCTAACATCATTCAGAGTACTACAGTGAACGAAATAATTATAAAATCATATTTATATTTGTGAAATCATATCTGTATTGGTACAATTTGTAATATAGACCCCATATAAATATCCCTTTGGATTCGAATTGTGGACACTCTAGAACAGCACTTCCCAACTCTTTCAACCGTACGGCTCCCCACAACATTTCGTTGAAGTTTATTTTTTTTTTGAAAATTTCGTCGATATTGCATTTTACTGAAAAATGTTTTTCTACAAACTTTTCTTTAAATTAAATTTATTCCAGAAATTTTATTTTGGAAATAATCCGCTGAAGGGATTAGAGATCGACGAGTCGTTTAAAGGACGATGACCCATGTTTAAAGGTGGCAATTTTCATGAAACATTAAATTTCGAAGAAATTTAATAAAAATTTCCGACTTCAACGAAATTTTCTACAAAAATTAAATTTAGAAGAAATTTTATAGAAATACGCAATTTCAACGAAATTTTCTCGAAAATTTTAATTTTAACAAAATTAGAAAAGAAACTAAAAATTTCAATAATAAAATATTTTCGAATAAAAATTATTTTGAGGAAATTGTATAAAAAATTCAATTTTCAACGAAATTTTTTAGAAAAATTAAATATTGACAAAATTTTAAAAATGTGAAATGTATAAAAAATAATAAATAACAAAATTAAAAAAAAACAAAAATTTCAATAATAAATTATTTCCGAAAAAATTATATTTTGAGGAAATTTTATAAAAAATTCTATTTTCAATGAATTTTTTTAGAAAAATTAAGTATTGGCCAAATTTTTTAGAAAAATTAAATATTGACGAAATTTTAAAGAAGAAAAAAATATAAAAAATATAATTTTCTATAAAAAGGCAATTTCCACGAAAAACTTGAAAAAAATAACGAAATGTTCGGTTAAATGCAATTTTGAAGAACATTAACAGAAATTTTATAGGAAAAATTAATTTTCAACGACATTTTTTGATAGAAAATTTGACAACAGTTTTTTATTTGAGGAAATTGTATAAAAAATTCGATTTTCAAGAAATTTGTTAGAATCATTAAATATTGACAAAATTTTAAAAAAGTGAAATGTATAAAAAATAATAAATAACAAAATTAAAAAAAATTAAAATTTCAATAATAAATTATTTTCGAAAAATTTATTTTGAGGAAATTGTATAAAAAGTTAAATTTTTAAACAAAGTTTTTTAGAAAAATTAAATATTGCCGAAGTTTTTACAATATTAGATATTGCCGAAATTTTTTAGAAAAATTAAATGTTAACGAAATTTTAAAAAAGAAAAATGTATAAAAAAATATACTTTGCTTACATTTTCTGTAAAAAGGCAATTTCCACGAAAAACTTGAAAAAAATAACGAAATTTTCGGTTAAATGCAATTTTGAAGAAGATTAACAGAAATTTTATAGAAAAAAATGAATTTTCAACGAAATTTTTTGTTAGAAAATTTGACATTTTTTATTTGAGGAATTTGTATAAAAAATGCAACTTTCAACGAAATTTTTTAGAAAAATTGACGAAATTTTAAAAAAAGTAAAATGTATAAAAAAATTATAAGTAACAAAATTCAATAATAAATTATTTTGGAAAAAAATTATTTTGAGGAAATTGTATAAAAAATACAATTTTCAACTTTTTTTAGAAAAATTAAATATTGACGAAATTTTAAAAAAGAAAAATTTATAAAAAATAATCTTTGCTGAAATTTCCACGAAAAAATTTAAAAAATAACGAAATTTTCCGGGTAAATGTAATTTTGAACAAATAGAAATACAGTAAATACAGAAATTTTATAGAAAAAAATCAATTTTTAACGACATTTTTTGTTAGAAAATTTGGCAACATTTTTTTTATAAAAACACGACTTTGCTAAATTTTATCAAAAATACAGTTTTTAAAATTTTATTTTAGATAAAATTTGGAAGGAAATACTAGTATTATTTTATGCTAGATTGTCCAGAAAAAAAATCTTCATTAAATAATTACATTTTTCTACAATTGTTAAAACATTTCAAAGGTCGATGAGCGGATTAAGGGCCACTGAAGGGATTAGAGATCGCCGAGTCGACATTTTTGTAGAAAAATAAAGTATTGACGAAATTTAAAAAAAAAATATTAAAATTAAACTTTGCTGAAATTTTCTATAAAAATGTAATTTTCACGAAAAAGCGAAATTTTCAATAAAAATTTCATTTCAACAAAATGTTTAAATAAATTGACGAAATTTTCTAGAGATATGGATTTTTGAAGATGTTTTACAGAAATTTTATAGAAATATTGACAGAAATTTTTTAAAGATACCGAATTTTGAAGAAGTTTTGCAAAAATTTTATAGATAAATGCAATTTTTAACAGATTTTCTATAAAAATCGATTTTCGTAAAAATTTTTATAAAATTAAATTTTGAAGAAATTTACAAAGAAATATTAATTTAGGTTAAATATTCGAGATACATACATTTTCGTCAATTTTGAAAGACATACTCGCAATAAATAAATTGCAATTTCTAAGAAATTTTCAAAAAAAAATTGCATTTCCTATGAAATGCTTAATAAAATTTGCAATTTCTATGAAATTTTCAATAAAATCGTACCTTCTAAAGTAATTTTCGACATTTTGAAAATTAAAAAAATTCCAATGAAGAATACACTTTAAAATATTTTAAATATAACATTCACAAAAATAGTAAAAAAATATTCCAAAATCATTTTACTGCAAAATATCGTTAAAACCTAATTTCTCTAAAAAAATGCGTTAGGATTTTATAAAAATTAAATTTTGCTGAAATTTGCGATGACAATCAATAAATCTCAAAACCAATCGTAGGAAGTCTGTGGAATTAATCTCGAATTTCCCTGTTTTTCGCACGGTCGTCTGTACGTTGCCTGTCTTCTGTCCTCGTTGTTTGTTGTTTATCACATCGCTCTCTACTGATTTCGATTCCTTTTAAACAAATCGCATTAAAATTTTAACTATCTGTGTTTTATTATCACTCTGGAGTTTATCTGAAGGCGCTAAATTGGGGCGAGTCGAAGTTCGCCGGGTCCGCTAGTTTTCTATAAAAATGCAATATCCACGAAAATACGAAACTTTCAATAAAAATTTATTTTCGACAAAATTTTTAAAAAAATTGCCGAAATTTTAGGATAGTGAAATTTTAAAGAAGTTTAACAGAAATTTTATAGAAAATATCTTCCAGCAAAGTTTTTTCATAGAAAAGTCGACAATATTTTCTATAAAAATTCGATTTCTCTTAAATTTTTTTATAGAATAAAATTTTGAAGAAATTTACAAGGAAATGTTAATTTAGGCCAGATATTCTAGAAACACGAAATTTTGAAGACGTAATAATAAAATTGCAATTTTTATGAAATTTTCAATAAAATATCCATTTCTAAGAAATTTTTAAATAAAAATTGCAATTTCTATGAAATTTTCAAAAAAATTATAATTTCTATAAAATCTTCGATAAAATCATATTCAAAAAGTATTTTTCTGCAAAATATCGTTGAAATTAACTTTCTAGAAAATTTAATACAAATTACAATTAAATTTGTTACAAAAATTTTCGATATTGGATTTTCCTTAAAAATTGCTCTATAAAATTTTTTCAAAAGTGAATTTTTTGAAGTACATTTCTAAGGGAAATTTTTAAATAAATTTTATAAAAATTAAATTTTGCTGAAATTTTCTATAAAAATGCAATATCCACAAAAATGCGAAACTTTCAATAAAATATTTTTTTCGACAAAATTTTTTAAAAAAAACCTGAAATTTTAAAGAATTTTTCAGAAATTTTATAGATAATACACCTTTCAGCTAAGTTTTTCAATAGAAAATTCGACAACATTTTCTAAAAAAAATTGATTTTGTTAAATTTTTTATTAAATAAAATTTTGAAGAAATTTACAAGCAAATATTAATTTAGGCTAGATATTCTAGAAACGCAAAAATTTGAAGTCGTATAAAATTACAATTTCTATGAAATTTTCAATAAAATTTCAATTTCTATGAAATCTTCGATAAAATCTTATTCAAAAAGTATTTTTCTGCAAATATCATTGAAATTAATTTTCTAGAAAATTTAATAAAAATTACAATTTTATAGAAAATTTTAACACAATAAAATATTTTTACAAAAATTTTCGATATTAGATTTTTGTTAAACAATTTCTTCAAAATTACATTCCGAAAAATTTTAGACGAAATTTTTAAAAAAAATTGCAGTGTATTGCAATTTTGTCAATTTTGAAAGACAATATTAAAATTGCAATTTCTATGAATAAATTTTTTTTTAATAAAATTACAATTTCCATGAAATTTACAATAAAATTGCAATTTCTATGAAGTTTTTAATAAAATTAAAATTTTTATGAAATTTACAATAAAATTGCAATTTATATGAAATTTTCAAAAAAACGTACCTTCTCAAGTCACATTTTCAAAAGTTAAAAATCGACGTAGAAACTACCAATTAAAATATTTTAAATACTACGAGTATTTAAAAAATATTAATATATTTATTAAATGTTTCACTCACGTTTCGCTGGTTGGGAAGGCCTGTTCTAGAAGAATAGAAGATCTGACTGAAATGGGGTAGTTTGTGTTTTATTTCAACTTAAACTATTACATTTCTATTCATTTGATCAATGTCCGTCCGCCTGTCTGTCTCTCGGCCTTGTGCGCCCGATAACTACTCGAAAGGCATAAACGATTAACTTCAAATATTGTATGTGGTAATGTTTTTGTGTATCTGAGGCTACACTCTAGTATGATCTGATCTCATTCCGATACCTCCCCCACAAAGAGTTGAAATTTAGTGAAATATTGAAGATCTAATAACTACTATACTACTAATCCAAATCCTCTGTAATTCCACATATAGTGTTAGTTTATCTGTCGCCATTATCTTGAAAAAAATGGACAAAATGACTCCGCCCCTTTTGGTACCTTTCACACAAAAAGACCATTTTGTACAAAAAGTTAACAGCTTATAACTTTAATACCAGTGCTTACAAATACTATAAATTTCGTGCAGTGTAATGTTTTCACAGTGCCTACAGTCCAGTGAGAAATTAACGTTATTGCCAAGCCTCTTTTGGTACCTCCCACACAAAATGGCCAAATTGTAAAAAAAATAAAGAGGTCATAACTTTAAAACCAGTTCACATAAACAACTACTATTCGGTATAGTTTAAAGTATCTACCTTTCAGCGCAAAATATCCCTATTTCTCAAGCCCCTTCTGGTACCCCCCACAGAAATTGACCGATTCATTCGAACACCTTTTCCTCATATCTTCTATACAAATCATTTAAATGTTTTCATAATCTGTGTTTTAACTCATTTTGGCAATGACTATAGACTGTCAAAGAATGGGCAAAATATTTCCACCGATATTTCCATTAGATCATACCTTAGTCGGATTAATCGACTAAAATATTCTTACTTGTTTTATACCATTTCAACATAGCCCCCCCTCCTTACTGGATACCCCTATATAATCGAGCCCTTCCTACTTTACTTGTTTTTAATGTACTGTATTTGTAAGTGTCACGTCTATTATGCAATTTCGTCTTGCAATTTTAAAATTGTATATAAAAATAATACCTATTTTTTAGTTCACAGATGTGTTTAGATCAATAATTTTTTGTGATCATTATTTCACAAATCGTACATACATATATACAACATATTTCGTTTTCGTACTCCAAACAAATGTCACAAATATAAATTTATATTTTCCAAAGAAATTTTCCACACAAATTCTGATCATATACTTATTTCGTGCACTGTAATCATAAACAACTACTATTCCATACACTTTTCATACGTACTTTAAGTCATTCATATCACACCTTTATATACATACACACACACATACTCACAAACAGCTTAAACACATTAAAATATATGAAAATTAAGTTTTGCATTATTTTGAAGAAAAAAAGAACATGAATTAACTAAAAAACCAACTTTTTCTCTCTCTCTTTCTTTCTCTTTATCCCCCTCCCACACATGCATACATTGCTCTGCCCTTTGTCGACGTACGCCTGCTCGTTCTGTGTGTGTGTGTGTGTTTCGACACAAAAAATGGAAAATAAACAAAAATACAAATGCATAAAACTGAATTTAACATTTTGAACGTCATGTTGTCATGTTTGGCATCTCCATGTGTACTACCTCTACTACTACTACCACCACCACTACTACTCCTTCTACTCTATGTGTCCTTTGTATCAACAACAACACAACTACAACCATAACAAAAAAAACACTTTCTCGCGCACACACTTAACTGCATCCGCAACACCAACACAATCACACACGCTCATAAACATGCATTTTATGCTTTTTTCGAAATGTACAAACAATTGAAAATAAAAATGCTTTTGTGTCTGTGTATAATTGTTACCACTGAAACACTCCAAATAAAAACTTAATGTGTGCGGCCAAATTAAATGAAAATACAAAAAAAATAAAAACTCAACGACTTCAACTATATTCAACCTTTAACAATTGAAAACATCATATTTTTTTGTTTTTTTTGACTCCTTCCACCCAAACAATACAATACAAAACACACCTACCCACCAACACTACCACCTGCCCTTTATCAACTTTATGAACAAACAAACCCACCACAACAAACAACATGAACAACACCACTGCTACTCCTACTACAACTGTTTTCAACAACACCACCACCACCACACATTGTTCCTACAACATCGACACCAACAACAACAGCAACAAGAACAGGATCCCACAAATTTGTACATTGCAAATTTGCCACCCAGCTTCAAAGAGACCGATCTGGAGGCCATGCTTTCCAAATATGGCCAGGTGGTGTCCACAAGAATTTTACGTGATGCTCAAATGAATTCAAAAGGTAATTGTTGAATGAATTTTTTTACAGATATACATTGGAAATCTTTTTTTATTTTTGAGAAATTTTATGCAGTAGATTTAAATGGTCCTTTAAAGATTTGTTTTATACATTTGACAGAGAATTTATCTAAATTGAGAGGAGGCAAACCAACTAAAATATCTTCGTATATGCTACATAAAGCTCTGTTGTTGGGTATTATAACTTTGTCCAGGGTATTTGTAACGCCCATGGATAAAACTTGAACCAATTATTATACCGATCTCATAATCTCTTTCTGAGTCAATTTAAGCATACCCGTCCATCTTTCGTTTAGGCATCCTTGTGATCAATGTCCAAAATTTGTACAGCTTTATCAGGGTCAGAAAAGATTGGTATAACAACCTATGTAATGCAGATCCCCTCCATTTCGACTCCTGTATGCCGTAATGGCAACTTTTACAACCGATCCGTCTTAAGTTAAGCAATAGCTGTTATATTTAGCTCCTAACCCTTCTTTAAAAAATATGCCATATCGGCTCATATAAAGACCATTTCATATTCGACAATCTCGAGACCACATTTATCTAGCGTTCGGATAGAAATTTAAGAATTTTCATTTTATATTGTCTAAAATCATTCCTAGAAAAGATGGGTACTGCACTCAACTCATATAAAAGTCCCTCTTAGACTATTTCTAAAAACGTAAGTAAAGAACAAAGAAACAAACATCGAAAAACTGTGCAAATGAAAACAGAACCCTGTTTTGACTGTTCATGCAGCAATATTATCAATTATCCACTATGTCGTATAAATAACATTTATTAATACTCATACGAACCAGTGTTCAAAGAAATAACAATAGCAGTAAAGAGTTGGTTTCTATTCCCTACACTATACTGTCATACAGGGTATTATGACTTTGTGCATTTGTTTGTAACGCCCAAAAATAGAAGAAATAGAACCATAGTTTATTATACTGATCGACATAGATCCGTCTGTCTGTCCATGTATTCATGCGATCAAAGTGCAGGTCGTATTTGTAGTCCGACTGTGATGAAATTTAGCATAGTGCTCCGTTTTGGCCCAAGGACGATCCCTATTGAAATGGGTCAAAATCGGTTCAGATTTAAATAAACCGTGCGACACAATTTTTCACCCATGAGCGAAACAATATACAAGTGAAACTAGAGATCATAGGTAGCAATACTGCATACTCAGCTTTTTTATTTCGTGATCGTTTGTCCTTTTTACAGGAAATTTAACATTTCAAGGATAACATTTTTGAAATATTTTTCTTTGCATTTACTACAATGTGAGTTGATAAATATGCACATAAAAGGGAAGGGGAAGATTCCCGCAATTTAATAAAATTTTTTGAAAAAAATTTCAAGGACGAATGCTATAAAACATGTCCTTTTAAACTTTTATCCTTGAATGTCCTTCAAAGTTGTGGGTTTAAACATCTGGAAAAATACATGTTACAGAACTCTAACTGACATAACATACATATATTAAAATTAAAGTCTTCTATCTTTAACGGTTAAGGAATAACAGTTATTTGAATTCCACAGCCTATATAATATATTAAGGACACTGACACAAAAAACATTTTATTCCCTCCCACGAAAGGGACTATATAACAGGTGGCGCGAAAGTAATCCTCCTATCAGAAAATGCTATAAATTTTGCGATTGGCCCCTAATGTCAGTACTGTTTTGACATTTGTGTAGTAAACACATGCGAAATACACGTTAATAAACAATGTTACGCTACATTGCTCCAGAACGCGGAATATTGCTGACTATTTTTTTGACCAATAATCGGTCGGTGACTTTGGCACAACGTGAATTTCGTCGCAGATTTCTTGGCCGTCCAACGCCTACTGGTGAAACACTGCGACGTTTAGCCGCTCGCCTCGAAGAGACTGGCACAACACGAGATGCTGCCAGGCGTGGCAGACCCCGGAGTAGCCGTTCGGCAGAGAATATTGCTGCTGTAGCCGAGGATGTCATGGAAGCGCCGTCGACATCGACCAGACGACGTGCCACGCAAATGGGTATCAGTCGACGGTCTCTACAGCGAATTTTGGTACAAGATTTGAAGATGTTTCCGTACAAAGTCCAGACGGTGCATCAGCTGTTAGCTGCTGACCGCCAATCGCGTCTAACATACGCTCAAGCCATCCTTAATCACCACCAAGAGGAAATGATTTTTCATCAAAAATAATCATTAGTGATGAGGCCCATTTCCATCTTAGCGGGTACGTAAATAAGCAAAATTTACGCTTCTGGGGCACTGAAAATCCGCGTGTAACCCACGAAGAGCCATTACACCCGTTCAACGTCACTGTATGGTGTGCTGTTTTCGCTGGAGGAGTCATCGGACCTTTTTTCTTCGAAGACGTCGCGGGCCAAACGGTTACTGTGAATGGTGAGCGCTACAGAGCAATGATCAACGAGTTCTTTTTGCCGCAACTTGATGAATTGGGATTGGAAAACATGTGGTTCCAACAGGACGGTGCAACGGCACACACTGCACGTGCCACAACCGATATGCTGAAGGATGCATTTCCCGGGCGCCTAATCTCCCGTTTTGGCGATTTGCACTGGCCAGCAAGATCGCCTGATTTGACCGCTCCAGACTTCTTTTTGTGGGGCTTTTTGAAGTCGCGGGTTTATGTCAACAAGCCTCAGACTCTTGCAGCTCTTAAAGACAATATCCGTCAAGAATGTGAGGACCTATCGCCGGAAGTTTTGGCCAAAGTCATGGAAAATGCCATAAAAAGGGCTCAAATGACAATCAACTGTGGCGGCGGCCATTTACATGACATTATATTCTCGACTTGATATAAAGTTAAAAGACCAAATAAAAATAATCCACAAGAAGAATCAAAGTTTTTCATTTTTTTTTTAAATTACAGCCAAAAAACATCGAAACAATTGAAAATATAGAGCACTAGTAGGAAAATAATGTATTAACTTCCGTTATTTCGGGATATTTTGTCCTTTTAACAGGAGTGTATTCTCTATACGTTTATATTTTTTGTTTGATAAAATTGTTCTACCCAAAACTTTTAAGGATATTTTCCTTAAAAAAATTTTAATGAAGAGCAGGAATTAATACCCTTTCATTTGATATGCATATTGATGTTATTTACATTTTAATTGGTGTACAAAAATTAAATAAAAATTGTTATCCTTGTAATTTTAAAAGTCCTGCGAAAAGGACAAACGATCGCGAAACTGGAAGTTAGTACATTATTTTCCTACTAGTGCCCTATATTTTGTAAAGGGGTTTGCAACAAGAGGTGTTATTTTGGTATTCAAAGAAAAAATCCATTTTTTGAGATAAATGATCGGATGTTTATTAATAATCTATATTTCACAATAAAGATTATTAACGGCATAATAATGAAAAACAACATCAGCTAAATGTCCACCACGACCACGCATACAGGACCATATCCTTTTGCCGTCTTGTTGAAAGTAAACGTTGTCCAGATCAATACCATCCAATTCCGACCATAAAAAATCATTAATCATCTCTCGATAGCGCAAACCATTCACCGTAACTGTTGATCCAACCTCATTTTCGAAAAAGTAAGTTCCAATGACCCCGCCGGACCATAAACCGCACCAAACAGTCACGCTTTGAGGATGGAGAGGCTTCTCAACAATAACTCTTGGGTTTTCCGAGCCCCAGATGCGACATTTTTGCTTGCTGACGTAGCCACTGAGGTGGAAATGGGCCTCACCAGTCAAGATGAGTTTTCGATTTTTCGAATTTTAATAATTTCAATGCGTTGTTGAATCGAGTGGCGTTCCATTTTTAGTAATGGCGTAATTTCTACTTGTCAAATGTCAAAGAATAAAAGGCTTCAAAAGTGACAGCTACCGAAATACCGGGTGATTCAAAATAACACCTCTTGTTGGGAAACCCATTAGTACCAAAACATAGAACCATTATTATACCGATAAACTCATAATCACTTCCTGGGGCAATTTAAACTTGCCCGTCCATCGGTCGTTTAGCCATCCTTGTGATCAATGTCCGAAATTTGTAGAGCTTTGTCAGGTTCATAACTTTCTTATGCTCGTCCCCTGCGCTTCGACTTCTTGATCTACTAATGGCAATGGATCCGTCTTAAATTTAGCAATAGTCGTTTTATTTAGTTTCTAACCCTTCTTTCCTCTTATATGCCGTATCGGTCCTTTTGATTTTCGACAATCTCGAGGCCACATTTATTAAGCGATAGGATAGAGATTTAAGAATTTACATTTTATTTGATTTTCAATCATTCCTATGGAAGATGGTTACTATCTACTAATTTTAATGTCCCTCTTAGACTATTTGTAAACATGTAGGGAAAGAATTAAGACACAAACATCAGAAGACAGTGCAAATCAAGTCAATAACTTTAATACCAGTGCATACAAATACTTGAAATTTTCTACAGTATAATGGTTTTATAGTACGTAGAATCCAGAAGACACGCCCCTTTTGGTACTTCCCACACAAATGGACCTTTTGTACCAAAATTTAACAGCTTTGAACCTTAATACCAGTGCATATAAATACTTGAAATTTTGTACAGTGTAATGCCATTATAGTACCTAGAGTCCACAGAAAAGCGGTCGTTACTGGCACCTTTTGGTACCTCCCTCACAAATGGACCTTTTGTACCAAAATTTAACAGCTTTGAACTTTAATACCAGTGAATATAAATACTTGAAATTTTGTACGGTGTGATGCTTTTATAGTATCTATAGTCCAAAGAAAAGTGACCGTTATTGACACTCCCCTTTTGGTACCTCCCACACAAATGTACCATTTTGTACCAAATGTAAACAGCTTTCAACTTTAATACTAGTACATACTTTAAGGTTATTAAACGCAATTTATATTGATAATAATTTATTTTTTTGGGACCCATGGTGAGGGGATTCATTAGTCGGTTTACCCGATTGAACTTTCTTACCAGTTCATACTACCAAAACTAGAAATTTTTATTGTATTTAACATAAATATGCTGTACTGCCCTAAAGACGACATAATCCATTGATATAGGTCCATTCCCAATTTTCATCAGTGCACAAAATTAGCTGGAATGTAAACTGCTTCTCCGGGGAGCGTTTAGCACTCAAAGAGTGAATACATATACATTACTTTGGAATAGCGAGCCGGTCTAAAATAGTGAACAAGCTAATAAAACTCAACTGAGAGCGAATAAAACTAACCTCGGAGAGAATTAAACTCACTTTAGAGCAAATGAAACAACCTTGTAATATGTTGGAATAGTGAGCGGGTCTGAAAGTAGTGGACGGCAAATAAAACCAGCCTGCGAGTGATAACAAATTGGTAGTTATTGTGTTCCGATTTGTTAGAAATAAAAGATAGGTAAAGAATATATATATATATATACATATATATATATATTTATCATTTTTGTAAATCTACTGCATAAAACACATAGTTTTTTGTTCGTCTTTATAAATAATAATTTGTTGTATATTTTTGTTCATTCTCTCCTCTAAACAGGTGTTGGCTTTGCCCGCATGGAAAGCCGCGAAAAATGTGAACAAATCATTGCCATGTTTAATGGTACAACTATTCCCGGTGCCAAAGATCCACTCCTAGTTAAATTTGCCGATGGCGGTCCCAAAAAGAAGAATCTCTTCAAGGCTCCCGATCAGGGTGGCCGAACGTGGCGTGATGTTTCGGCTGAAGGTATACCCGTGGCCTACGATCCAAATGCTATGCAACAGAATGGTGTTAGTGTTAATATGGGCACACCCATCGGAGTGCCATATTCGCGTTTTGGTGCGCCCCAGGTGGGCGGTTATCCAATGGCTGGTTCACAATGGATTCCCGGCTATATGATGACACAGCCGATCACTCAGGTAGATGATCAGGTGAGTTGGGTAAATACAATTTTAATATCTTCCTACGCATTTTCCATTTAATTACGAAATTTGTATTTTAAGTTAGAATTAGAACCACTAGATTAACTTTTAGTATTGATAAGAGAAATTTTAAATTTATGAATCAACTGATTCAAAAATTAACATGAACATTTAAAAAAAGTATCATGAAAAACACAATGTACTTTATTCGTTTATGGAATTGATGTTCATAGTAAAAAAGTTGGTCAGACATTCTACAAATTATTATGAATAACGAAATTTACCGCAGAAGGAATCTTAAATTATGCTATTTATTCGTTTATGGAATTGATTTTCATAGTAAAAACGTTGCTCAGCTATTCTACAAATTATTATGAATAACGAAATTTATCGCAGAAGGAATCCTAAATTAAGCTTCAGCAATTATTCATATTCTTGTAAAAACTCTTTAAGATTTATGATAAGAAAAATTTATTTTAGTTCAAAAAACTCATTTTTATAACTTAATATGCTAGTGATTCCTTAAATAAACATTCTCTTTTCATTTTGGCAATAAACTTTTTAAATTAAATTAAAATGCAATTTTTCAAACTTAGATACATCCATTAATTTTAGCATTTGTTTATCCTTCCATCTAATGAAATTGAACAATTTCGCCATATATTCCTGTATAAATAAATTAAAATTAAAAGGTCAGACATGCAAGGTCAGTTATTTTCCTATCCACTCTGGTGGAAATGCGCAATTTTCTGATTCAATGGCTTTTATATTCAATATATACATATATATTTAAGAATCATGCATACACTCACATACATACATACATATATGCAATACTTTTCTAGTAATTAAGAAATGTATTAATAATACAATGTTAAATTATTATTTCTCAAACATATACATATGCAAATGCATTTGTCGACATTATTAGGTCGTACAGAAAAAGAGAATTATCGGTGGCCACGCAAATAGGCGTCCGGAAGTTGGACCCCAAGAAAATGCATCCCAAATTGAACATGAAATTGCGCCCCAAATTTGGGGTCTAATTTCGTTACAAAAACTGATTTAGGAAATTACATCCCAATCAAGAAAACTTCATGAAATGAAAATAAACCCCAAAAAACTAAGAAATTTTCTCTTCGCAAATCTGGGGAGTACGCAATAATAAACGAATACAAACCTATTTTCTAATTATAAATCTTTTCCTGTGCGGTCGGCCTGCGGCCTTCGGCCTCTGTTTAAGACTTTCTCCTATTGACAGGATCCAAAGTTGGCAACGTGGAGCAAATCTTTTATGCGTAGCCTCTCCTGTTTCTAAATTAATAGAGGAAAATAAGCCCCAAAAAGCAGACAAGAACGGAAAGTAAACCCCAAAAAACAGACAAAAAAAGAAATTAAGCCCAAATAAAATTGTTGTTCCCTAGTGTTACCACGGGCCCAAATTGGTTGATATACAAATTTATCGATAGTACGAATATCAGTACCGGCAAGATCTGTTAGACTGCCTAGAAAGGCCCACCCCAGTATGTCCAGTCGTTGTTTACTCAAAGCGGGGCAGTCGCAACTGTTCAATGCTCTTCACATCTTCCTCATCTCCACAGGTTCTGCAGAAGTCATTGGAGTCAATACCCAATCTTCTGGCGTGTTCGCCAATCAGGCAGTGTCCCGTCACAACTGATACTAACGTAGACAATATTTTCCTCTCTAGTGCGGAGATATTTTGACCTTCTCAGGTCATACCATGGCCATATTTCGGTACCTCCATTCTAAAACATGCTAAGTCGACTTAGCATGTTTTTAGGGAGATTTTATTTTTAGCTTCTAAATATTCCAAATTTTCAGTCAACATTTGCTGTTTATCCGTCAACCCAATCAAAAATTATTCACAAAACTGTACAGGTCATTCGATTTCCATTACAAAGGAATTCCACACAAATTTAAAAAAATCGTCAAACTTTGATCGCCTCTCCTGAAAAAGTAACTTTTTGCACTTAGCATTGTTTTGAATGGAGGTATCGATTTGTCTAGTTACCCTACAGGTGTCGATTTCTGTCCATCTTTCGTTGGACTGCCTTATTTGGTATCTTAGCGCTAGATATAATCAAATTTATATTCAATAATTACGAAATTTGGCAGAAATAAGTTTCTTAATCGAAGAATGAACACTTTAACATCTGTTCATATTTGGATATACAGTATTTTTCGCTTAGCTGCAATCCTCTTAAGTGTAATTTTTTCTTTAAATGAACAATAGAAGAAAGGAAAATATGTTTACATGCATTTCGTTTATGTGCACAATTCAGTTAATACAGGGTTTTCCAATAAGTGTGATATGATTCTTTGAAAAAATACCACACTTATTGTTAATGAAATTCAAAAGTTTTTTATTTAATGTGAAGTACAATCGATACAATTAAGTTATAAATAAAACGTCATTCAAATGGCCTCCGCGACTTCTTATACAGAAACGAATTCGATGAACCCAATTTTCGAGCACTTTTTTCACTATATCAAGTCGTATGTCATGAATGGCACGTTCAATATTGACTTGTAAAGCTTGAAGAGAGTCTGGTTTATTTCGAAAGACCAATGACTTCAAATAACCCCACAAGAAATAGTCTATTGGTGTTAAAGCACAACTTCTTGCAGGCCATTCAATATCACAATTTCTTGAAATAATCGAATCTCAAAACTTTTCTCGCAACAATTCAATTGCTGCATTTGCTGTTTGGCACGTAGCCACGTCAAGGTCAAGGTCGTAGGTCGACTGGAAAGTGTTTTTTTATTTAAAAAAAATTGACTTGGCGCACGAAAAGTTGCAATTGGAGAACGATTATTTTGATAATAAAACTGAATAATTTGTAAACGTTGTTCTTGCGTATATCTCTCCATGATGAAATTGTAAATACCGCTGAATACAATGAAAAACAAATGACAGATCATGACAAATGGCCGAAACGTCACTTCAAAATCATATCATCCCTATTGGAAAACCCGTTAGTAGCAGACAAATTATTTGCTATTTGTAGCAGATATTATTTGACAACACTTTTTCTGTTTTCAGGATAAATGTTAAAATATTATTTCTTTAAGATAGTTTTAAACTTATTCTAGTATTTACTTATCGCTGATACGATCTAATGTCCATTCATATGCATATACATATCCATATGGAATTCACTTTCCGGTTAATGAACGCACAATTACTATAAATAATTTATGAATGTTTAAGTTAATTACGTTTTTGTTGTTTATTTGTTTTTCTTCTTTTCTGCGTCCATGGACGACAATTCAACGCCGTAAATGCACGCCACACAGTACATGCAAATGGCCGCTGCTCCACAATTGGGTGTTGCTTCCTATAAACCAGATGCTGTCAATCAGGTGCAACCACGCGGCATATCGATGATGGTCAGCGGCGACACAGGCGTGCCATACGGCACAATGATGCCCCAATTGGCCACATTGCAGATTGGCAATTCGGTAAGTAGTTGTAATAAATTTTCTAAAGTTCATTCATTTCATATATAATGATCATAATAAATCCCTCACTATTTATGTTAAATATTTAACATTTATATACTAAGGATTCTATTAAAAAAAAAGAAAAACAAATCCTTCAACTCTCATTTAGTAGTTTTTTTAGTCTGAATATTGTATACTTTTTAAAATAATTTTAACTATAAATATAACTATAATATATTTAATTTGAACATTTTTCTTTTTTATTAATTTTTTTTTTTGTATTGATTTTATTTATTTTTCTGTTTTTTTTTTTGTTTGTTCTTTTAGAATTTCTCTCCATCATTACAGTATATTAGTCCAACTTATCCATATTATGCACAACCTACAATTATACCAACAATGCAAATGACAGATTCTGAACAGGCTAGCACAGCTGCATCACCCGATGAGGCATATACGCAGTATCCACATCCAGCCGCTCCCAAATAGGTTTTCGCGAGGTGAGTGCGTCAGTGTGAATTGAATGGATTTTCCAAAAATTAAATAAAAAAATTAAAAAATTTATTTCACCCACACTTTAGTTACTAACAAAATTTTAAAATCAAATTGAAAATTTGCCATATTTATTTTTAGATGTTAAGGCAACCAATTTGTTTTTCTGTTATTTTAATTTTTATTTTAGTTGATATTTGTGTGCTTTGTTTTACTTAGAGACAAATATCATTTAATTTTGTAGTGGCTTTAGTGACAACAAACACACACACGGTTCATTGTGGAGTTAAGAAAAATTAAATGTTTTATGTTTAGTATATTTTTCTAGAATTTTTTTTATTTTTGTTTTATTTTTAAGTATAATATAAATGGTTTCGAATTACGGCGGGTAATTGTTGTTCAGTAAACCATCAGCCATACCCACGCGTCAAAAGAACGCCAGATTGGCCAAGAAACATCGATGTCCGTGAAATCATGTAGGAGAAACCGTACTTTTGTAGACTTGAAGTTGGCATATATGTACTCGTAGATCAATCTGACCCAGGAGCTCAAAGTTAATAACTCAAAGTTAATAACATTGGATAAGGACACAACTAACATTCTGAATGAGCTATTAATAAAGTTTTATCTCCCGGAATCAATCCGTTCCATCGCGAAATGTACATTTAAGCTATGACATACATCGGACCTTTCAAATACAAACTTATTTTAAAGTTGAGTCGCCCTTATTGGAAAACATACAAAGTAGGTTAATTCCAAAGTGAAATGACTCAAAAATAACAATTTTAAATTTTGACCCTTCTGATTTCGGATTTATGGCCTTCTTCTGTATGTCCAAATTCAAAGCGGTTTAAATGGTATATGTAGGGTGCCAAATTTAGCCATCTACAACATTTTTTTACAAAGTAACTAACGGGTGATCCAAGTAGGGATACTTTTTTCAATAGCCTTTTTTTGACAGATCACGCGTGAGTCGTGTCATGCTGTCATGTTATTTTTGTTAAGTATTGTTTGGCATTTCATCATGGAAAGACTTACGCCTGAACAACGTTTACAAATCGTTCAACTTTATTAAGAAAATTCACGTTCTGTGAGGAATGTGTTTCGTGCACTTCGCTCAACATATGGTCAACATAATCGGCCTACTGAGCGTACTATTCGCTACACCATCACCCATCTTGAGACCCAGCATTCATTATTGGATAATATTCGACCACGTCCAGCACGCAGTGAAGAAAATGTAGCGGACGTAGCTGAGAGTGTACACGAAGACCGTGGAGAGTCGATTCGGCGCCGTTCGCAGCAACTCGGACTGACGTATGGAACGAACGCGCATTTTACGTCGAGATCTTAAATTGAGAGCATACAAAATACAGCTTGTGCATGAACTGAAGCCGCCCGACCTTCCCAAGCGACATCGCTTCGCTCTATGGGCTCTTGAAAAGTTCCAAGAAGATCCGACGTTTCCGAGCCAAATTTTGTTCAGCGATGAGGTCCATTTCTGGCTTAATGGGTATGTAAACAAGCAAAATTGCCGCATTTGGGACGAAGAGCAACCTGAAGAGATTCAAGAGCTGCCACTAACCGTCAATGGCGACCGTTATCGTGCCATGATAACCGACTAGTTGATGCCTGAAATTGAAGCTCGTGATCTCGGCGACATTTGGTTTCAACAAGACGGCGCCACTTCCCACACATCGCATTAATCAATGGATTTATTGAGAGAATACTTCGGTGAGCAAATAATTTCACGTTTTGGGCCGGTCGATTGGCCACCAAGATCGTGTGATATCACACCGTTAGACTTTTTTCTGTGGGGATATGTAAAGTCTACAGTTTATGCGGACAAACCCGCTTCGATTCAGGCCTTGGAGCAAAACATCACGCGTGTCATTCGCCAGTTACCAGTCGAAATGCTCGAACGAGTCATCGAAAAATGGACTCAACGGATGGACCATCTGAGACGTAGCCGCAGCCAAAATTTGATAGATATAATCTTCAAAACATAAATGGCAAAGAATGTTCTTTCAAATGATAATAAACATTCCCCATTCAATTTGAATTTTCTGTATTTTTTTCTTTAAAAAAGTAGGGAACCTCGAAATGGATCACGCTTTATTTATAAGTAGACGTAACTTTTGAACGGAATGTCAGATTTAAATGATATACGTATCATTTGAATGATTTTAGCATCCTCTCTAAGAAATGTAATCCTGATTGTCCTGAAAAACACCATTTCAATTTGTTCCATTCTATTTTTAAAAGTTACCAACATATTTTCCCACAAAAAGAAACATTTTTAATATGGGTTAAAAAATATGAATTACCTTATGTCCGTTCGTCTGTCTGTTTGGCTAAATGGTACGCACGATAACTCTGAAAAGGAGTGGTCGACTTAAAATTTCGTGTTAATATTTTTTCAAACCCAGTTTATGTCTGGTGAGTAGCCATATTGGTGCATTCTTTATGGTACCTCCCCCACAAATTGGTAACATTTTGTAACATGTTTAAACGCTTATAACTTCTTTATTACTCATAAGAATCTTCATAATTAGTAAAAATTGCATCGTTTCCATAAACTGAACAAAAAATGGGTGAAAATCCCACACCCTTTGATACCTCCCACACAAAGGGACCATTTGTACAAAAAGTGACATCGGTGGGAACCTTTATATGAAGGCTATATCAAAACATAAATCGATATGCTCCATTTTCAGTGACACGTACGTATCGTGGCTTTAAGAGTAATGCGATCAAAAGTTTTTTTTTTGGTTAGCTCACACTGGGCTTTTAGTAACTTTACATCAAAATCAATGATGTAAAGTTTGAATTGCTTCAGCGCGCCTTATTCGCCAGATTTAGCTCCCTCGGATTATTTTTTGTCTCCAAAGTTGAAAAACTGGCGCGGCGGAAAAAGTTTGCAAGCAATGAAAAGGGCGAGGTTTTAGTTGATGGCTATTTTCAGTAGCTAGACAGTTCTTCGAAGCTATTGAAAATCGCTTGATAAAGTGTATCGAGCTAAAAGGAGATTATGTTGAGAAATAACGAAAAAAAATACTAATTTTCTTGTGTTTTCTTTGTTATATATAGTGGCAAGATTAGTTTCATACCCTCCATCAACCAACGTCAACATTTTACGATACATTTAGCGTACCGCTGGGTTTATCATGAGTTAACGTCCTTATCGTCACTAAAAGGATTGATCAAGTTTATTTACACAAATTTTAGAAAATTAACAAAAATCGATTTTCGGCGTATTATTGGTTTATTCGAAGGAGCAAACATTGCTGTTATTTATGAGATACGATTTCATTTAGTGGTTGCCTCGACTAGCTTAGCAGAAGTGCTTCCTGTTAACATAATTTTCCAAGACTTTGGTGACGGTTTCTGGCTCTATCTCACGAATGGCTTGCTCGATATTCGCTTAAAGGGCCCGAAACGTAAATGGATGGTTTGCATAATATCGGTCCTTCACGGAACGCCACAAAACAGTCGAACTGCGTTAAATGCTGTTTCGAGGTGGCCACTTGACATCGTCAAGACAGATAACGCGATTACCGAACTTGGAGGGCAAAGGGCCTGGGCACTATTGCATTATCCTGCCGAATCAAAAGATCTATTTATGCTATCTCCGTTCCTAAAAAATTGTTTAGCATAACTCTGTAGCGTTCACTGTTAACCTGTTAAATGTTATACTACATTTAATACCTATAAACATTATAACTGTGCAATATGGCGCATGTACTGCGATAAGACTTATGGTGAAGGGCCAATAAGCAGAATGCGGCGCGGCGTTAAAAAATGTAAATTTGTTCAACTCTTCCGCCCCGCCGCACAGTGGAATATTTTCACACAAGACGCGGCAAAAATTAGAAGGAATTGAGCTAGAGCTTTGAAATTTGGTACATATCACTCATTTCGCCTAATTAGCTAAAAACCAATTTTTTGCTTAATTCCGCCCATAACCACGGCTACTTCCCACATAACCTAAAATTAAAAATCTTGGTATTTTTCTCAATTTAGCTTTTATATTATTACAAATCACTTGGAGAGATTGTATTTGAGTTCTCAATTATATAAAAATTACAAGTGCCACGCCCAACGCCCATATATTAATTTAAATTTTATACGATGTTGGAAATTACAGGAAATTTTTTTATAAAACGCTTTATATCTTTTGTTCGATGTAAATCAGTACATAGAACAAAGTATATACCTAAAGCGCAATACATTAGCTCAACATTTGCAAAAAATCATGATGAAATAGTTTAGTTTTTTGTTAATTAATCAATCATTCCAACTATCCAGAAAAAATCATCATTGATTTAGCAATGTGTTCATTAATAATACGTCATTTTAAAGCATACTTTTAGGAATATGTTGAAAGGGCACACAAACAATGAGGCATGTACATATATATACATAGTAGATTGGCAAACAAATGTTCGCTTATATGAATATGTACCTCGTTTATGTCGGTTGCCGTTTAATTCGGTCTGTAATCGTTGATGTAAACTGAGATACTCTTTCGGCTCAAGACCAACTTGCGTTTATACATGCTTTATATGATTTTTGTTATATTTGCAGTCAATTTATCATTTGCCCCTTAAGGTATGCTTTGGTAATGTTGTTCAATACATAGCAACATGGACTAAAAATAACGGATTTTGGATTGTTTTTTGCCGAGTAGATTTTACCATTTCGTTAAATAAATCAACATAGGCAGGTATAGGCAGAATTTTCTTTTCGCAATGGTTAACTAAGTCCCTAGTTTATAAATTTTTGTTAATGACAAGACATCGGTCGGCCTCGGAAGTATTGTTTTATCCTGGAGAAAATGAAACACCCTGATTTTTGGCAACTTGCAAGTAAACCACAGATTAAATAGGAAAATGACAACACAATTATATTTTTTTTAACACAAAAAACTCTTCAAAAGGTTCTGTATAGTATGACTTAAACGAAGTTCCAATCCGTTTCATAGTTTCGGAGATATGGGCTTACAAAATACTCTCTTAAATGATAAACTTTGGAACCATTTTACCATTTATGAATTTCAAATGCTTGTACCGCGACATTTCGCCAAGATATCGGGAAAAACCTTTAAAGATTTAGTTAATTGGAATGTTCTTTACAGATTGGAATCAAACATTTTGAGATTGGGCCTCATGAAAATTGGGAGTTTTTGCCGCTCATAATACACAGTGCGCCGCTTGTTTTGGCATTGTCAGATTAAATTATTTTCAATCTGACACAATTTCTTGTTCAACTTTTATTGAAAACAACCACATGTTTTTTGTACGGGCAAAGCTGAACTCGACCCCGCCGCATAACGTGTGCATTGGCCCTTCACCATTGGGGATCTGTCATTGTAGACACAATGTGCGACAGTATGACTGAACCACTCTTTGACAAGAAGTATGTGCGACAGTATGACTGAACCACTGTGCGACAGTATGACTGAACTACTCTTTGACAAGAAGTATTTCACAGAATGATCTAAAATCGTATCCCAAGACGTAGGAGATTCGATAACTTATATACAGCCAAATGGGCCTTTGATGTATTTTCTGAAGAACTTGAGCTATTACTTGCAAAAGACTGCCTGATCACAGTAGTGTTTACCAGACAGAAATCTTAGCTGGTGAAGAGGTAGCGGAATGGCTGAAAATAAATGTTCTGGCCAAAGTCACTATCAATTGTTTTCTTTCTGATAGTCACGCATGTCTTAAAGAGATGGCTGAACAGTTCAAAATTCACCTGATATGGGTGCCAGGCCACAGGGCCGTTCCAGGGAACTGTAAATAAGATGAACTTGCAAGACTAGAAACTACCTTACACGCTCCAGGGGAACTGGAATTCCTCCAGCGACCTGTAAGCTATTCTTTAGAGATACGCCAACAAATGACAGGTGGTCACAAGACAGGAACTGCATACATTCCAGGCTGATGTGGCCCGGCCTAAACGACGTTTCACTTATCCCGTCTGTCATGACGGGTCACTGTCTTATTGGACGGCACTCAGAGAGATTGGGGGTCTTGAAGGACTTTTGCAAAAGCTGTGGAAACGAAGAGGAGGAGAAATCAATAGAACACCTGTGTCTGTGCCCCGCTCTCTCTAGTAGGCGGCATGCATCCTTAGGCGCTCTGATTTCTATTTTGAAGTTAGGTAACTTGGCTGATGTTAGAATCCGCCAAATTTTTAGCTTATTAAAGCAAATCAAATCAGTTCAACGGGAGGGGTTAAGGGTAACATATGTTTTCCCTTACGGACTGTCTGTTATACCGGCTGCTGCCACTCTTAACGTAAGTGCCATAAAACCGAAATGAATTATAAATATCTGAATGATAAATAAAGGGAGTTTTTTTGAACGTGTGGTTTTCAAGAACGAATAAAACGCATATAATTTAATGTATGGCCAAGAATTAAGCTTTATTATAAAGATAAGGGTTTGTCATTATGTTTTACAGATGATTTCGGGCAAGTGGCTCGAATAAATTCCAGCCAAGAGGCCCAATTTCCGACCACTTTTTGCAGCATCTGGGCCGTATGTCGGCAATACCGCGCCGAATATTCTCTTCCAAGGGGTCAATCCTGTCGGGCCTATCTGCGTAGACAAGCGACTTCACATAACCCCACAAAAAACAGTCCAGCGGTGTTAAATCGCACGATCTTGGAGGCCACGCCACAGGCCCACGACGCGAGATAAATTGATTGTTTCGTTGGCTGTATGACATGTAGCGCCGTCTTGTTGGAACCGAAGGTCGTCCACATCAACATCCTCCAATTCAGGTACGAAAAAGCCATGAATCATGGTTCTATAGCGTTCCCTATTGACTGTAACATTAGGTTAGGGTGGCAGCCGTTTTCTTTTTTCCTTCAGCTCACATAGACCAGTTTAGGTCCCTAGTGACACCACGGCCTAAAGTTCCCTTCATCGAAACCAACCTGTTTGATATACAAATTTATCGATAGTACGAATATTGGTACTGGATAGATCTGTTCGGCTGCCTAGATAGGCCGACCCCAGTAGGTGCAGTCGTTGTTTACTCAAAGCGGGACAGTCGCATAGCAAGTGCTCAATGCTCTCCACTTCTTCCTCATCTCCACAGCTTCTGCAGAAATCATTGGAGTCAATACCTGGCGTGTTCGCCGATCAGGCAGTGTCCCGTCAGAACTGATACTAACGTAGACAATCTTTTCCTTTCTAGTGCGAGCAGATATTTTGACCTACTCAGGTCATACCTTGGCCAGATTTGTCTAGTTAACCTACAGGTGCCGATTTGTGTTCATCTTTCGTTGGACTGCCTGATTGCCTCTTGCCTAAGCCAAAGCTTGCACGTAGATAGTGGTGCAAATATATGCAAATTCTTCGAGAATTTGTAAAGTCGTCCCTGTAACATTGTGGCCGGCTTAATTTTTGAAGAAATATGGACCAATGAGCACACCAAACAGTGATTTTTTGTGGATGTAAGGGCGTCTGAACAATGGCTTGTGGATTATCATTACTCCACATACGACAATTTTGTTTATTAACGTACTCATTCATCCAAAAGTGAGCTTTATCGCTGAACAAAACTTTTCTGATGGTCGTTCGGCTTCAATTCTTGCACGAGTTGGATTTTTTAAGTCCGCAAACCAAGATCCTACAGCTGCAATAGCGCCTTCGTTGCGCACTGTGCGGCGTCTATGAGGATGCGTATTATCCACTAGAGTAAACGAGGTGCGAAACTGATATATGGTTGCTCGAATTACCGACTCTGCTGGGCGATTATTTCGAAATATTGGACGAAGCGCGCGATCCGTCGCGTGATTTGCAAACGTTGTTCCGGAGTAAGTCTATGCTATTCATTATGAAATGGCAAACCAAACTGAGCATAAATCAAGTGACAGCTGTCAAAAAGACCAACGTCTATAAAAAAACACCCTGTATCAAAACGTGAATAACTCATTCAGTCTGAAAATACTCGGCTTAAATCTTGAAGCATATTTCACTTTTATCTATCCACGTTTGGTTTTATTTTTATATAGGGTGATCCATGTAGAGATACTTTTTTCAATAGCCTTTTTTTGACAGATCACGTATGAGTCGTGTCATGTTGTCATGTTATTTTTGTTAAGTATTGTTTGGCATTTCATCATGGAAAGACTTACGCCTGAACAACGTTTACAAATCGTTCAACTTTATTACGAAAATTCACGTTCTGTGAGGAATGTGTTTCGTGCACTTCGCTCAACTTATGGTCAACATAATCGAGTCATCGAAAATTGGACTCAACGGATGGACCATCTGAGACGTTGTTCAGGCGTAAGTCTTTCCATGATGAAATGCCAAACAATACTTAACAAAAATAACATGACAGCATGACACGACTCAGACGTGATCTGTCAAAAAAAGGCTATTGAAAAAAGTATCTGTACTTGGATCACCCTATATAAGCTTATGTGTTTATTATTTTACCTCAATTATTTTCAGATTTGAGATCTGATAATACTAGATATTTGTATATAAAAAGTAATTAACGAAGAACCGTCGACCTGCAACGTTTTGGCTTAGCAGTTTGTATTAATCCCAAACTGCATAATTCATCTCGACAACAGCTATCCTACAAAATTTTTAGTAATCCGTGCACTGGTTAAAAAACGGCAGAGGTCTTTCCATTTTTTCTAAATACGTCAACTTCGAATTAAAAAAATGCATAGTGATGCATTTAAATTAACTTCATTAAAATATTAACAAATACCACATAAACAAGTTAATTAATCAATTTCCGTGAGGTTTTTTTATTTATTTAATTTTTGCATGTACATACCTGTTTTTTGTAGTGTTTATCTAATTTATCTGGAAAAGCTTGACATTAAAGCCATTTCACCAACTTAGTTATAAAATTATTGAAATTGATTAATTACATTAATTACTTGTGTGGTGTTATTCTAAATAAATTTACCTAAAAACAAACTGCCAGACAGTCACCACCATACCAACAAAAAATGGCAATGATGTTGTCATAATTCGAAATTATCATATCCAGAAAAAACGGAACGTTTTATTAAACCTCATCATTCATTACGTATCCACTAACTACTGATAAGTCAAAAATAGAAGGAACTGTGTGTGTGATTTACTATGATTTTGCATTTTTGTTGTTTTGTTGTATTTTGTTTTCGATGTTGCCTTTTTCGGTTGCTTTTTATGTATTAATATTATTATTAACTATTCTCGTACAACACTCGTGCCATCATTTTTTTTGTGCGCTGCTAGTGTCGTCTGCCTGCTTTGCCTGCCTGTTTGCTTAAAATCTGCTCATCACACAAACTGTAGCGTATTAACTAACTAAGCTAAACTAAGTAATTAAGTAGTACACTATCGCACCTACATACTCGTACATATGTATCTGTGCGTATCACAAAACTCATTAATCATTTCATAAAGTAAAGAAAATTAGTCCAACTAACTTTCCATCATTTTCTCGGTGGCAGTTTAACTTAAATTTAACTAGATTTGGTAAATTTTCTATATAAAGTACTCGTACTAAGGTTCTTTAAAAATATACAAAATAAACTAAGTTCCATAAAGTTGGTTAAAAATATAGAAATATCACCGCTAAAATATTACATACGAGTATATCACAGAAGCTAAAAACAAGTAAGAAAGTTTCAGTCGGGTAAACCGACTAAGGTATACCCTCACTTTGTGAGTAATGTAATATTGAATATTACTCGAATTATTCTGTCAATTTGTGTGGGAGGTACCAGAAGGGGTTTATCAAATACACCTTTTTTTTGCTGAACATTAGATACTTTAAATTCATTGCACTGTGCCGACTTATAAGCATTTATGTGCACTGGTATAAACGTTATGAGACATTAAATTGTGGTATGCTTTGGGCATTTTGTGTGGGAGGTACAAAGAGGGGCGTGGCAATAACGCCCATTTTTCACAGGGCTATAGACACTATAAAAACATTACACTGTACAAAATTTCAAGTATTTTTATACACTGGTTTTAATGTTATAAGCTCTTAACTTTTGGTACAAAAAGGTACCTTTGTGTGGGAGGTACCAAAAGGGGCGTGACAACAACACCCATTTTTCCCTGGACTGTAGGCAATATAAAAGCATAATACTGTACAAAATTTGAAGTATTTTTATACACTGTTATTAATGTTATAAGCTGTTAACTTTTGGTGCAAAATGGTGCATTTGTGTGGGAGGTACCAAAAGGGACGTGGCTACTTCGCCCATTTTTCTCGAGTTGATAACGACTAATAAGCTAATACTATGTGTGGAATTTCAAAAGATTCGAATAAGTTGTATAGCAGTTATTAAAGAATCAATATTTCACAACATTTTAACCCTTTGTGGGGGAGGTACTAGAAGGAGTGGACCAATATGGCCCATCTTCGAACTTAGCCGGAGATAGAAAAAAATATTACCACCTACCAAATTTGAGGTCAATCGGTTACTCCTTTCGAGAGTTATCGTGCGCACCAGCCAGCAGACACACAGACAGACAGACAGACAGACAGACGGACGGACATTGCTCATTCGACTTAAAATGACCCAAAACGGATTTCCTCCGAACATACTTGGGGTCTTAGGTCACTCCTTCGACGTGTTACACTTTTTTCCGTAGCAAATGATATATACCCTCGTCACACTAAAGTGAGGGTATAAATATTGACTCGGTTAGTCTCACGTAACAAATGGCACGTAACCGTTTTTTTGATGAGTTACTCAGCGAAAAGTATGAAAATAAGTTAAGAAATTAAAATGTCATACAATTTGACAGCTATAACTGTAGGATAACCGGAGATTGTGGAATTGACCGTTAATTTTATGTACTCTATCGTAGAGGAAGATCACTGCGGTCGATTATATTAAGACCTCAATTATTTAGAAATGGAAAGTCCTCAGTGTTCGGCTCTAATATAGAGGAGATCGATCCTATTATAGAGAATGAGCTTATAGGTCAGTCCTTCACTGATAGAAAAGCCGTTCGTCACCATAACGAATCTGGTTCGTCAATATATCTTCGTACTGGTGACGAAAAGTTTCGTACATGCGATGTTTTTGTACGTCAATAGAACGAACACGATCATCAACCCATGTTTTTGGTGATTTCGCAATTCGTCGTGGGGACGATAAGGTTTCATTACCACGACGAAAATATTTATTTGAAGATTTTGTTGAAAATATGATAAAACGAAACAATCAATTTATGGTTTGGGCTTAATGATACTGTTCTATTACCTTAGTTAAATAATTTGTTGCAAAAGTTTAATTAAAAAAATCTAATAAAGATGATGAATGGAGTTCGTCGTGGTATGAAATGGGATTCGTCGTGATGATGAATGGAATTCGTTGTGGTGATGAATGGAGTTCGTCGTGGTGATGAATGGAGTTCGTCGTGGTGATAAATGGAGTTCGCCGTGGTGATGAATGGGATTCGTCGTGGTGATGAATGGAATTCGTCGTGGTGATAAATGGTATTCGTCATGGTGATGAATTGGATTCGTCTGTTGGCAAATATATAGTAAATGAATACTTCTCATTTGTTTAATTTAAGCCTTTCCCGACAAGAACTGCGTTTCGAAACGAATAATCACAACTGAACCTGGCAAAGCAGTCAAGTAATTTTATTCCTGTACCGTTTTTAATGGTCTAAAACCAGAAAAATATTTATTGAAATTTTTAAAATTTAAATAGTAGCTGGCACGAATGGTGTTCGCCGTGCTGAAGAATGGAGTTCATCGTAGGAATGGGTGGTGTTCATCATGATGATGAATGGGATTCGTCGTGGTAATGAACTCGATTCATCGTAGGTATGAAATGTGATCATCCCGAGGACGAAAGTTTTTGGAAACAGATTCCGAACAAATTCATCAAGTGGATTATTTCGTACGTTAGCTGACTTTCGACGAAAAAATAATCGTGATGATGTACAAATTAGTCGTCATGACGAAGCTTTTTCTATCAGTGTAGTTGAAGACGACCCTTTGTAGACTACCCTAGTATATACGGAGACTTCAATGACCGACTCTATTATAGAGGATGTCCTCATTGGTTGACTAAGGACATTAATGTTCCTGAGTGATCGATATTTAACTGACCGACTCTACTATAGAGCGAGACCTCTGTGAGTGACTTTTTGGACAGAGAAAGAACTCAGTGATCGACTCATTGATAGGTAAGGCACTTCACTGACCGACTCTAGTAAAGAGGCAGTCATCAGTGGTCTACTCTAGTATAGAGACGCCACCAGTTGACTTTTCTATAGAGGTAGAGCACATTAGTCGACTCTATTATAGAGGAACTAATAGAGTTATATAGGAAGAACTGAGTGGTCGGCCTTTTTATACTGGTATTGGGAATCCCCATAGGTCAACCCTATTATACTAGTATATGGAGACCTAATTGGTTGACTTTAGGACAAAGAGGAGCCTCAGTAACCAACTCTAATAAAGAGGAAGTCCCCAGTGGTTGGCCCTAGTATACTCGTATATGAATAATTTACTGGTCATCCTTAGTACATATGTAGACCTCATTGGTTGACTTTAAGACGATTATTTCAAAAAATTTTGATATTGAATGGCCTCCAAGAAGTTGTGATTTAACACCATTCGACTATTTCTTGTGGGGTTATTTGAAGCCATTGGTCTTTCAAAAAAAACCAGACTCTCTTCAAGCTTTATAAGTCAATATTGAACGTACCATTCATGAAATACGACTTGATTTAGTTGAAAAATTGCTCGAAAATTGGTTCATCGAATTCGTTCCTGCAGAAGCCGTGGAGGCCATTTGAATGACGTTTTATTTAGAACTTAATTGTATCGATTGTACTTCACACTAAATAAAAAACATTTGAATTTCCTTAACATTAAGTGTGTTTTTTTCAAAGAAAGCATATCACTCTTATTGGAAAACTCTGTATAATCAACAGTGGTTGACTCTACTATATAAGAACTCAGAGGACAACACTACTATAGAGAAGTAACTCAGTGACTGAATTAAATTATAGAAAAGAACCTAAGAGGTCGGGGGTCTAATCTATTATAGAGAGACGCCAACAGTCGACTTTAATATGGAGATAGAGCACCCATGTCAATTCTATTACAGATGATCTAAGTGGGTAATTGGCTAGATAGGCCGGAAGCAGCGGTTTGGGCGTTAAACCAAACAAGACAGAATTGGTTCTCTTTACTAGGAAGAATTAGGTCCCACATGTGGACCCTTCTCGGATAAAAGGAACAGAGCTTGTAATTTCTGAAAGTGCAAAATATCTAGGAATTATTCTAGATAGGAAATTGTCATTTAGACTTTCTGGAACGTTTAAGAAAGCCAACATCACTTTATATTCCTGAAGGAAAACTGTAGGGTCGCATTGAAACCTTTCACCTAAAATCGTCCATTGGATATATATATGTAGCAGTAGTGCGCCCAATACTGTTGCAGAACATTGTGATGTGATTGCATTACCAACCAATTATCAAAGGTTCAGAGAACTGCACAAGCGGAGCTGTAACGACAAAGCGACTGAGTCTCTACAAGTCCTACTCCATCTTCTGCCCATTGATATTGTGGCGAGAGCGGCTTTACGACTGAACTGTCTATCAATGTGGAGATGTAAGTCGGCCTTTCTAGGAAGTCTGACAGATCTTGCCGGCACCGATGTTCGTATAATTGATAATTTTGTGTATCAAGTAGGATGGTTCCGATGACGGGCAACTGAACCTGTGGTAACACTAGGGACCTCTATTGGTCTATATGAGCTGGTAAGTCTATCTGCCACCCTAACCTAACCTATGGGAGCGCAAACAATAGTTATTCTGCTACTAAGAAATATATTAGGGTGAGTATCCGCGTACTATCTACAGATACCAAATTAAAATCTTACACATTGCTTATATACCCTCCACCATGGATAGCATGTGAATGGTTTCGGGCACAAATAAAGTCATATTACCAAATTTAATAACATACAAAATATGGACCGATATTGCCCATTTTAATTCGCAAGTTACCTGCAGTTATAAGAAGTATCTGTACCAAATTTGAGCCACCTATCTCAGGTATTATAGATTGTAGCGTGATTACAACAGACGGCCGGACATGGCTAAATCGTCTTAGAATTTTAAAACGATTAAGCATATTTATTAGGGCAGGTTGATTATTTTTGTTTTAAATCGTATAGCAAAAACGTAAACTACATAAAATTCTAAGAAAATTCTCCGAAGAAACCATGTATCTAAAATAAAATCCTAATCCGCGCCTCTCGACTTGAAAATTTATATGTCCGCCTTTGCAAAAAAAAATGAATGTTAGAAAAAATAGCTTTTCCCTAAAAGAAAACGAATTTTCTGAATAAAATTGTTTAGTAAGGTAGTTCTTTTGCACTTTACATCTTTTCTAAACTCAAAATTTTTTTCATTAAAAAATTATTCACCCAAGTAAAAAAGTTTGTATATAATTTTACGTTTAATATTTTTATAAGGAACATAGATAAAAAAATTTTGTTTCATAATTTAATAAAAAAGATTGGAAATACAAAAAAAATTGCACTCAAAAAAAAAATGTTTTCAGTATTTATAAAATAACCTTATATTTTTTATATAGAACGCAAATCAGAGGATATGCAAATTGGGGTTCAACTGCTTTTTTGATAATTGGATGTTTTGATTAGTCTCAAGACAAAACCTGTATTGCATAAACTATAACATAACAAGTAAGAAAATTTCAGTCGGGTAAGCCGACTAAGGTATACCCTCACTTTGTGAGTACTGTAATATGAAATACACGAATTAATCTGTAAATTTGTATGGGAGGTACCAGAGGGGGTTTAACAAATACTCCTATTTTTCGCTAAACAGTAAACTTCAAATATATTGCACTGTATCGAATTGTAAGCGTTTATATGCACTGTTATATTAATGTCATGATCTATTAAATTTTGGTATGAGTTGTCCATTTTGTGTGGGAGGTACCAAAAGGAGCGCGTTGATAACGCCTATTTTTCATAGGGCTATATGTACTTTAAAAATATTACACTGTTCAAAATTTTGTTGTATTTTTGCGCATTGGTACCCACGCTATAAGCTCCTGCATTTTGGTATACATAAAACGGTACATTTGTGTGGTAGATACTAAAAGGGGCGTAGCAATAACGCCCCAATGGACTGTAGGCACTATAAAAGCATTACACTGTACATAATTTCAAGTATTTTTATGCACTGGTATTAATGTTAAAATCTGTTAAATATTGGTGCAAAATGGTCCATTTTGTGTGGGAGGTACCAAAAGGGGCGTGTCAACTTCGCCCATTTTTCACTGTATTGTAGGTACTATGAAACCATTACACTGTACAAAATTGCAAGTCTTTTTGTGCATAGGTATTCAAGTTATAAGCTGTTAACTTTTGGAGAAATAATGGTCCATTTGTGTGGAGGTACCAAAAGGGGCGCGGTAACTTCGCCCATTTTTCTTGAGGTGATAGTGACTAATAAAATAATATTATGTGTAGAATTTCAGAGGATTCAAATAAGTAGTGTAGAAGTTATTAAATAATCAATAATTCACTTAACATTAACACTTTGTGGGGGAGGTACTAGAAGAAGTGGACCAATATGGCCTAGCTTCGAACTTAGCCGGAGATAGAAAAAATATTACCAGCAGACAGTACCTCCCCCACAAAGGGTTTACTTTTAGTGAAATATTGATTATTTAATACCTTTTACACTACATACTCGAATCTTCTGAAATTTCACACATAGTATAAGCTTGTTAGTCGCTAACACGTCAAGAAAAATGGGCGAAGTGGACACTCCCTTTTTGGTACCTCCCACACAAATGGACCATCGTGTACCAAAAGTTACCAGCTTATAACTTTAATACCAGTGCATACAAATACTTGAAATGTTGCACAGTATAATGCTTTTATAGTACCTAGAGTCCAGAGAAAAATGGGCGTTATTTGCACGCACCTTTTGGTACCTCCCATACAAATGGGACATTTTGTACCAAAAGTTAACAGATTTTAACTTTAATACCAGTGAATATATATACTTGAAATTGTGTACGGTGTAATGCTTTTATAGTATCTACAGTCCAGAGAAAAGTGGCCGTTATTACCACGCCCCTTTGGTACCTCCCACACAAATGGACCATTTTTCACCAAATGTAAACAGCTTTTAACTATAATAGCAGTACATACTTTAAAGTTATTAAATGCAATTTAAATTGATGGTTATTTAATTAAAACAAAAAAAAAAATAAATTTAACAATATTTTTTTGGGACTCAAGGTGAGGGGATTCATAAGTCGGTTTACCCGACTGAACTTTCTTACTTGTTGTTCCTATCAGTCGACAAATAAAATAAAGTGACTCGATCCGACATTTGCGTTCGCCCAGATGACAGATAGAGAAACCAAAATTTACACTCAAATTATTACGTTTTCGTACGAGTTCATTATCGTGCGACTTGTGGTTCTGATGGTAGTTACTGAAACCCAAATCAGCTGTTTGTCGTCTGGCAGGCGAACGAAAGCAAATTTTAAAATTACAGAAACACGCCGTTAGTCTGACAAAGAATGCGAAAAAATCCCATCTCTTTTATCTCCCAAAACACCAACCTACATCCATGTTGCAGTTTTTTTTTTGACTCGTCTGCAATTTCTTTACATATTTTTTCAATCATTTCTGTGAGAGCAGTGATTTAACACTGTACCTACTTCCATAGTTGTTGGTCGTCTGTTATCAATGCCATCAACATTATGAGATATGCATTTTTCGCAACAAAAAAACTTTCTTTTTCGCAATTTAGCTTAACTAACGCTGACATGGGTGTGTTCACATATTTTTGTATTTTTTGCAGAGAAAACTTTGGTTATTTTATTATCATAACTCTTTGCAGTTTAGTTTTTAGTCGTGCTTTTAATGTAAACACATTTAAAATCCATTTATCACAAAGTGGAAAAAAGTTTCATTTTATTTATTTCTCGTTTATGCGGATAAACTTGCAGAGACTTATAAGAAGAGGAGATTTCGTCACACCTGAACAATGAAAACGCAGTTGAGTAGAGATGAGGAAAATTATTCTTAGTTTGTTTTTTGTGGATATACATTAGGCTGAAGCAAAAACGCATTTTTGTACCTAAGAGGTATCAGAAGATTAGCATTGGCGAGCTGATTAGGGGAATACCAAAGTTTTTTTTTTCTACAGTGTATTTAGATTTCTACCCCTTCTTGCAGTGCATTTCGTCCAATAAAACTTTATGTTGCCAATATAGTGATAGAGTGATGGATCTTAAAGATAGTATAAGAAACAGGAACTTTCAAAATTTCATCCAACTAGAGAAAACTGTTGTCCGTCCGTCTGTCTGCTGGCTGGTGCGCACATAACTCTCGAAAGGAGTAACCGATTGACTTCAAATTTGGCATGTGGTAACGTTTTCTTCTATCTCCGGCTAAGTTCGAAGATGGGCCATATTGGTCCACTCCTTCTAGTACCTCCCCAACAAACGGTTAACAGTTAGTGAAATGTTGATTATTTAATAACTTCTATACTATTTATTTGAATCCTCTGAAATTCAACACATAGTATTAGTTTATTAGTCACTATTACACCGAGAAAAATGGGCGATTTTGCCACGCCCCTTTTGATACCTTCCACACAAATGGACAATTTTGAACCAAAAGTTAATAGCTTATAACTACCAGTGTATACAAAGACCTGAAATTTTGTACAGTGCAATGGTTTAATAGTACCTACAATGGAGTGAAAAATGTGCATTATTGCCACGCTCCTTTTGGTACCTCCCACACAAATGGACCATTTTGTACCAAAAGTTACCAGCTTATAACTTTAATACCAGTGCATACAAATACTTGAAATTTTTTTACAGTGCAATGCTTTTATAGTACCTAGAGTCCAGAGCAAAATGGGCGTTATTGGCACGCCCCTTTTGGTACCTCCCACATAAATGGACTATTTTACACAAAAAGTTAACAGCTTACAACTTTAATACCAGTACATACTTTAAAGTTATAAAATTCAATTTAAATTGATAATAATTTAATTAAAACAAAACAATAAATAAATTTACTAATATTTTGTTGGGACTCAAGGTGAGGGGATTCATAAGTCGGTTTACCCGACTGAACTTTCTTACTTGTTTTAGTGATGATTACAGAAATTTTTCATAAACAAACATTTTTATGGCCGGCATTGGAAAACGCCATGAAAGCAAATTTAATATATAAATAAAAGCACCACTTTTCAGGGTTTACAAATTCACATTTAACTAACATGGTCTTGTAGTTATTGCCATTAACATTATTTTTGTAACCTTATTTTCATTAAATAAATGCATGAGGCGTTTTTAGGCAACCCTAAATTACTTAACTGTGGAAATTTTAAACGAAATGAATATCAAAACTCTGTGTATCAACAACAAACAAACCAATGTACAAAATTACAAACCTTTCTTCCAATTACAGATGTAATGTTCTAATACCGCACGTGGCACTTTGAAGGGGCTCTGGTTTTGACTGGTATTGCAACACAACAACAGCGGCTGAAGAAGATACATATTTGCATAGATTTGAATAGAAAATAGAAACAGAACAACAACAACAACAACATCAGCAACTACAACACAACAATGAAATTATTAAGGAAAAACAGCAGCAGTAGCAGCAGCGACAACAACATACATTTACAACAACTTTACAAATTTAAAAAAGAACTTTTGTATTTTACTGAAGAAGAAAACAACCACAAAAAACCCAACAACCAACCAAACACCCCCTCTACAAGAAGAACAGCAGCAACAACAACTTAAAACAACCAATAAAAATGATAATGAAAGATGATGATGAATACAAAATGAAGATGAAGAAAAAATTCAAAACAGTAAAGCAAAGACTAAACAAAAATAATAATAATAATAATAAACATTATTATTATTATTTAAAAGTTAAAAACAAAACTGAAACACAAAATTTTTTTTGCTAAGTTGACAGCAAAACAAAAAAATCTAATCTAAAAGAACATTTAAATATTAAAAATAAACTAGAAGTTTAAGACAACTAAAAAAAGAATGAAAGCAAGAAATTAAATGAAATGATATATAGAATGAAAGACATTGCGAAGCGAATGAGATAATCTAAACCATGAAAAATGCGTGAATCAAGCTAATGTTTAGAACAGAAAATTGTTAACAAAAACAAAAAGCGAAGTTTATATTAAATGAAAACCCCCCAAAAAAAGTATAAATGGTTATTAAACATTTAAACTTTGAAAGCAAAAGTAACGGGAAATAATAGAAACTATAGATTAAAAAATGGAAAATTAACAAAACCCCCAACAAACAAGAAGAAAAAAAAAGGGAGAATTAAACAGAAACCGAAATATTCAAAGAGGAACAAAATTAATAGAAGAAAAAGAAAACAGAAAAGCTGTTTTTGTTATTTTTTATTTTCCCTAATTATTTTACGTTTTTTATGGGAATATTAGAAAGTTGAAACAACTTTCTTATTTTTTGTTTTTGTATAAAAGTTCCTCTCTATAAAAATATGTATTACGTTTTTCCTGATTTTTCTTTTTTTTTGTTTTGTTGCTTTCCATTTTAGTTCATATTTCATTTTATAAATGACATTTTTCGTTTAAGAGATTTGTTTTGTATATTTTTCTTGTTTTTTTATTTCTTTAATTTATTTTTTGTTTTATAAAAAATTATTTTTTTTTGTATTTGTAGTGTTTGTTTTTCTATTTATTTTAATTTCCTTATGCTGGTCGATAAGTAAACGATTGCCCTAGAATTTAAAAAAACTTTTGAAATTAAAAATGTCAAAATTTGTTTTGGGCAGTAAAAAGCAAAGACAAATAGAATATAAGAAGACATTCCTTCAGGCCGAAACGTCAGAATCTATCAGTTACGAACGAATGGAAATGAATTGTAACACGCGAAAAAACAGTATTCCGCGAACATAGCTTGAACTTTGTTTGCACTTATTGATTAATATTATTTTTTTAATTGTGACAATTACAAAAAATTCGGGAAAAACGGTCTGAAAATCCGCGAAAAACCTCACTCGTTGGAATCAAATTCCTATTCGTTCGTAACTGACAATTACTCGCTACAGGAAGGAATGTCTTCTTACATTCTATTTGTCTTTGGTAAAAAGGTCTTTTCCATTTCAATACTTTTTTGAGAAAATTTAAAAAATATGCGTATTTTCTATAGTTTATTGACTTTTACGCAAAAAAAAACTATTGAAAGTATTACAACAAAGACACAAAAATGTGTTTACTGTCGTAATATGTGAACTTGAGTTGGCGTTACAATACAAAAATTGTAATAAATTTAAAGATGGCTTCAAAGATGTCCCTAATTATTAAAATATGTTTTTATATAAAATTAATGAAATTAATATTAAGTAAATTTTCTTAATTGTAACTACAAAATTTACTAATTTTAAACATTAAAAATGTCTTTGATAACTAACATTTGTTACTTACATTTTTTCAGTTCAGAATAATTATAAAGACCCTTTATATTTGTCTAACGACATTTTTGCAAATGTTTAAGAATTAAATGTTCAATCTTTAATAATTCAATAAATAAAATAAATAAAATAAATAAAATAAATAAAATAAATAAAATAAATAAAATAAATAAAATAAATAAAATAAATAAAATAAATAAAATAAATAAAATAAATAAAATAAATAAAATAAATAAAATAAATAAAATAAATAAAATAAATAAAATAAATAAAATAAATAAAATAAATAAAATAAATAAAATAAATAAAATAAATAAAATAAATAAAATAAATAAAATAAATAAAATAAATAAAATAAATAAAATAAATAAAATAAATAAAATAAATAAAATAAATAAAATAAATAAAATAAATAAAATAAATAAAATAAATAAAATAAATAAAATAAATAAAATAAATAAAATAAATAAAATAAATAAAATAAATAAAATAAATAAAATAAATAAAATAAATAAAATAAATAAAATAAATAAAATAAATAAAATAAATAAAATAAATAAAATAAATAAAATAAATAAAATAAATAAAATAAATAAAATAAATAAAATAAATAAAATAAATAAAATAAATAAAATAAATAAAATAAATAAAATAAATAAAATAAATAAAATAAATAAAATAAATAAAATAAATAAAATAAATAAAATAAATAAAATAAATAAAATAAATAAAATAAATAAAATAAATAAAATAAATAAAATAAATAAAATAAATAAAATAAATAAAATAAATAAAATAAATAAAATAAATAAAATAAATAAAATAAATGAAACAAATGAAACAAATAAAGAAACTAAAGAAAATAAATAAATTAAAAAATAAGTTAAATAAAATAAAAAAAAATATTTATTATTAAGGCTATTTATTAAAAATTTCCACATTGTTTAAACATATTTAAGACATCAAACCCTGCCTTAAAATCAAAAAATTTTTAAATTAAATATTTTTTATTCTAAGGGACAATCTTATTATCTGTCGCCCAGTGTCTAGTTTAGGAAACACTGCAAATAATTGTTTTATTTTTGTTTTCCTGAAACAATTACCTCATTTTTTTCCTTTTGTTTTTTTTTTAAATTTGAGTAATGAGCAGAAACTGAAAACAATGAAAACAAACACAAAATGAAACATATTGAAAACCATGCAATAAATTCAAGGGAAATTAAATAAGTCATACAAAAAAAAACAAACAGTTAGAAAATCAAGAAAAATATTACAAAATGAAAACATTTAAACAAACAAAAAAGGAAAAATATAGTAGATTTTTTATAAAAACCAATAACAAATAAAAAAGCAAAGGTAGAATTTAGAGAAAAACAAAAAATGGGAAAATAAAACCACACAAGAATAAGAAAAGCGCGAAAAAAATGCGACGATGTCAAATGAAGAATACTAAAAGATAAAGAAGTAAACCAGTAGTTTATTTAGAACAAACAATGAAGGAAAGCGCAAGTTTTTGAAACGAAATACATAGGAAAATGTAAAGGACACTAGTCGCCGTTGTCCATTTCTCAAGAACAAAGATGACAACAGTAGACATTTTTTGTATTTTTTATTAGGAAAAAAACAACACGAACGAAAAAATACCTAAACTTCTTAAGAAAAATCTAAAAACAATTCCTTCTTAGTTCTTTTAGTTAATTTATTTAAATTAAAACAAAAAATAGTTTGTAAACTTAAAGAAAAACTCCAAATACCACCCCGCCCTCAACAGAAATAAGAAAGTAATGTAATTTTCTTAAAGATGTGTTTACAATTTTTTTTTAAAAGTTTATTAAGCATGTTTTTTGTAAATTGGTTCTATAAAACTTTCAAGAAAGTTTATTGGAAAAGTTCTCATAGTAATTTATAGGAAGTTATAGATCAGTTCCATAAAACTCTCATACATTTTATGAAGAAGGCATGCACTTAATTCACACATCGACAAATGTTGGCAAAATTTCATATTGAATGATTTTCATATATTGATTTTTACATATGTATATCACATATTGCCTGCCGGTACAACCTATTGTCCAAAGTTGTCAAAACTTCATATTAATAAAACTTGAATTAGACATTACGTTGTACATCGAAGTGTGAATTAGGTACGTATTTAAATCTTAATTTTCCCAAAAATCAAAACAAGAAAATTAGTAAAGTTTTTTTTTAATTTTCTAAAATGTCAGTTTTTTAAGTAGACACAAAACAGAAAAAATATAGAAATAGTTAATAAGACAAAATTCAAATTCAAACAAAGAAACAAAAGCGAAAAAAGGGAAATCGCACACAATGACCCGTTCAAAACGTCATGCGATGTATTTGAGAATTATTTCTTGGTTTAGATAAGTTTAAACGTACACTCAAAGTGGTCGAGACCCTATTAAAAACAAACCGAAATATTTTTTGTCGCGCCCAAAAAGGTGTACGAAAGAATCAGAGATGTTAGACAGACTTTAGCAACCATCTAAAGTTAGCGATGGATAATGATAATGAAGTTTACGGTGAAGATGAATGAAACAAGCAACATTTAGTAGTTTTTAGTCAGTTTTAGTCTTAAGTAAAAAAACAACAACAACAAAACAAACCTAGAATGGCAAGTTATTGTTTATGTTGTAAACAATAACAAACAAAAATGTAGTTTTATATAAAAAAAAAGAAAATAAAACCGAAAATTTTTTAGCTTTTAAGAGAGAAAAAAACAACTTAGGTTATTTTCTATGTAAGTTAGTTGGTAGAAAGATTTTTGTTTTAATTTAATAATTTTTTGTTTTTTTTTAATTTAAATTTTACACATTTTTTGTAAATTTTGTATTTGTGATTTGTTTTTTGAGAAAACATATATACATACATACATAAATACAAACATATTTATATTTATTTCTTGACAAACGACAAACAAACAAAAAAACATTCCTATTTCGAGAGAGCCATAATAACATGTGTTTGACATTTTATGTTGTTAATTAACACGTGTTGTTTTCAACAGATGTGCGATTAATTGTTTAAAAATTAAAAAAAAAATTTCCCTTCCTTTTCTTTTCGTGGCGTATAAAAATTGTAAATATTTTCAGTAGTTTTGCAATAAAGAATTAATAATTAAATTTAATAATTATTAAAAAAATGTTATAATGCTTTAAAATTTATTAAAAATGAAGGCTTCAACTAAAAATTGTTGTTATTTAAATTATGACTCTTTTTTCCATAAATTAGTCACATTTTCAAGAATTAAAATGTTTTAATATTTTTCTATAAATAGCCCATTTAAAAGATCACAATTACTGTTGAACATTCTTAAATTATTTTATTCAAATCTCAAATGAGCAGCCACTTAAAATGTGACTTTTACGATTATCAAATGCATACACTCTAAGAAAATTTTCTTTCCACAGAAGAAAAATTTTAGACAACTCACATTGTATTTCCGGAAGCAGATATTTCATTTGATACTAACAAAAATTAGTTTGAGACAAATAATTCGCAGGATACTTCGTTTGCATGAAATACAATAGAATTGTCTGAACTTTCGTTCCTAGGGAATTTTTTTCCTTTGTGTACAAAGTGCTTTTATAGTTATTTTTATTTTCGATAAATTTTGTTATCGAATGTAAAGCTATGATTTACAAGGTTAATCGGGTTATATTATTACAGCCATTTTTTCCAATTTTTAGAGGAAGATATATTCCAAACATATTCTTCTGATATCATAAATTTGAATAAATAGGTAATAACAATTTCGATACAAATATTTATCGATATGGACTTGAACGGGTTATATCGATGTTAATGAAACGTTTAAAATTTAAAAAATGGTTTGTAATTGACCTTTGGTTCAGATTGTAAGTAATTGAAAAAATATTGTCTATCAAATTAATTTTTAAATTTAAACATTAATCGCACATATGGGATTTAAATCAACCTATTTAGTTAATTTACTTAACATTCAGTTGATCATAGAGTTTAGTAATTTGCAGCAATTTAAATATCCGGCCATCTTTCTGATATTAATGGTCTTTTCCTTGACAGTATTTGAAAGCTAATTCATTTTTCATATAGATAAATTTTGTTATCGACATTTAAAGTCAACGATTACAAGATAATACGGGTCAAATGATTGTACTCTTACCTTTCAATTTATAAAATTACTACAAAAAATTATACAAATTTCCATAAAGATGTTAAATGTTGTTTAGAATTTCGATAACAAATATTAATCAAAATAAATTTAAACAGTTTATGCTCCTGTACCTTGATAAATTGAAATTATTTAGTCGTTGTCTATAAATCTTGTTATCGAAACTAAAGGCCACTGTAAATCGGGTCATATCATTTTAGTTTCGAAAACCAATTCTTGTTTCATATCGATAAATGTTCTTATCGACATTTAAAGTCAACGATTAAAAGATAAATCGGGTCATATGTATTATTGTAGTGTTAGCTTTTAATTTATAAAATTACATACTACAAAAAAATTATAAAATTTTCCATAAAGATGTTAAATTTTATTTAGAATTTCGATAACAAATATTAATCGAAATAGATTTGAACAATTTATGCTCCTGTATCGATGTTTAAAGTCAACGATAACTAGATAAATCGGGTCATATTATGACAGTGCTACATTTCAATTTATAAAATTAATGCAAAACAAATTATAAAATTTTCCATAAATTTTGTTTAGAATTTTGATAACAAATATTAATCGAAATAGATTTGAACAATTTATGCTCCTGTACACCATCGATATATTGAAATTACTTAGTCGACATACATCATCAGCTGATAAATCTTGTTATCGAAACTAACGGCCACTGTAAATCGAGTGGTATCATTTTAGTTTCGAAAACCCATTTACTTTTCATATCGATAAATTTTGTTATCGATATTTAAAGTCAACGATTACTAGATAAATCGGGTCATATTATGACAGTGCTACATTTCAATTTATAAAATTAATCCAAAAAAAATATAAAATTTTCCATAAAGATGTTAAATTTTGTTTAGAATTTCGATAACAAATATTAATCGAAATAGATTTTAACAATTTATGCTCCTGTACACCATCGATGTATTGAAATTATTTAGTCGACATACATCATCAGCTGACCAAATTCATTCTTGATAAATCTTGTTATCGAAACTAACGGCCACTGTAAATCGAGTTATATCATTTTAGTTTCGAAAACCAATTCATTTTTCAAATCGATAAATTTTGTTATCGATATTTAAAGTCAACGATTACTAGATAAATCGGGTCATATTGTGACAGTGCTACATATCAATTTATCAAATTACTGCAAAAAAATTATAATAAAGATTGGTTTAGAATTTCGATAACAAATATTAATCGAAATAGATTTGAACAGTTTATGCTCTTGTACCTCGATATATTGTCGACATACTCGTTCATCATAAACTGAGCAAGTTCTTTCTCGATAAATCTTGTTATCGAAACTAAAGGTCACTGTTAAATCGGATTATATCATTTTGGTATTTTCTTTCAATTAATAGAGTACGTCATCTTCAATGAACTAGTAACGAAAGAAATAATAAACTTTTCGATAAGCATTTAAAAAATCACATAAAAAATTTCGACAGCAAATACTTATCGAAATGAGTATGGCCAGTTTCGATAATAAATATTAATCGAAAAAGATTTGAACAGTTTGGTATAAATCTTGTTACCGAAACTAACGGCCACTGTAACAATTTTAGTTTTATCTTTTAATTTATATGTAGATTAGAGCATCTTCCATGAACTAGTAATGAAAAAAAACTTTCCGATATATATCTAAGAAATCGAATAAAAATGTCGATGCAGTATACCCTCTATTCAGTTACTAAAACAATGAAAAACCGAGTAATCGAATTGTTGTATAGTAGATTGTAGTCCAGTCGTTTTTATAATTGGTGCTTAATATTTATAATATCATGTTTTTTGATAAAAAAAATATACTACTTTTATCATTGGTGCTTCTAATTTCCATGAAAATATAGACGAAAAACGAAAATTAAATAACATTTAAATAATAAATAAAAACATCCTAGGAAGTTATAGATTAATTCAATTCGAAAATATATCATTGGCATACTGCTCATAAACTGATCTAAGTCCATTTTCGATAAATTTTGTTATAGAAATTTCAAATTTCAAATGATTTATATGGCAAATCGCGTCATATTATTATGATATTTATAAATAAACTGACCAAGTCCATTTTCAAATAATATATTTGATCAAAATGTAAAATCGATTTTTTTTACATGTTTATCGATTTTTTTAAAAATATATTTTCTTTATTAATTTATCGAGAATATCCTTCTCTATGACATAACCTAATGTTAATGTTTATGCAGTATACTCTCAATATTAATGAGTAAATCCTCATCAAATCCATTTCGATAATATTATTTCATTGAAATTAAAATTCTAATATTAACATAATGGGTGATTTTTTGTCAACTTTCTTTTTGGCAACACTGTTTTAGGCAGCTCAGCTGTTTTCGTGTTTTCATCTTAAACATTGAATTATATAAACCGTTCTATTGATTCAAATTAAGATTTCATACTTTTTTCTTAATTTTATGTGTTTTTTTTAACCAATTCCGAAAGCTTTTAAAAAATCACTGGTTATTTATCGATCTGTTTGGTGGGTGATTTTTTGTCAACTTTCTGTTTGGCAACACTGTTTTAGGCAGCTCAGCTGTTTTCGTGTTTTCATCTTTAAACATTGAATTATATAAACCGTTCTATCGATTCAAATTAAGATTTCATACATTTTTCTAAATTGTATGTGGTTTTTTTTACCAAATCCGAAAGATCTTAAAAAATCACTGTTTTTTATCGATCTGTTTCTTTATTAATTTGTAGCAATTGTCCGATGACACGATTTATCGAAAATGGACTTGAACATTGCAAAAGACTTATTTTCGTTAAGGCTTCTGATTTATTTGGCAAAATAATAAAAACTTGCATTTAACAAAATATTATTATTACTATTTACTTCAAATAAATTATTTAAAATTAACTGATTATAATAGGGGCCGTTATTGACCAACCTAATATTGATTTTTTTATAAAGATTGGTCAGTTCATAGATACCACGAGTACATAATTTGAAGGATTTATACCACTATTGCATTCTGAGTTTTTGAATATTGTTCAGGATGGTTTATAACTCAGTGACATAAAGAAAAAAAGCAAAGTCAAAACAAATACTGATCATTTTTGCATTCTGAATGAAATATTAATTGAATCCATCATTGTATTAATAGATTCAAATATTTTTTTGGTTGTATTGTCATTCATCTTCAGTTAAAAAATTAATTTTATCAATTAATACATTAATTTGATCAATTAAAAAAATGTGATCAATTAGTAAATTTATTGAATCAAAGAGTTTTTAACTAAAGACGAAATTATTTTTTTTTTAATTAATATATAAAAATTAATTAAGTCTATTAAAGAAAGTAATGACCTTTTAAAAAATTGTTGAATCAATTAATATTTTAATTTAAGTTTGGCAAATGTCAATGCATTTTTTTAATTGTCACATTTTGTTGTATTTAAACGATCTACATTTTCTTTCGGATTCAGTCTTGAAATTCGAAATATTGCTGCAAATAGTAATCATAGAAAAACACACACAATTTGGGAGTAGAATTAAATATAATTCATCCAAAGAAGTTGTAATATTTTTTTCTTTTGCTTCTTTATTTTTCCCCTTCTCTTCAAATCCACCCCTCATCCACCCCCACCACCCATGGCTCGTTATAAAAGAAATTTTTGTAAACATAAAAATATAATTTTATATTACCAAGAAGCAAAATGTAATAGACGAAACAGAAAATAGAATTATAACACAGAACATTAACGAGAAGAAAAGTTACGAGAAAAAAAAGGCCAAATGTCTTCCTGATTTTGACGTTCTTTAAAATAAAACAAATGAAACATAAAATAAAATAAAAACGAAATGAAATGAAATAAACAGTATATACATCTTTTATATAGTTTTTAAGATTTTTTTTGGGAAAAAATAACAAGCATACAAAGGAAAAACATAAAAAAATCTAAGATAAAACAAAAAAAAACACAAAACTAGACTGATTATAAAATTTGTATAAGATAACAAATCTAAACAACAACAAAAACAAACAACTTAAATCTTTAATACAAAAAAACGAAAAGAAAAATTATACACAATTAATAAAAAATAACAAAACCTTCAACCAAAACTAAAAAACTAAAACAAAGAACTTGAAACATGAAAACAGACTTTAGTAAACAATTTTCTTCTTCTGACAAATTCCTCCCCTCAAAACAAACAAACAAAAATTGCATCCATGAAATGCACATTCCAACACTTAAGCCAACACTGCAGACTTATTATTATTTTAAAACACTACGGAATAAATCAAATAAATCACAAATACAAAATTTTTAAGAAAAATTGTAACCCTTTTGTTTTTTTTTATATTTATGTGCAATGTCCTGTTTTTTGTTTTTTAATTATTATTATTACTAAGTATAAGTTTATTAAAGTTGCGTTTTTATTTTTCTAAATAGAATTAAGAATCTTATTTTTAATTTTACTTTTCTTAAATTTAATTGCTTAGCAAAAAACAACACCCCCCCCCACACACACACATACATACATTTAAATTTTAGTAAAGAATAAATGAAAGAAATAAGTAACAAAACAAACTTGTTTTAAATTTAAGTCAAGAGAAAATAACAAAACAAATCTAAATAATTTTTAAGTGATTTAAAACCGAGAAAACCAACAACTTTAGTTTTAAGATGTTAGGCGGAAGAAAATAGAAGATTTTCATTTTCTCTTTTGGAAAAAGCTCTAATTGTTAAGGAAACTTTTTTGATAGGTTTAAGTTAACATTAAAATAAAAAAAGAAAACAAACAAACAACAAAGCTAGAATTCTGAGGTAGAATTAATTTGTTTAACAACCAACCCATCCCCCAAAATCCATATATTCCACATAATGTTAGGTATGTGGTCAAAAATAAAAAAACAACAACTAAAACTTAACGAAACTTTGTGAAATGAAATTTACGCAGAACTTCCTTTTTCGTTTAATTTTCTAAAATGGAAAGTATTAAATAATATAATACAGTTATTAAAGAAAACATAAATAAAAATTCCAAAATGATAACACTGTTGGCTGAGAATTTTTTATGTCGTCCCAAAGTCAACTTAACAATAAATGACTTTGTCACATGACTTTCAGAAAACCATATGGCATCACCGGCCATAGTCCGTAGAAAATGTATATCTTGAAAACTAGTAGTGCCACCTGTTTTTATTTTTTATTGTTTACAGATGATTCTTAAATGGCTCTAGTAGTGTTGCATGTTAAACTGAAAAAGAAAAATATTTTTATTGCTAATTTTTTTATGAAAATTTGAAATTTGGAAAACCACAATTGTTTTGTTTTTTTGTTAATTTGATTATGAAGTTAAAATGTTTGATAAAAAACACGGAGTTATTTGGTTTACTATTTTCAGAGACAGTGTCAATGATTTTGAGCCAAAGACAAATAATCTTTGGAACATGTACATCCCGTACTTAAAATTATGACAATTTCTTAATATTATGTAAATTATTTCCAATTTAACTAAAAAATATACTAACATTTAAAAATTAGCCGTCCGTCGAAAACATTGCCAAAGTTTTAAAATTTTTTCGGTTTAAAAACCTATGATAGGCGTTAAAAATCCCGGTTCTTGACTACCACCACACGTATTTATATAATCGGCGTTCGGCTTTCACACTGAAAAAGCTCTCTGAATATTAAAGACAATGCCATTGATTTCACGGCAAAGAACAAAATCATCAAGATAAGAAATTCCTTACTTAAACTAAATAAAATTTACTAAGTACTAAATGTCTTCTTATCTTAAATCTAAATACAAAATGGACTTGTTTATCTTTAGCACGAAATCGATGCCGAAGCCTTTAAGATTTGTTCTTTATTTGATTTTGAATTTATTAAAGCAACTGCGAAACATTTTTAGTACACAAAAAGGCTGCATTAGTCATTCGTAAACGAAATGTTATCGTAGCGCTGGTCTGAAACGCAAATTCATTTAAATTTAAAGAGTACCCTTAAAAAATTGTGTCTTAAAATGAAAGATTGGCGCCAAAGACGTGCTTAATTTTAGAAATAAGTACATTTTGTGGTTAAAATTAAGAAATTGTAATCCATATTAATGAAATGCCATATCCATATTTTAAGCACAAAATGTACTTATTTTAAAGATCAAGGACGTTTTGGCGCAATTCTCTAATTTTAAGACAATTAAAAAAAAATAAACTGTCTGATTGGACTCCAGAGAAAAAAATCGTCAAAATGAGGACAATACATACTTAAATTAGAGAAAATTTACTAACTACTAAATTAATTATCTTAAATTTAATTACAAAATTGACTTGTCTATCTTTAGCGCGAAATCGATGCCGATGCCTTTAAGATTTGTTCTTTATTTCATTTTGAATTTGGACGGCTTTGGCGCCATTCATTAATTTTAAGACATTTTTTTTCTGTGTACATTCAAAAGCTCATAATTTTTAAAGCCAGAATATTCATTAATACTTAATATTAAGACAATTTTCCTGATTCTAAGTATGAATTGTCTTTAATTAAAAAATTAAGAAATCTTTGGAGCAAAATCTTCAAGTATATTGTGTTACAATCAGCTGATCGTATTTGCCTTATGAAAACATATGTAAACTATTATCAGCAGGTTCAATAGAAGAACCTGCTGATTCTTGATTTTGGCGGTACTTTTACATGGCATTTGGGATCAGCTGATTAAACGTGCGGTTATGTCAATAAAGTCAGAAAAGCTAAGTTGGCGAAAAAATTAAATGTATTTTTAATGACACTTTTTATCAAGGATTGTTAATGGCTCGGACGGGCAACGTTAAATTCTGCTTATGTTAAATTCTGGTTACGTAGAAAAACAATGGAAAGTAAATGTGTGTACACTAAACCGGGTTGGCCTCCATGTAAAAAAAAAGTTCCCGAATGCGAGGTGGAATATGAAAGTCTACCTCGAGACAATTGCAAAAAAAAAATTAATTTTTTCCGAGCCTGCGGAATCGGCCCAAAATAGTTTTTTTATCGTAACTTTTTTGTTTGTAGCTCGATTTTCACATCAATGTGTTGGTCTCGATAAGTATTTCATTTGCTTCATAGAAGACGCTGATGTACAAAGTAATTTTCTAATGTAGACTTCACTTACGGCAGTTTCTACCCCTAAAATTTAAAAATATTTTTCCCTAGGGTTAAAGCGCTTTAAAAACCATGAACATTTTGCTTTGAGTGTACGCACTTTTATTCAAAAACAAAAAAGTTATGTCTTCGTTAGAAAATTACGTGGTACACCGGCGACATCTATGAGACAATGTAGTAATCGACCGCATGTGACAATCGACCTACAAACAAACAAGTTACGATAAAAAACGATTTTGGGCCGATTCCACATTTTAAAAAAATGTTTTTGCGATTGTCTCGAAGTGAGCTTTCGCATTCCGCCTCGCATTGGATACCTTTTTTCGTGACCCGGTACCATAAAAGAGCGCTTTTGGGACGATTACGCAGGCTCGAAAAGGATTTAAAAAATGTTTTTGCAATTGTTTCGTGGTGGGCTTTAAAATTCCGCCTCGCATTTGATAACTTTTTTTGGTGACCCGGTCGAATGTACACTGGAAAAAATTTTAAACGCAGTGGCAATGATTTCTAGCCAAAGACGAGTAGTTTTTAAAATGAGTACATTTAAAACAATTTACATAATATTAAGAAACTTGGCTTTATATTTAATAAATTGTCTTATTGTTAAGTATGACTTGTAGATGATTTAAAGATTGTTTGCCTCTGGCTCCAAAGCATTGACACTGTCTTTAAAGTTAGTAAACATTTTTCTCTGAGCAAAATTGCCGTTAACTTTTTTCAAAGTTGGCCGATTGATCTATGCGGCAACGTTACGTTTAAGGTGAAATCTCTCCTTACGATTACGTGTGGCTAACCAAGTATGAACTTCATTATACCCTCACTTTAGTGTGACGAGTGTATATATCATTTGCTACGGAAAAAAGTGTAACACGTCGAAGGAGTGACCTAAGACCCCAAGTATGTTCGGAGGAAATACGTTTTGGGTCATTTTAAGTCGAATGAGCAATGTCTGTCCGTCCGTCTGTCTGTCTGTCTGTCTGTGTGTCTGCTGGCTGGTGCGCACGATAACTATCGAAAGGAGTAACCGATTGACCTCAAATTTGGTATGTGGTAATATTTTTTTCTATCTCCGGCTAAGTTCGAAGATGGGCCATATTGGTCCACTCCTTCTAGTACCTCCCCCACAAAGGGTTAAAATGTTGTGAAATATTGATTCTTTAATAACTGCTATACTACTTATTCGAATCTTTGGAAATTCCACACATAGTATTAGCATATTAGTCGCTATCAACTCAAGTCGCGACTTCCCTTTTGGTACCTCCCACACAAATGCACCATTTTGCACCAAAAGTTAACAGCTTATAACATTAATAACAGTGTATAAAAATACTTGAAATTTTGTACAGTATTATGCTTTTATATTGCCTACAGTCCAGGGAAAGATGGGTGTTGTTACCACGCCCCTTTTGGTACCTCCCACACAAAGGTACCTTTTTGCACCAAAAGTTAACAGCTTATAACATTAAAACCAGTGTATAAAAATACTTGAAATTTTTTACAGTGTAATGTTTTTATAGTGTCTATAGCACTCTGAAAAATGGGAGTTATTGCCACGCCCCTTTTTGTACCTCCCACACAAAATTCCCAAATCATACCACAATTTAATGTCTCAACGTTTATACCAGTGCACATAAATGCTTATAAGTCGGCACAGTGCAATGAATTTGAAGTATCTAATGTTCAGCGAAAAAAGGTGTATTTTATAAACCCCTTCTGGTAACTCCCACACAAATTGACAGAATAATTCGAGTAATATTCAATATTACATTACTCACAAAGTGAGGGTATACCTTAGTCGGTTTACCCGACTGAAACTTTCTTACTTGTTTTCTGCTACATTACACACAATATGAGAAAGTATTGCTTTAAAACATCACAAATCGGTTTAATTTAGATTCAGATCTAAAATAAGTATATATTTTTGTAAATTCCAAATTGACATATTTTTACAAAAATATGTATGTGCATGAAACACTCCTACTGCCTTCTTGAAATGATCTGTAAACTTTCTGATTAGGTCAATATTAAAAAATTTAATACTGTTCTAATTTGTCCCCTAAAAAATATTGATTATTAAAACAATTTTGACAACTCTCTATATATCTTTAAACCAGAAAAACATTTTAACTTTTTATAAAAGAAAGAAATTCGTGGACTTTGGCACTGTAAGATTTACTGTACAACTTTGTAATAATCAATCTCATCGGAATATCTACATATTAGAAATTCTAGCACAGAACCAAATTTTGTGATAAAATTAAATATTGTTGTTCCCTTATCTTTAAAATAAGTACATTTTGTACTTAAAATACAGACAATTTCATTAATATTAAATATATTTTCTTTATTTTTGGTACAAAGTATACTTATTTTAAGGATATGTGAGGTATTTTGCGCTAATCTTTACATTTATGACAACATTTTTTTTTCCGTGTAAATTTACTTATTTAATTAATTTCGATCTTACTTTTCGTCCATTGCAGTTGTAATTTACGCGCAGATTTTGCGCTTTTAAGATCAAAAATCTTACAGTGAAAATCCTCTCTTTTAGGATAAACCCAATAATATTCCTACGCGGCGAAAAAAATTATTTAATTTTAAAGATTCATACTTAGAATTAGCAAAACGTATTTAACATTAAGGAAATTTTTCCTAATTGTAAGTGTGACATGTCCTTATTTTAAAGATTAGAACGGCTTTGGGGCAAAATCTTTAAAATTAGGTAATTTTTTTGTCAGTGTTCAACTGTGTTATTATTTTTTTTTAATAAAACTCAGCCACAAGTTTAACGAATACCTTGTTTAGAATGATCTAATCAAAAAAATCCCCCCAAAAATCAAATATGTAATTTCGTTTAACTAATTTTCCTAAACAGTTTTTTGTAATTAAATTTAAGACTTTTTGTTAGTTCGTAACGAATAGAGTTAAGTGAAAAAATAAAAAAGAACACAACAATGTTTTGCTGTAATTTTAAGTAGTTAATTTATTGCTCTATGTTTAAAGAAAACAAAAACTATTTTTATGTTTTAATTGAAGAAGAAGAAGATAAAATCAAATTAAATTAAATGCTTTGTGTGTATGAGAAAAAAAAGACCGCTCAATCTAATGATGACGATTATAAAAAGCGGTTAGTAGCAGTGTGTAATGCGTTTTTTACTTTGTTTAATTTTTATTTTTTTTGTAATATTTAAGAAATTTGTTGTTTTTATTTTAGCTAAAAGATAAAGTGAATAAGAAAATAAGAAAAGCCTAAATTTTAAGTAAACACATTTTTTTAATGAAACACAAAAAAATGACGAAAAGAACGTTTGTATTGAAATGTTGACAAAATAAAGTTGATTAGAACGAAGAGATGGCAAAAGAGAGTGGCTTACAGATATTGTTTGATTTCGTTTTTTCTATTATGATAGGCTTAATGCTTTTTTGTTTGCTATTTTTAGTTTAGTTTTATTGTTTAAATAAATTTTTTTTTCGTCTAAAAATTACTATATTTTGTTTTATTTTTTTTGTTATGAATTGTAAATTTTATAACAACGCACAATTGTTATCCTTTGAAAGGCTCCTAATTTTGAAAAAATGTTAAAATTAAATGCATATGAAAGAGCTTCCACAAGAAATAAGTCGAATGATTTCGAAATTTTGTCGATAGAAAATGTACATCATTTGGTGAGGAGACTTATTTTTTAGTTTATTAGGAAATTTATATATCTCCGAAATTCAGTGCTGACCCTTAATAGTGATTGACTTGAGCTAGAGCGATTTTAATTTAAGTTTTTTCATTAGTTGTAAAATTTATTTCCTTTGAAGTTTGTTTTTAATTCTTTGGGTGAGGAGACTTCTTTTTTAGTTTATTAGGAAATTATATATTTCCGACATTCAGACTAACTCTAGACTTAGTGTTTGACTTATTTTTAAGTTTATTAGGAAACTATATATTTCCGAAATTCAGTGCTGACTCTTAATAGTGATTGACTTGGGAGTTTTTTTGTAATTTTTTGTTTTTTTGTATTTTTTTTTGTCATTAGTTCTAAAATCCGAATTTTTACCTATGAAACTTATTTGAAAAAATTGAGAAAAATGCATTTCTTGGGTTTTTATTTTATGGATTTTATTTTTAAAAAACATTAGTTTAAAAAATGCTACCCTTTCGATTTTTTCAAATTTACCCAGGATATGCACCAGACTCTCACAAATTCGAATCAGTAATTGGATTTGGTAATTGTTCTGGAAATTTTTAACATTTTTCTTCTGTTTCTGTAAAACATATGTGAAGAAGCAGAAGAAAAAAATTGACAAAATTGTCAGACCTACATTAGTATTTCGTCCATAACTTTTACAAATATTAAGTCTCCAAAAATCCAATTGCTTTTTGTAAATTTAAGGGAGAATCTAAGGGGTAGCAATTTTTTAGAATTTAAGTTTTAAAGAAAAATCCACAAAAATAAATTTTAAATTTAAAAAAAAAATCCATAAAAATGGCCCTTGCTAGTTTCTTTGTGAGAGTCCGGTCCATATTCTGTGTAAATTAGAAAAAAATTAAGGGGTTGCAATTAAAGTTTTTAAAAAAACCCAAAAAAAATTTACAAATTTTAAAAAAAAACCTTCAAACAGGTCCTTGTTGTTCTCTTTCAAACGAAGACAACTTTGTACAAATCGGTTCAGCCGTTCAAGAGCAATTAAAAATATTGTAAAACCCAAATAATTTTTTTTTCAATTTTTTAAAATATCGAATCTCTATTAAATTTTTTTTAAAAAGATTGTTTTCAAAAAGCAACTTTTTATAAAGTTTTTTGGTAAAAAATAATTTCATAGGTGTTGAAGTGTCAACAGCTGATCTTTAACAGCAGCGCCCCCCAGTTGTTCTACTTGCCATTTAACAACATCGCAGCCTATCGACATGAGTGCAACTAAAAAATTGTGATGGTAACGCCGTCACTGTGACATTTTGGTATTCAGTTCTCAACTTACCCGCTTTTGGAACATTGCCCGGTTTGGCAGGCTCACGGCCAAAATAAAACATTAAAATAATTAAAAAATAAACTTTGTGTATTTCTTTCTTTTTAACTATCGCCACTCTGGCGCGGAGTTAAACAATAGGTTATTATAACAAAATCTCTTCTGTGCTCCCAGTATTGCTTAAGTCAAGAAGACGTGATTTTATTTACCATCTGAACACCTAAAACATTTTCTGAAGTGAATTAAAAATTCACCTAATATTTTTATGCGTCTGCGCTCCTGATATTGCTTTGGTCAAGAAATCAAAATCAAAACCCAGAATATTGAAGAACTTACAATTCGAAATTTATTTAATTTATAATCTAAAACTTATTATTACTTTATTATTACTGGTGATTTATTAACATTATAAACGGTTTATTAACAGGACTGATAATGTATCTTTTGTTTGTTTTATTTTCATGGGCTCTAGTATTGCTTAAGTCTAGAAGATGTGTTTTTATTTATCATCTGAACGCCTAATACATTTTCTTAAAAAAAAACATTACAACTCTTTGTGAATGAGGATATCACTACTCTTCACTCTATAACAGATGGGTTCATATATCGATATCTTCTGAACGAGTTATCGGAAAAATCGCAAAAAATTCCATGGATCGTTTCTTCAGGTGTATTAAAAAATATATTAAAATGGGAATAATCAAAACGGACATTTTTCGAACCGTTTGATTTGTCGTGGAACTCCCTCTATATATTTTCTGTGCCCCCAGTATTGCTAAAGTCAACAAGACGTGACTTTATTTATCATCTGTACGCCTTATACATTTTCGTAAAAAATTAGAAAATTAGTGAACTTTTAAAATATCAAATCTCCATTAATTTTTTTTTTAAGATTGTTTTCAAAAAATAATTGATAGCGGTATCTTATTTTTCCATTTAGCAACTTTTTACAAAGGTTTTTGGCAAAAATAAATTTCATAGGTTAATATTAAAATTTTTTCTGTGCTCCCAGTATTGCTTAAATCAAGAAGACGTGATTTTATTTATCATCTGAATGCCTAATACATTTTCTGAATAAAATTAGAACTTTTTGTGAATTAGGATATTATCACTCTTCATTTTCTAAGTGAATTAAAAAATTCACCTAATATTTTTTATGCGTCTGTGCTCCTGATATTGCTTTTGTCAAGAAATCAAAACCAAAACCCAGATGATTGAATAAATTTCGATTAGAATTTTATTTAATTTTTAATCTAAAGCATAGCACTTTATTATTATGGTTAATTTATTAACATTATTACCAATTTATAACAGGACTGAAAATGTGTCTATTGTTTTTTTTATGTGCTCCTAGTATTGCTTAAGCCAAAAAGGTGTCAGATGATAAATCTATTATATTTGTGAATGAGGATGTTACTACTCTTCATTTTCTAAAAGAATTGTAAATACACCTGTACATCTTTCATTTTCTGTGCTCCTGGTATTGCTTAAGTCAATAAATCATTAAAAAGTCCGAGAATTCTAATGGATTTATTTAATTTATAATCTAAAAATAAAGCCCTTTTTATTATTGTTAATTTATAAATATTATTCTCAATTTGTTAACTGGATTGACAATTTCTCTATTGTTTTTTTTAGTTTCTGTGCTCCTAGTATTGCTTAAGTCATGAGGTTATTGTTTTATTATCATATTCGTATCATTTATTTAATTATTGATAGGATTAAAAATTCACCTAATATTTTATTAGTGTCTGTGCTCCTGGTATTTCCTAAGTCAAGAGATCATCAGCAAAATCAAAACGATTAAACAATTGATTAAAAACGATTTTTAATTTTAATGAAACAAAATTAAATTTCGTCAAATAATCAATATTTCAAAAATATAGCTCTTTATTATTACTTTTATTTTATAACACTATTGTATTTTCTGTGCTCCTGGTGTAATACCAAAATCCAGAAACCGTTGTTTTATTTGTTATCTGAACTCCTCATACTTTTTCTATTAAAAAAATTATATTTTTGTGTTTTAAGTTATTCAAACTCTTCATTTTCTAACTGAATTAAAAATGCACAATACATTCTGTGCTCCTGGTATTGTTTAAGTCTTTAAGAAGATTTAAAAATTTTGGATTTTTTTTATTCCCGCATTTAAATTCTTAAGAGTCATTTGATGTTAGAATTTATTAATAAAATAATTAATATTAATTTGTTTAAAATTCGCCTTCCTTATTTAAGAATATTTGGTTTTTTACAAAAGTCCCCTAAGGACAGCATCTTATGAGTTTTTAAACGTTAAGAAGAAGAGGAATAACATATATTTTTTTGAAACTTTTTGAAGAATAAAGAAAAACTAAAAAAAAAAACAAAACCAAAAAACCAACTGTTAAATAAGAATCATTGGCTTAAAACCCAGCTCATAATTTAATGAAACAGAAAAAGAAAACAAAATAAACTTGCTTTAAGTATAAGTGAAAACAGAAAAGAAATTAGAAATTATTTGGAATATTTAAAAAAAAAACAACAACAAAGTTAAATGACTACAAAACAACTGCAAGCCAGAAATAAAACAACGTAAAATAAGTAAAGAAATAAAAAATGCAAAAGCATTCTGCAAAACTCTAAGCTTAAGAAAATAAATTAAAAAAGAAAAAACATTGAAAACAAAAATAAAAAAATGTGAAACAAAAACCAAAAACAAACTTGTAAATTTCGCTTGTTGCTCTTTATTAACTTTTAAGTCTTACTTGAAGAAAAACCCAAACAAAATGAATGAAATGAATCTTTGAAAGATAATTTTTTCCTTTTTAATTTTAGCTGTAAAAGAAACAAAAAAAGAAACCAAACATTTTTCTAGGAACCATTTTTCGATTATTAAAAATCTACAAACAGAATTTGTGTATTAATTTGTTTGCATTCTCCAGAAAATACAATCTGCTTAACTCTTTACAAATTTCCTTGAATTCTAAAACAAAACAAAAACACTTCTAAAACTCTTAAAACTGGAAATGCAATAGTTTATACATTAAACATAAAATTGAAACCAAAAAAAAATGTTTTTGAATGACAAAAAATTAAACAAGAACAACAAAAAAAAACAACAACATTAGTTTAGATAAGATTGCAAAGCTTTTTTGTGCTAATTTTTGCTTAAGTCTTCATAGTTAAAAAAAAAACAAAACAAAAAATGAAAAATTAAATCATAGAATTAAAAAAACGAACAGAAGAAAACATTAAACAAGTTTAGTGCAAAAACCAACCCAAAAACGGTCACTAAACATTTTGTTTTAACAACAAACAAAATGAAAAAAAATGTGAAAACCACAGCCAAGTTAAAAAAAAAACAAATGAAAAACTGAAATGAATACTTAAAGATAAAAAGTAAAACCAAAATCATAAATTGTACTGAAGAAGAAGAAGAACACCGTTTAATTGAAAGAGTCCATGCAAAACGATTTATATACATACAAACATACAGAAAAGTTGTCCTCAGCTAGGAATCGCAAACAGATACTTTCTGTGGTTTTTTGGTTTAAACATAAGGACATGCCACCACGCCACACACACACACACCCTACACAATCACTCAATCACCCACACACACAAACACCTCGAGGTCCTTGAGAAGTATGAACGATGAACGCCAAATGACGTAAAACGCAAAATAGGCACTAATTCACAGAGTCAAATGGCAAATATATATATGAGAAACACAAGAAATGGCAAAGCAAAAAGAAATGATATGAAAAAAATAACAAAAAACGATGAAACACAAACAAAAGCATAATTGAGAATTTTTTCTGCATCAATAAAAAAAGAATACTGATTTTCTGTAAGAAAACAAAAAAACAAAGTGGAATTTTTCATTGGCAAAATAAAATGGTAAGTACGCTTGGATGTGATACGCACCTAACATATTCTTTTATGTTAAAATAAATAATTGGGTTCCTCATTCCTAAGAAATTTATCATAATTTTTCAGCCTTGGGATCTTTTCCGTAAAGCAAATGAGAACTGTATTTCGAATACATATATACGGGTTTTCCAATAAGAGTGATATGATTTATTTGAAAAAAAACACACTTATTGTTAAGGAAATTCAAAAGTATTTTTATTTAATTTGAAGTACAATCGATACAATTAAGTTCTAAATAAAACATCATTCAAATGGCCTCCACGACTTCTTCTGCAGGAACGAATTCGATGAACCCAAATTTCGTACACTTTTTCCACCAAATCAAGTCGTATGTCATGAATAGCACGTTCAATATTGACTTGTAAAGCTTGCAGGGAGTCTGGTTCCGATTTCGAAAGACCAATGTCTTCAAATAACACCACAAGAAATAGTCTAATGGTGTTAAATCACAACTTCTTGGAGGCCATTTAATATCACAATTTCTTGAAATAATCGAATCTCCAAACATTTCTCGCAACAATTCAATTGTTTCATTTGCTGTGTGGCACGTAACCACAATTGGTCAATGGCAAACATATAGTTCTTAACGAGAGCTAAAATATTGCTCATGAGTGTCAAGGTCGTAGGTCGACTGGAAAGTGTTTTTTTTTTTTGGATTTAAAAAAATGGACTTAGCATCATTTTCAAATGTGAACGGAAAGTTTATTTTTGCTCTAGCTCCTTAACGGTACGTCAGATCGGGAATCGGCCAATGGCAAAAACGGGAGCTAAAATATTGCTCATGGGTGTCAATGTCGTAGGTCGACTGGAAAGTGTTTTTTTGGGATTTAAAAAAATGGACTTAGCGCACGAAAAGTTGCAATTGGAGGACGAATATTTTGATAATAAAACTGAATAATTTGTAAACGTTGTTCTTGCATATATCTCTCCATGATGAAATTGTAAACACTACTGAATACAATGAAAAACAAATGACAGATCATGACATATTACAAAGGGCCGAAACGTCACTTCAAAATAATATCATCTCTATTGGAAAATCCGATATATGAGTGCACATATACGCTTATATTTCGGCACAGTGCAATGTATAGGTGTATTTGTTAAACCCTTTTTGTTACCTCCCACACAAATTGACAGATTAATTAGTGTAATGTTATATATTACATTACTCACAAAGTGACGGTATACCTTAGTCGGTTTACCCGACTGAAACTTTCTTACTTGTTTTTTTTATAAAAAACTATTTTTACGCAAAATTCCCTTTACAAAATTTGAAAAAAAAATTAGAAACAATTTTTGTAGTAAATTTTTTTGACAGTTAAGTTTTTGCAAACTTAAAAAGAAATTAGAAAAATCAAAAACAATTAATTTTCTTCACGCTTTGTTGGACTATAACACTAGCCAACAGTCGTTTTGTTATTTGGTTCTAGCATAGTTTTTCTCATTGATTTTGACCTACTGAACACGAAAATGAGTTTTAAAAATTTTTCTGTCGATTGGTTTTCGAGATACAAATTTTTGAACTTTTTTTTTAAATTTTTGGAGGTACACTTACAATTTTGAGCATATCTTTCGTCTTCCTTGACGTCTTTGATCCTACTACTACTCAAATTAAAGCAAATTGAGCCGTCTACAACTCATTCTCAGAATTTTCAAATCGGGTGAGTAGTTTTGATGTTGGCGGCTTAAAAAGGTTAAAAAACTGCGTTTTTTTAGTAAAAATGTGGCAGAAAAATTCATATAAAATATAAAACGCGATGCTAACAGCGATTTTGGTTTTTTTGCGTATAGCTGGCATTTTTCCAAAGAAAATAAGCACTTACTTAACAAAATCTGACAACAAATGGCGGACTTATAATTTTTTTGGTATAAGACCGAAATTCCGCTATTTCACGATATTTTGATTTTCATTATTTGCACAGCTAACCTACTAGGAGGGATCGAAAAAGCAAGTTTTTTATAATCCTTTTGGAATAGAACGGAACAGTTGCTCCTATACATAAGTTACTTCTGTTCAAAATTTCACCACCCTGGGTTAATGTCTTCTGTTCTGGCAAGGGACGTGAAATTTCAAAAATTTAGTGAAATCAGCAATTTTTTTTTGGAAATTTTTTTCAAATGTCACAGCACTTTGCAGTTCGAAGTTCGAGTGTTTGAACAATCCAGACAATTTCTGCAATGTTTGTGGCGAGTTTATAAAGAATAATCACGCACACACGTTTACTCCAGCAGTGCAATTGCACTATTTGAATTATTTTGGTATTTCACCAAATATCACAGAACCATGGACACCTAAGTCGCTATGTGATCTTTGCTATATAATCCTAACCAACTGGGCAGCTGGCGGAAGGTAAGAATTTTTATTTAAACACATTAAGCAAAGCAAATATAGTAATTTATTTTAATTTTAGGCGCCATATGAAATTCGATACACCAATGATATGGAAAAAGCCGCTATGCCATTCCACAGATTGTTATTGTTGCCTCACTACAAACAGTGGGGTAGGGAGATTTTTAAAATGGAACTACGCTCAAGTGGGATCGTTTGCACTTCCAGTACCACATTCGAATGATGTACCATATCCAGTGTGCCCTGGTGCATCTCTTCAAAAAGCAGAATCGTCAGATCAAGAGTCCGACTCAAGTGCAAGCGAATTTGGGGCGTGCAGAAAGCGAAAATTACTGTCACAGGCCGAACTAAACGATTGGGTGCGCGATTTTGGTCTCACTAAGGAGAAATCCGAACTTTTTGCGTCTCGGATGGTACAGTGTGGATTTGCGGATTCAGAAGTGAAAGTAACAGCGTACAGGAAGCGTCACCAGCAGTATGCAAAATTTTATACAAAGAAAGACGAAATATGTTTTTGCAGCGACATTTCCGGCTTGTTCCAAGAGCTTCACCAAATTCACAACCCCAATGAATGGAGGTTGTTTATTGACAGCAACAAAGAGAGCTTGAAGGCAGTTTTCTTACATAATGGGAATGAAAAGCCATCTCTTCCTATTGCTCATGCGGTTCATTCAAAGGAGAACTATGAAACTATGAACATTTTGCTGAAATGCATAGAGTATAGCAAATATAATTGGAAAATATGCGCCGACCTCAAAGTTGTGGCCATTCTGTGTGGACTCCAAGGAGGCTATACGCGACATTGCTGTTTTCTGTGCCTTTGGAATAGCCGCGCTGATGATCAGCATTATATTCAAAAAAAAATGGCCGGAACGAACGAAACCTGTAGTTGGAGAAGCGAATGTTCAGCGCAAACCACTAATAGAGAACCGTGAAAATATAATACTTCCGCCGCTGCACATAAAATTGGGTTTGATAAAAAATTTTGCCAAAAAATTGGACAAAGAAGGTGAAGCTTTTGCCTATTTACGGTCAATTTTCCCTTACCTTTCGCTGGCAATTTTTTTTTTTTTTTTTTGTATTATTTCTTTATTTGCAATCTATTTACAATATAAATATTAAGCAAATTTAATAATTATTTTAATAATGACAGAGAGTTTAAGTTCAATTGAGCTTAACCAAGATCGAAGTTGATACATTCTTAGATTAAATTAAACAAATAAATAAAATTACATTTGAATTTATCTAAAAGGGAGATCAAGTATGTGGGTTCGTTTGAGTCTTCTTGTTTCATCACTATCATCTAATAAAGTTATCGCTAATACATTTGGATGTGTACTAAGTCTGTTGAGGTAGTTAGTAGAATATCTCTTGATTTCTTCTCTTATTGTAGGAATCTTTAGATCGTTGTGTATGTTTTTATTATTAACGAACCAAGGAGCATTGACCAATAATCTTAGGGTTTTAGACTGATACCTCTGCAATATTTCAATGTTAGAATTACTCGCTGTTCCCCAAAGTTGGATGCCATATGTCCATACAGGTTTTAGAACTGTTTTGTAAATCAGTATTTTGTTTTCTAAAGAAAGTTTTGATTTATATCCAAGCATCCAAAATAATTTTTTAGTCTTCAGGTCCAGTTGTTTACGCTTGTTTTTAATATGTTCTTGCCATGTCAAACGTCGATCTATCTGAAGTCCCAAATATCTAACGCTTTCAGATTTCGGTATTGCAACTCCATCTAAAAACACAGGAGGGCAATCATTTTTCCTGAGACTATATGTAACATGTGTGGATTTATTGGCATTGACTTTTATATTCCACTTTTTTAACCAACTCTGCATCCTATAAAGATGTCTTTGTACCAAATCGGATGCCTCAGTATCGGATATACTCGATGCTAAAATCGCAGTGTCGTCTGCGTATGTGGCAATTGTTACGTCACTTCCTGTTGGCATATCGGATGTAAATAATGTATATAGTACTGGGCCCAAAACGCTTCCTTGTGGGACACCAGACTTTATTACTCCAATATTAGAAATTTCATCATTTAAATTTACATAAAATCTTCTATCTTGAAGATAAGATTTAATAATCAAATAGTAAGGGGCTGGAAGCATTTGTTTCAATTTGTATAGTAGTCCCTCATGCCATACTCTGTCAAATGCCTGTTTTATATCTAGGAACACACCACAGCAATAACGCCTATTTTCTAACGTCTCTCTTATCACTTTTATAACCCTGTGGCATTGCTCCGGTGTTCCGTGGCTATGTCGAAATCCAAACTGATGCTCTGGCAACGCATTTAAAGATTCAAGTATAGGGAAAAGTCTTTTCTGAAATAATCTTTCAAATAATTTTGAAAGTATTGGTAATAAACTAATTGGCCTGTAAGAAGAAATCTCATTCTCGGGCTTATTAGGTTTTAACACCATGATTATTTTGGCATATTTCCACTGAGTGGGAAAGTAAGAAAGTCTTAATATTGTATTGAAAAGAACTGTGATGTATATTATTGCTTTCTCAGGTAAACATTTTAATACTTTCGCGTCGATGTTATCGTACCCAGGCGATTTCTTGCAGTTCATCAACTTCAATTCTTTTTTTATCTCACGAACTCTGAATGGCTTAATTGGTTTTGACATTTGACATGCAACATCAAGAAAATCAATTATTTCTTTCTCATCAGAAATAGAACAAGTCGAAAACGGGGAGAATGTATCTTCCAAGAATAATTTAAAAGCTTCAACCTTACTTTTATCCGATCTGCACCAAGATCCAGCCGAATCCTTAATTGGAATATTCCTTTTTTGAGGTCTTTTGATGTACTTTGTTGCATTCCACAAGTTATGATCGTTTTTTCCAGTTGGGCTCAGATTACTCAAAAAATTGCCCATATATTCATTTTTGATTTCCTTAAGACGTTGGTTGAGATTTCTCGATGCTCGGTTAAAATTTGTTTTGTGTAGAGGTTGCCTTGTTCTTTGCCATATTTTTCTTAGGCGACGTTTAATTTTTATGAAATTTTTAACGTCCATCGTTGCTGGCAAAAATTAAAGAAGGAGTGTTCGCAGGACCCGAGATAAAAAAAATGTTGAAAGATGAAACATTCCCGAAGCTGTTATCACCCATCGAAGCCGCAGCATGGAATTCCTTCAGGCTTGTTGTGGAAAACTTTTTAGGAAACAACAAAAGCGATAATTATAAGGACATAGTTGAGGATCTGGTAAAGAACTATGAAGCAATGGGTAGGTTTTTTTTTGAAACAAATGTTAATTTAAATAGCGTTTTAATTCTCGTTTTTTTCATTTTTGAGTAGGAGTGCACATGTCACTTAAAATACACTTTCTACATTCTCATTTGGATTTTTTCCCTGAGAATTTAGGAGACGTGAGCGACGAACACGGCGAGCGCTTTCATCAGGAATTGAAGGCAATAGAACGACGCTATCAGGGCATCTATGACACGGCTATGATGGGTGACTACATTTGGACCCTAATACGTGAGACCAATTGCAGCGAATACAAAAAACAAAGAAGAAGTCAGCTGTTTTTCCACATGGCATAAAATGTACAGTTATATCTTTGTTTCTACTCATTTTTTTTGGGCGTTGATTTGGTTAATTTCGTTAGTTTAGCTAACCTGGCACACCCATTTCTAATTGTGCCATACATTGAGTATGTAGTGCTCTAAATAAATTAAAAAATAATATACTAAGACTAATTTGTTTATTTTAAATTAAGTTCAAATGTATTTATTCGTTTGCGTTGGGTAGGTAAGCTGTGCAAATAATGAAAATCAAAATATCGTGAAATAGCGGAATTTCGGTCTTTTACCAAAAAAATTATAAGTCCGCCATTTGTTGTCAGATTTTGTTAAGTAAGTGCTTATTTTCTTTGGAAAAATGCCAGCTATACGTAAAAAAACCAAAATCGCTGTTAGCATCGCGTTTTATATTTTATATGAATTTTTCTGCCACATTTTTACTAAAAAACGCAGTTTTTTAACCTTTTTAAGCCGCCAACATCAAAACTACTCACCCGATTTGAAAATTTTCTGGGAATGAGTTGTAGACGGCTCAATTTGCTTTAATTTGAGTAGTAGTAGGATCAAATACGTCAAAGAAGACGAAAGATATGCTCAAAATTGTAAGTGTACCTCCAAAAATTTAAAAAAAAAGTTAAAAAATTTGTATCTCGAAAACCAATCGACAGAAAAATTTTTAAAACTCATTTTCGTGTTTAGTAGGTCAAAATCAATGAGAAAAAGTATGCTAGAAACAACTAACAGAGAAAATTTTGTTATTTGTGACCTAGTGTAATGGGCCCTTTCTGATCCCTAGAAAATGTACATCTCCTTCGAAAACCATATTTTAGCAAATATTTCGTTTTTAAAAAGTTACCATTATTTTTCAACTTTTCCCACTAGATTTATATTTTCCATATATCAGTCAGAAAATGGAACAAAATTTGGTTTTTCCTTTTGTGAATTTGCAATTTTGTAAATATGCAATTTTTTGCAAAATTGTTAGTTTAAAAATTTACGAAAGGAAAAAATTTAAGTTTTCCTTCATTTTCCGACGACCAACATTTTCATCAAGTAAATTTACAAAATTTAAAAATATTCAAATTTACAAAATTTCATGTTTACAAATTTACAAAAAGCAGAATCCAAATTTTGCTTCAGTTTATTAAAAGAATATTTACATAATTGCAATTTTACAAATATACAAAAGGAAAAATCCAAATATTGCTTGATTTTGCGACTGAAGTACTAGGCGACCAGAAAAATTGCACATTTATAAAAATTCATATCTACATACATATCGTCATCAGAAACGAAAAAGGGCGTAACAACAAGAAAAATGGAAATTCAGTTTTTGATGGATTACACTGCATCAAAATACACATCCTGACAAATTTTTAGCGGCGTAATATTAAGAATGACGAATTTATTAACGAAATTCATAAGGGCCTAACAACAAAAAATTTCTTTTTTTAAAGATAAAAAATCCTATTTCACTCAACTTTTCACAAATCATGCTTGTGTGATTTTATAGTATATGCACCATTATGTTCATATATTATCCTGAAAACCCCGTTTTCCTAACAACATCACTTTTCAGTTTATTTAGTTTTTTTGCTTCTCCTGTAAAATTTTCAAACATGATGATAGGCCCTTTTTCGTTTCTGATGACGATATGTAATTGCAAGCTAACAAATTACTTACAAAAGGAAAAAATCAAAATGTTGCTTCATTTTGCGACTGAAGTACTAGGCGACCAGAAAAATTGCACATTTATAAAAATTCATATCTACATACATATCGTCATCAGAAACGAAAAAGGGCGTAACAATAAGAAAAATGGAAATTCAGCTTTTGATGGATTTCCGTACACTGCATCAAAATACACATCCTGACAAATTTTTAGCGGCGTAATATTAAGAATGACGAATCTATTAACGAAACACAACAAAAAATTTCTTTTTTTATAGTTAAAAAATCCTATTTCACTCAACTTTTCACAAACAAGTTATAAATCATGCTTGTGTGATTTATAACTTGTTTGTGCACTAGAGCGGGTTGATTAGTATGGATGAAAAAAAATTAAAAATCGTATAGCAAAATCTACATTAAATAATAATAATAAAAAAAAATAAACATAGATAATCTACATTAAATTCTAAGAAAATTCTCCGAAGAAACCATGGGTCTAAAATCAAAACCTAATCCGCGCCTCTCGACTTGAAAATTTTGTTCCTCTTCTTTCGCTAAAATTATTTCCTTTATTTGAAATATATTATATTTTATTATACCCTCACTTTAGTGATACGAGGGTATATATCATTAGCTACGGGCCAAAAGTGTGACACATCGAAGGAGTGACATAAGACCCTAAGTATGTTTGGCGGATATCCGTTTTAGGTCGTTTTTAGTCGAATTAGCAATGTCCGTCCGTCCGCCTGTCTGTCTGTCTTCTGGCTGGTGCGCACGATAACTCTTGAAAGGAGTAACCGATTGACTTCAAATTTGGTATATGGTAATATTTTTTCTATCTCCGGCTATGTTTGAAGATGGGCCATATTGGTCCTCTGCTTCTAGTACCTCCCCCACAAAGTGTTAATATTAAGTGAATTATTGATTATTTAATAACTTCTATTCTACTTATTTGAATCCTCTGAAATTCTACACATAATATTATTTTATTAGTCACTATCACCTCAAGAAAAATGGGCGAAGTTACCGCTTTTAGTACCTTCCACACAAATGGACAATTTTGCTCCAAAATTTAACAGCTTATAACTTGAATACCTATGCACAAAAAGACTTGAAATTTTGTACAGTGTAATGGTTTCATAATACCTACAAAAATGGGCGAGGTTGCCACGCCCCTTTTGGTATTTCCCACACAAAATGGCCAAATCATACCAAAATTGAATAGATCATAACTTTAATATACCAGTACATATAAACGCTTACAATTCGATACAGTGCAATATATTTGTAGTTTACTGATTAGCGAAAAAAAGGAGTATTTGTTAATCCCCCTCTGATATCTCCTATACAAATTGACAGATTAATTCGTGTATTTCATATTACAGTACTAACAAAGTGAGGTATACCTTAGTCGGTTTACCCGACTGAAACTTTCATACTTGTTATATTATAGTTTATGCAATACAGGTTTTGTCTTGAGACTAATCAAAATATTCAATTATCAAAAAAGCAGTTAAACCCCAAATTTGCATCTCCTCTGATTTGCGTTCTATATAAAAAATAGTTAGAAGACGTTTCACGTTTTTATTTGCATTATAAAATAAGAATTGTTTATCGAAACAAAGGAAGGTTATTTTATAAATACTGAAAACAATTTTGAGTGCAATATTTTTATTTGTATTTCCAATCTTTTTTATTAAATTATGAAAGAAAATTTTTTTATCCATGTTCCTTATAACAAGTAAGAAAGTTTCAGTCGGGTAAACCGACTAAGGTATACCCTCACTTTGTGAGTAATGTAATATTGAATATTGCTCGAATTATTCTGTCAATTTGTGTGGGATGTACCAGAAGGGGTTTATAAAATACACCTATTTTTCGCTGAGCATTAGATACTTTAAATTCATTGCACTGTGCCGAATTATAAGCATTTATGTGCACTGGTAAAAACGTTATGAGATATTAAATTGTGGTATGATTTGGGCGTTTTGTGTGGGAGGTACAAAAAGGGGCGTGGCGATAACGCCCATTTTTCACAGACACTATAAAAACATTACACTGTACAAAATTTCAAGTATTTTTATACACTGGTTTTAATGTTATAAGCTGTAAACTTTTGGTGCAAAAAGGTACCTTTGTGTGGGAGGTACCAAAAAGGGCGTGGCAACAACGCCAATTTTTCCCTTGACTGTAGGCAATATAAAAGCATAATACTGTACAAAATTTCAAGTTTTTTTTATACACTGTTATTAATGTTATAAGCTATTAACTTTTGGTGCAAAACGGTGCATTTGTGTGGGAGGTACCAAAAGGGACGTGGCAACTTCGCCCATTTTTCTCGAGTTGATAGCGACTAATAAGCTAATACTATGTGTGGAATTTCAGAAGATTCGAATAAGTAGTATAGCAGTTATTAAAGAATCAATTTTTCACAACATTTTTACCCTTTGTGGGGGAGGTACTAGAAGAATGGACCAATATGGCCCATCTTCGAACTTAGCCGGAGATAGATAGCGCACCAGCCAGTAGACAGACAGACGGACGGACATTGCTCATTCGACTTAAAATTACCCAAAACGGGTTTCCTCCGAACATACTTGGGGTCTTAGGTCACTCCTTCGATGTGTTATACTTTTTTCCGCAGCAAATGATATATACCCTCGTCACACTAAAGTGAGGGTATAAAAATATTAAATATATAATTATATACAAACTTTTTTACTGAATATTTTTTTTAATGAAAAAAATGTTGGGTGTAGAAAAGATGTAAAGTACAAAATAACTACCTTACTAAACAATTTTATTCAGAAAATTCGATTTTTTTTGGAAAAAGCATTTTTTTTCTAACATTTATTTTTTTGTGGCAAAGGCTGGCATATACATTTTCAAGTCGAGAGGCGCGGATTAGGATTTTATTTTAGGCACATGGTTTCTTCGGAGAATTTTCTTAGAATTTTATGTAGTTTACATTTTTGCTATACGATTTAAAAGAAAAAAAATCAACCCGCCCTTATATGCACCATAATGTTTATATATTATCCTGAAAACCCCGTTTTCCTAACGACAACACTTTTCAGTTTATTTAGTTTTTTTGCTTCTCCTGTAAAATTTTCAAACATGATGATAGGCCCTTTTTCGTTTCTGATGACGATATGTAATTGCAAGCTTACAAAAGGAAAAATTCAAAATGTTGCTTCATTTCCGTACAGAAAAACCGCGGTTCCCGCAGAAAATGTTAATTTTTCTTGGGGGCAGTAAGGGACTCACTATTATCCACCAAAGCGTGAGAAAAATTAAATTTTTTAATTTCTTTCAATTTTTTGAAATTTTGCAAAGGGTTAAAGTTAAACATTTTTTGACAAAAAATCAAAGTTTGGAATTTTAAAACTAGGCAAATACCAATCGTTTCTACTCGTCGAAACAAATTGTTTTATGTACATTTTGTCGCAAATAAGCCAGAGATAAGGAAAATATGGGAGAAATTTAAAAATAGTGGGAACAGTTGAAAAATAATGATAAATTTCCTAAAATCGCAATATTTCCTAAAATAATGGGTTCCCGAAGACAATTTAAATTTTCTGGGGATCAGTAAGGGACCCACTATGAACCACCAAAGCTTGAAGAAAATAAAATTGTTTAGTTTTTCAAATTTTTGGAAATTTTGAAAAGAGGTAAACAAATTTTGTAAAAAAATTTGGACAAAAAATCAATGTTTGGAATTTTAAAACGAGGCAAATAGCAATCGATTCTACTCGTCGAAACTAATTGTTTGCTCTACATTTTGTCGCAAATAAGCCAGAAATTAGGAAAATGTGGGAAAATTTAAAAATTGTGGTAACAGTTGAAAAATAATTATAAATTTCGTAAAATCGCAATATTTCCTAAAATAATGGGTTCCCGAAGAAAAGGTAAATTTTCTGGGGATCAGTAAGGGACCCACTATCATCCACCAAAGCTTGAGGAAAACTAAAATTTTTTAGTTTTTCCAAATTTTTTGAAATTTTTACACTGTACAAATTTTTTGACAAAAAATCAAAGTCAAAGGCACAATCAATGGCAAATACTAATCGATTCTACTCGTCGAGACAAATTGTTTGATGTACATTTTGTCGCAAATAAGCCAGAAATTAGGAAAATGTGGGGAAATTTAAAAATAGTGGGAATAGTTGAAAAATAATGATAAATTTCGTAAAATCGCAATATATCCTAAAATAATGGGTTCCCGAAGAAAATATAAATTTTCTGGGGATAAGTAAGGAACCCACTATCATCCAAAGCATAGTAGTTTTTTGCAAGGAATCTCTTTGTCGAATACATCACCCAAAAAATCTACTGATTTCCTCCACTTTTGATAAATCATTACTTTTTTGAGTGGAATTTTCGTGGGTAATTGGGTAAACGGGGGTGTCGGGTGTTTTGGAAGAAATACTTCTTGAAGTGTCTTCTTTCTTTCGTTCTTTGATATGAAACATCTATTCCAAAGCTTTCTATATCCGAATTGTTTCTGAATTTACTAAGCAAACTCCTTCCTCCTTTCCTTTACCCAGCAAACATTGTGGATAATATAACGATATATTTAAAAAACCACTGAGTTGTCATTAAAGCGCTTTGTGGGGACCTATAGTAATTTTTTACATGGAATCTTTTTGTCGAATACATCATCCAAAAAATCCATTAATTTCTACGCATTTTGATTTATCATTAATTTTGGTGTGGGATTTTCCGGGGTAAGGGTATGAGCGGGGGTATCGGATGTTTTGGGAGAAATTCTTCCAGGTATATGTCCTTTATTTTGTTCTTTGACATACCACATCTATTTCGAAGCCTTCTATACTAAAATTGTGTATGAATTTATTAACCTCTATGTTTACCCAGCAAACTTTGTGGCTAAATATCTCGAAAACGCGAAGTCACAGGAAAAAACTGTTAATGCCATTCGATTTAGCGGGTCGAAATTATGAGGCATAAGTTGTTTTGATCGAGGATAAATTTTTAAAGTGCATTTTTCACATACAGTGTAATTTGCATTCTTAATGAAAAATAGAAAAAAATGTAAGGAGAATTTTTCGAAAAAAAACTAAAATTAATTTACAAAAAAAAAACCTTTTTATTTTTAAATTTAATTTTTTGTATTTTAGGCTAAACCGTTTCCTTAGGGTACAAAACTATTCAATCGATTTTGAAAAGGAAACTTGTTTTTTTTTTTTTTAAATAATTTTAGAAGATGTAGATTTTGTTAATAAAAATTTAAATGAAATTTTTAAAAAATGGTAGAGACCAGTTTTTTATTTTTTCTTTTTATACACTACACCACAATCAGGGTATTATGAGTTTGTGCATTTGTTTGTATAAGTAAAATCTAAAAGGAGAAGAGATAGACCATGTCCGTCCGTCTGTAGATGTATCGTTGTAATTAAAGTGCAGGTCGTATTTATGGCCCGATTGTGATGAAATTTAGCACAGTACTCTTATTTGGCCCAGAGACGATCAGATTTACGTATATCTCCAATATATATGTATGCACCTCCGTTTTGACATATATGCACTGAATAAGCAAAGTGTTTCATCCGATCTAAATAAATATTTACACAAAGAAGACTCTTGACATACATAGAGATACTAAATTTTTGGAAAATCGGTTCAGATTTAAAGGGTTGTCCAATAGGGATAATATGATTTTGAAGTGACGTTTCGGCCATTTGTAATATGTCATGATCTGTCATTTGTTTTTCATTGTAGTCAGTAGTGTTTACAATTTTATCATGGAGAGATATACGCAAGAACAACGTTTACAAATTATTCAGTTTTATTATCAAAATAATCGTTCTCCAATTTCAACTTTTCGTGCGCAAGTCAATTTTTTTTAAATCCAAACCAGTAAGGAAAGGCAGAAAGTCGGGCGGGCCGACTATATAATACCCTACACCTCCCTAACAATGCGATAAGGTCATTGCCATAATAATTTGGAATAATTGGTAAATGTGTAGAAACATATTATCTAATTCTGAAACGATAATCGCTAAATTAAGCAATATTCGTTCCTAAATTGAGAAACATCTTTCTGGAAAATTTTAATGATCGGAAGTAAAATACAACTTCTATAGCGGTTTGATACCAAATCAGGAGGAACATATATATGGAGCTTTAATATAAATCTGAACCGATCTTCCCTGAATACTTATTCATGTAAAAAAACCTCCTTCTGTCGAATTTCGTACTGATCGGATATAAAATACAGTCTCTACAGCGCTTACTTGTCAAATCGGGGGTAACATATATATGGGAGCTATATCTAAATCTGAACCGATTTTCTCCGAATTTGGCAGTATTCCTTCATGTAATAAGAAACCTCTTTCTGCCGAATTTCGCACTGATCGGATATAAAATACAGTTTTTACAGCGCTTACATGTCAAATCGGAGGTAACATATATATGGGGGCTATATCTAAATCTGAACCGATTTCTTTCAAATTTAACAGTGTTCATCCATATAAGAAGAAACGTCTTTCTGCCGAATTTCATACTGATCGGACATAAAATAAAGTTTTTACAGCGCTTACATGTCAAATCGGGGCTAACATATATATTGGGGCTATATCTAAATCTGAACCGATTTTAACCAAATTCAATAGAGATCGTCCTTGGGCCAAAAAAAAGATATGTGTAAAGTTTCGTCGAGATCGGACCATAATTGCGACCTGTACTTTGATTACAATAATACATGCACAGACGGACAGACGGACAGACAGACGGACATAGCTAAATCAACTCAGAAAGTGATTCTAAGTCGATCGGTATAATAAACGATGGGTCTATTTCTTCTCCTTTTGGGTGTTACAAACAAATGCACAAAGTTATAATACCCTGTACAACAGTGTGGTGTAGGGTATAATTATGCTGTCCATTTTTTTATACCCTACACCACACTGTGGTACAGGGTTTTATAACTTTGTGCATTTGTTTGTAACATCCAAGAGGAGAAGAAATAGACCCATCGTTTATTATACCGATCGACTTAGAATCACTTTCTGAGTTGATTTAGCTATGTCCGTCTGTCCGTCTGTCTGTCGGTCTGTCCGTCTGTCTGTGCATGTATTCTTGTAATCAAAGTACAGGTCGCAATTATGGTCCGATCTCGACGAAACTTTACACATATATTTTTTTGGCCCAAGGACGATCCCTATTGAATTTGGGTAAAATCGGTTCAGATTTAGATATAGCCCCCATATATATGTTACCCCCGATTTGACATGTAAGCGCAGTAAATATTTTATATCCGATCAGTGCGTAATTCGGCAAAGAGAGGTTTCTTATTACATGAACGAATACTGCTAAATTCGGAGAAAATCGGTTCAGATTTAGATATAGCCCCCATATATATGTTACCCCCGATTTGACATGTAAGCGCTGTAAAAACTGTATTTTAAATCCGATCAGTGCGAAATTCGGCAGAAAGAGGTTTCTTATTACTCGAAAGAATACTGCCATATTCGGAGAAAATCGGTTCAGATTTAGATATAACTCCCATATATATGTTACCCCCGATTTGACATGTAAGCGCTGTAAAAACTGTATTTTATATCCGATCAGTGCGAAATTCGACAGAAGGAGGTCTTTTTACATGAATTAGTATTCAGGGAAGATCGGTTCAGATTTATAATAAAGCTCCATATATATCTTCCTCCTGATTTGGTATCAAACCGCTATAGAAGTTGTATTTTACTTCCGATCATTAAAATTTTCCAGAAAGATGTTTCTCAATTTAGGAACGTATATTGCTTAATTTAGCGATTATCGTTTCAGAATTAGATAATATGTTTCTACCCATGTACCAATTATTCCAAATTATTATGGCAATGACCCTTATCGCATTGTTAGGGAGGTGTAGGGTATTATATAGTCGGCCCCGCCCGACTTTCTGCCTTTCCTTACTGGTTTAAATCCAAAAAAACACTTTCCAGTCGACTTACGACCTTGACACCCATGAGCAATATTTTAGCTCTCGCTAAGAGCTTTATTTTTGCCATTGACCGATTGTGGCTACGTGCCACATAGCAAATGAAACAAATGAATTGTTGCGAAAAAGTTTGAAGATTCCATTATTTGAAGAAATTATGATATTGAATGGCCTCCAAGAAGTTGTGACACCATTAGACTATTACTTGTGGGGTTATTTGAAGTCATTGGTCTTTCGAAATAAACCAGACTCTCTTCAAGCTTTACAAGTTCATATTGAACGTTCCATTCATGTCATTTGACTTGATTTAGTGGAAAAAGAGCTCGAAAATTGGGTTCATCGAATTCGTTCCTGCAGAAGAAGTCGTGGAGGCCATTTGAATGACGTTTTATTTAGAACTTCATTGTATCGATTGTACTTCACATTAATTAATGTGTGTTTTTTTCAAAGAAATCATATCACTCTTATTGGAAAACCCTTCATTTGTAATATATTAATAATATATACGTTCCAACTTAAAATTTTGATTTTCAAATAAAATGTATTAGTTCTCAAATACATAATATTTAAACGATGGGTCTATTTCTTCTCCTTTTGGGTGTTACAAACAAATGCACAAAGTTATAATACCCTGTACAACAGTGTGGTGTAGGGTATAATTATGCTGTCCATTTTTTTATACCCTACACCACACTGTGGTACAGGGTTTTATAACTTTGTGCATTTGTTTGTAACATCCAAGAGGAGAAGAAATAGACCCATCGTTTATTATACCGATCGACTTAGAATCACTTTCTGAGTTGATTTAGCTATGTCCGTCTGTCCGTCTGTCTGTCGGTCTGTCCGTCTGTCTGTGCATGTATTCTTGTAATCAAAGTACAGGTCGCAATTATGGTCCGATCTCGACGAAACTTTACACATATATTTTTTTGGCCCAAGGACGATCCCTATTGAATTTGGGTAAAATCGGTTCAGATTTAGATATAGCCCCCATATATATGTTACCCCCGATTTGACATGTAAGCGCAGTAAATATTTTATATCCGATCAGTGCGTAATTCGGCAAAGAGAGGTTTCTTATTACATGAACGAATACTGCTAAATTCGGAGAAAATCGGTTCAGATTTAGATATAGCCCCCATATATATGTTACCCCCGATTTGACATGTAAGCGCTGTAAAAACTGTATTTTAAATCCGATCAGTGCGAAATTCGGCAGAAAGAGGTTTCTTATTACTCGAAAGAATACTGCCATATTCGGAGAAAATCGGTTCAGATTTAGATATAACTCCCATATATATGTTACCCCCGATTTGACATGTAAGCGCTGTAAAAACTGTATTTTATATCCGATCAGTGCGAAATTCGACAGAAGGAGGTCTTTTTACATGAATTAGTATTCAGGGAAGATCGGTTCAGATTTATAATAAAGCTCCATATATATCTTCCTCCTGATTTGGTATCAAACCGCTATAGAAGTTGTATTTTACTTCCGATCATTAAAATTTTCCAGAAAGATGTTTCTCAATTTAGGAACGTATATTGCTTAATTTAGCGATTATCGTTTCAGAATTAGATAATATGTTTCTACCCATGTACCAATTATTCCAAATTATTATGGCAATGACCCTTATCGCATTGTTAGGGAGGTGTAGGGTATTATATAGTCGGCCCCGCCCGACTTTCTGCCTTTCCTTACTGGTTTAAATCCAAAAAAACACTTTCCAGTCGACTTACGACCTTGACACCCATGAGCAATATTTTAGCTCTCGCTAAGAGCTTTATTTTTGCCATTGACCGATTGTGGCTACGTGCCACATAGCAAATGAAACAAATGAATTGTTGCGAAAAAGTTTGAAGATTCCATTATTTGAAGAAATTATGATATTGAATGGCCTCCAAGAAGTTGTGACACCATTAGACTATTTCTTGTGGGGTTATTTGAAGTCATTGGTCTTTCGAAATAAACCAGACTCTCTTCAAGCTTTACAAGTTCATATTGAACGTTCCATTCATGTCATTTGACTTGATTTAGTGGAAAAAGAGCTCGAAAATTGGGTTCATCGAATTCGTTCCTGCAGAAGAAGTCGTGGAGGCCATTTGAATGACGTTTTATTTAGAACTTCATTGTATCGATTGTACTTCACATTAATTAATGTGTGTTTTTTTCAAAGAAATCATATCACTCTTATTGGAAAACCCTTCATTTGTAATATATTAATAATATATACGTTCCAACTTAAAATTTTGATTTTCAAATAAAATGTATTAGTTCTCAAATACATAATATTTAAACATGTTGGTTCCAAATATATTTTCATTCAATTAAAACAACGATTTACAAATCCAAAAGTAAGAGACAAAAAACCCTTGAAATATGTAGTAAAAAGGCTGAGCAACACACCCTTAAGACCGAGATATATGCAGCTCACGAAAACAAACCGAAGCACCCGTATTATACCCCCAAAGAGTACCAACAAATTTTCACATACATACATATGTATGTATGTACGTGATATTACCAGCGGACAAAACTAGGGTTTCTGTCTGTCTGCTCGCTCCATCACGTTCCTCATGTGGCGATGTGGTGGCGGCCTACATCTGTCGCTGATAGCCTGGTATTTTGACTTGTTTGATGGTTTTATGACTCTGTTCCATTGACAGTTTAATGAGGGGTTTTATGACGATGGGGGATTGTTATTATCATGCGGCCGGCCGTGTATGTGCCGACACGCATTACTTTTATGACACGGTTAATAAACAAACTAAGTTTACATACACTGAACAAATTTGGTTCATCAAAAAGTAAAGACATAGAAGTTCGTTAATCCAACAAAGAAATAATCTGTTACTTATTTCTTCAAATTTCCTATAACGATTTTGAGCTAGATTAACATACACCCAGGAAAGTAATTGGTTGGAATTCGATTGTAACAATAACAAATAGTACTGGCAACAAAAATTATATTGCCTACACCGTGGTTAGGTTGTATTTATATATAATAGTTGAAGCAACAATAATAACTAAATCGATGGTTGTATCAATCGAATTAAGATTGTTTTTCATTGACATTCGGTTAGTTGTGGTAACCAATTTTAAACTTTCATTATAATACCATATGATCGATTTTTGATTGTGACAACCAATGTTTTATTCTTGACAACAGAAATTGTATCAATAGAACATAGATTATTATTGCAACGAATAATTGGTTACTATACAGGAAAAACATTAATAAATAATCGTATTTTGGTTATCCCCATAATTTCCCAAATTTAAAATAATTAAAAGTTTTTTTGGGAAATACAACCGAAAGATTGGTTGCTGTTCTTTTGATGATACATGACAAACAAAACATAAAATTACTCGACATAAAAAAAATCTTCTACATTTTGTTCAAGAATGGTACGTGGTACCAAAATGTTGGTTGTCCTCATGGAATCGCATGATAGTACCCAGAACTACCAAAATTCGGTTGGCAAATAATTCGGATGAAGCAACCAAACTGTATTCTGTGTGTAGGAATTTCTAGAAAACATTTAAGCAAAATCATACGATTTTTTGTAAAAACAGTACACTATGCAACAGTAATTTTATTCAAAGAGTACGAGTAAAATATTTTACCGCTCTGAAGTCGAAAACATATTAAACATTTTAAATAAAATCTATTTCATTCTTCATAACGATTGTTTTTACGAGTATAATCGGTAATGAATGAATGCAACAAAATGTTTTATATATGTTTTTCGACTTCAGAACTCAGAATATTTTTGGAGTACAGAAGTCGACAAAAAATAATATAAAACATTTTGTTGAATTAATTATTTTTTTGGATGTGGGTATACCTGAGATCTATAGAACATTCATATTTTTATAAAAAAGTCATCATTTACGAAAACATTGCATTTTTATTAAAATCTATTTTTTCCTCAAAATTCCCCATAATAGATAAATTTGCAGCAAAGCAATTATTTTGAAGAGTACAATCAATTCGAGGGTACAATCAATAATTGTACCCCTTTTCCAAACTTTGCGAAATTTAGCAAAAACAATTTCTGGTCTATAGAAAATTTATATTTTGAATAGGGAAGTCAATATTTAAGAAATATTCGATACGTAAAGAAATATTACATTTTTATCCAAATATTTGATAAAATAATTCATTTTTAGACGGCGAAAAATTGTCTTCTTTGATGTGTTTGAATCGAAAGAAAATTTATTTGAAACACCAATTTTTAAATATTATATATTTCTGAGCAAATAAATTTTATTTAAAAATCAATAAAATTAATTTGGAACGCATATATTAATATATTTATTACAACAAAATATATTTGCAAACTAAAGTTCTCAAATAAAATATGTGTTTATTTACAAAAAAAAATATTGTTTAGGAATTTTTCTAAATATGTTTTATTTCAAAACTTTTCTTGGCTTTTTCGAATTTCACTTTTAATTTTTCCTTGGTTTAAAATGTACATCCCAGTTATGATATCAATCAATCAATCATTTCAAATTTCTGGGTATTCCAAGTCATCATTAGTTGTCAATCGTCCAAGTAATTTATATTGATCCAAGATTATACGATTTCAATTATTATTATTTATTATTTTTACGAACATTATAAATTTCTAAAAATTTAACTTTGAATTACTGAAAAATTTAACACAATTTAGGTATTTTGTGAATACCAACAATAAATTAATTTATACCAAACAGTTTCGTTTGACAAGTAAAGGTTATGGATGAAATACAAGGTAGGTCTAGCTATTTTATATTTGCCTTCTGTTTCTTCATATATAAATTTTAAAATCTCTTTGTATGCAATTTTACACGCAGTGTTTTGCAGAAACGGAAAAAATGTAAAAAATTGCCAGACTTGCCTTAGTATTGCCTAAAAAAACCGATGGACTACTCTACAAGTGTATTGTGGGGACCTATAATGATTATTTACAAGGAATCTCTTTGTCGAATACATCACCCAAAAACTCCATCGATTTCTTCGACTTTTGATATATGGGCTAATCCCAGAAACAGTCCACCAACCAAAAAATTTTAAAATTGATCCAACTTTAGTTTGGTTAATGGAATATAAGACTAGCTGTTAAAAAATATTTGTGGGTGCCCATTAATACAAAAAGTATTAAAAAAATGGTTCCTCACGTCATATATCTTAATGTTATTAGAAAAAATACTTTTTTAAGGTGTTTTTATCATTTATTTGTAGTGGTAAAATAGATAACCCTTAACATTCATTCATAAACATATATTCATTCATAAATACATTTATAAATATAAAAAATGTTTTACAAAATGTTATTAAAAATAATGTAATTTGATTTGTTAAAATAAACAAAATTTCTACTACAAAAAGTTTGACTGGAAAAAATGTAGCGTGCTTCACATAGAGTTGACGGCTTTTGATAAAAAACTACAACAATTTTTGGCTGCAAATATTTTTTTTAGAATTCCCTTATATTCATCTTTATTATAGTTATTTCATTTTGGGTGCTTTATTATGCAAAATTTGCTAAAAATTACGAAAACATACCTATCTTTCAAAGCTACTTCCATTTTTTGTAGCATGCGTCACAATAATTTGTGATACATTTTTTCGCAACTTATACCTGTTACAAAATTTTTTTTATGGCATTCGAAAGAACACTCATATCTCACTAAACAATATGTATAAGTTGAAGGTATATCTTTTGAAAGACCAAAAAATTGTTATATTTTAATCCGAAAACGCGTACGAATGTAGCGTTCATCACGCAGGATTTGCCCATATCGTTATTTTTGTAGGGAAATTATCAGTGGTAAGGGGATGGCGGGCGCGTCGAGTGTTTTGGGAGAAATACTTTCTGAAGTGTCTCCTTAATTTTTTTCTTTGATTGGGGTCATATATTTCGAAGCATTCAAGCCAAGCAACAAGAACAGTAGTTTGCAGCAAACATTTTTTAAAGGAATTAAAAAAATATATGTATATATAATTTTAGGCCCAATTCCATCCAAAGCTTATTATTTATTATTAAATTTAAATACAAAATATACAAAACAACAAGTAAGAAAGTTTCAGTCGGGTAAACCGACTAAGGTATACCCTCACTTTGTGAGTAATGTAATATAGAATATTACACGAATTATTCTGTCAATTTGTGTGGGAGCTACCAGAAGGGGTTTAACAAATACACCTATTTTTCGCTGAACAGTAGATACTTTAAATTCATTGCACTGCGCCGAATTATAAGCGTTTCTGTGCACTAGTATAAACGTTATGAGATATTAAATTGTGGTATGATTTGGCCATTTTGTGTGGGAGGTACAAAAAGGGGCGTGGCGATAACGCCCATTTTTCACAGGACTATAGGCACTATAAAAACATTACACTGTACAAAATTTCAAGTATTATTATACACTTGTATTAATGTTATAAGCTGTTAACTTTTGGGGCAAAACGGTGCATTTGTGTGGGAGGTACCTAAAGGGACGTGGCAACTTCGCCCATTTTTCTCGAGTTGATAGCAACTAATAAACTAATACTATGTGTGGAATTTCAGAAGATTAGAATAAGTAGTTATTAAAGAATCAATATTTCACAACATGTTAACCCTTTGTGGGGGAGGTACTAGAAGGAATGGACCAATATGGACCATCTTCGAACTTAGCCGGAGATAGGAAAAAATATTACCACATACCAAATTTGAAGTCAATCGGTTACTCCTTTCGAGAGTTATCGTGCGCACCAGCCAGCAGACAGACAGACACACAGACAGACAGACGGACGGACATTGCTCATTCGACTTAAAATGACCCAAAACGGATTTCCTCCGAACATACTTAGGGTCTTAGATCACTCCTTCGATGTGTTACACTTTTTTCCGAAGCAAATGATATATACCCTCGTCACACTAAAGTGAGGGTATAAAAATCGCGAAAATCGGAGAGTACAAACAGTTTAAGAAATTAAATTTAAATTTCAAAACATAAAAATCGAGCACAACAAATTTTTTAATATTTTTTCTGAAAACTGCGGGAAAATACAGTCATTTCCAAAAAAAAAAGATTTTTGAAATCGGACCATAACTGAAGAAGTTATGACCAAAAATCCGATACATAGAGTGATAATTAAACAATTTATCGGAAAAATTAAAAAAAACACGAATCGTTTCTTCAAAAATATAAATGTAAAGGGAAAAATCGAAACCGAAATTTTTGTTGAACTGGTCGATTTGTCGTGGATTCCCTATATGGGCATTTCTCCAATGTCGAATGCGACATTCGTACGCATTCAAGATGAAAAAAAACATATGCCAAAACATTATTTCATATTGACAAAAGGCGAAACTTATAGCTCTTGATTCGGACTATAATTGGCGCCTGTCTGTATGCTGGCTGGCTGGTGCGCACGATAACTCTCGAAAGGAGTAACCGATTGACTTCAAATTTGGTATGTGGTCATATTTCCTTCTATCTCCGGCTAAGTTCGAAGATGGACCATATTGGTCCACTCCTTCTAGTACCTCCCCCACAAATGGTTAACATTAAGTAAAATATATATAATTTAATAACATCCATACTACTTATTTGAATCCTCTGAAATTCTACACATAGTATTAGTTTATTAGTCACTATTACCTCGAGAAAAATAGGCGAAGTTGCCACGTTCCTTTTGGTACCTCCCACACAAATGGACAATTTTGAACCATAAGATAATAGCTTATAACTTGATTACCTGTGCATACAAAGACATGAAATTTTGTAGAGGGTAATGGTTTAATAGATAGTACCTACAATACAGAGAAAAATGGGCATTATTGTTATGCTCCTTTTGGTACCCCCACACAAATGGACCATTTTGTACCAAAAGTTACCAGCTTATAAATTGAATACCAGTTCATACAAATACTTGAAATTTTGTACAGTGCAATGCTTTTATAGTACCTAGAGTCCAGAGAAAAACGGGCGTAATTGTCACGCCCCTTTTGGTACCTCTCACACAAATGGACCTTTTTGTACCAAAAGTTAAAAGCTTTCAACTTTAACACCAGTGCATATAAATACTTGAAATTTCGTACAGTGTGCTGTACGGTAGGTACTATAATGATTTTATAGTACCTACAGGGTGGTATGCAACAGGTGATGTAATGCAACAAAGCAAAGCGCTATATTTTTTTTTAATTTTTTTTTTAAATTTTATTGTTCAAAAGCAAAAAATTTCGGAAATAACATAAAATTTTAGAAACAGTTTAGATTTGTTCGAATTGGCCACCTTTGGCACGAATTATGGCCTTCAAATGACCGACAAAGCCATCACAAGCTGCACGAAAGTGGCTCTGCGGTATTTTGGCCCATTCCCGGCGAAGCGCCGTCTTGAGATGATCGATACTTTGGTATTTTTTAGTGCGAACCTTACTCTCTAAAATGCCCCAGGCGCAAAAGTCCAACGGATTAAGATCCGGAGATCTTGGTGGCCATTGTACGGTAGAAATGAAGCGAGGAACCTCCTTTTTAAGCCATTCTTGGTTGACGTGTGCTGAGTGCGATGGTGCTGAGTCCTGTTGGAATGTCCATGGTCTGCGGCCGAAATGTTTGTCTGCCCAGGGCTTCAATACTGTCTTTAGGACATTTTCCCGATAATATTCGGCATTTATTTTGACCCCATGGTCGATGAATACGAGCGGGGAGCGACCATCGGCCGTTACGGCGGCCCACACCATTACCATCGGCGGCGCTTGAGTTCCGGTGGCCAATCGAAGGTGTACATTTTCAGCTGACCTCTTTGGCAAGTAAACCCGATCATTTTGTTTGTTCACAAACTGCTCAATTTGGAATGGCTTCTCATCGGAGAAAACCAAATTCGGTAACTGGCCAGTTTCGTGCAAGCGAAGCAACTCCTTGGCTCTTTCCAGTCTAACTTTTTTTTGTGCATCGGTGAGCTCTTGCACTTTTTGGAACTTCAATGGCTTTAGTCCAAGCTAATTTTTTAATATGTGTTGTATCCGTTCTCGCGATATGTTCAGCTCACGAGCAATTTTTCTACCACTGCGGCGTGGATTTCGATCAAATCTGGCCTTCACTTTTCGGATCATTTCTGGTGTTGTTACCGTTTTTTTTTGTCCACTTTTTGGACGTGATGCAACACTGCCAGTACCACGGTAACGAGCAATGGTACGAGAAACAAAAGATTTATTCACATTTAAATGCTGGAGGGCTCTAACGATAGCCACTTGTGTTTTTCCACCCAAATATAAAGCAATCACACTATCACGCTTGAATTCCATCACGAATTACTTTTTTCTGAATGCAATAGATCAAAATGCTTTTGTAAGCTTGTATACAATAAAATGAACTGTCACTGAAATAAATCTGTCAGCTATCAGACTAGCGGTTTAGAAATGATAGCAACCTGAAGTTGGTTGCAAATCATATCAGCCACCCTGTAGAGTTCAGAGAAAAGTGACCGTTATTGGAATGCCCCTTTTGGTACCTCTCAGACAAATGGACCATTTTGTACCAAGAGTAAACAGCTTTGAACTATAATACAAGTACATACTTTAAAGCTATTAAATGCAATTTAAATTGATAATAATTTAAATAAAACAATAAAATAAATAAATTTACTAATATTTATTTGAGACTCAAGGTGAGGGTATTCATTAGTCGGCTTACCCGACTGAACTTTCTTATTTGTTTTTTATTTAATTTTAATCACATTCGCACGCGACATTTTATTCCATCGTTCTTTTTACGTTTATTTTTTTACTTTTTATGCAACTACACATCCAAAGGTTGATTATAAATGATTTTTAATATATTCAATATATTTATTTTCACAACAAAAATTATTTTTCTTATATCCCTTAAATATAAATCAAGATTTAAAACAGAGACCATTAATCAGAAAATAACATGCAATACAAATGTTTAAAACATAAATTTTGCAAAGAAAGTGAAAGTGTTTTTTTTTATTTAAAAAAAAGTGGACTTAGCGGACGAAAAGTTGCAATTGGAAAACGATTATTTTGACAATAAAACTGAATAATTTGTAAACGTTGTTCTTGCGTATATCTCTCCATGATAAAATTGTAAACACTACTGAATACAATGAAAAACAAACGACAGATCATGACATGTTACAAATGGCCGAAACGTCACTTCAAAATCATATCATCCCTATTGGAAAATCTGTTATACTCGTATATGACATCAATTACTATATGAAACAACGATGGGTGATAGTGTGTACTTGAGTGATCTATAGAAACACTTTTTTCATAATTTCAAGGAAAGATTCTTCACAATTATTTTTAAGTCGAACTCTAAGAAACTTTCATAAATATAAAATAGAATATTTCTAAATTTTATTGAACATATTTTTTTTTCGGTGTAGCCAGTTGGTTGCCCGGTCACATGTATGTACATATTTCCTCAACCTTCGATGGAATGAAATGTTCAAAAACTTGGTAGACAAAAAAGAAATTCATGGAGCTCACTCGTAATAATGGACGAATACAACAGAAATTGGAAATCGTAGGTTTTAGGGAAAAGCGCGCTGAGCTGTGATGGGCGATATACCAACAGAATACCTAAGTAGCTGCTGCTGCTACTGCCACTGCTGGCTGTTGTTGGTTGCCTCGGTCATTGTGGGCACATTTCTTTGTGTCTCGACCGAGCGAGCAATGTGATATTTGTGGAGGAGAAGAAGTCGCTAATACTCGTACATACATACAGACATAACTACATAATAAGTACGTTCGTACGTTCGTATTGAAGAATGTCGTCGCCTCGTTAATACTGAGACCCTGGTAGAAAAACATGCATTTTTTATGTTTGCCATTAAAGTGCAAAATAGAACAAAAAAGATGACAGACAGACATTCTTTCTTCTCCCGCAAGAAAATAAAGAGGAAAGAAATGAAGTGGAATTGTAATAAATGACATACATTTTATTTAACGATATATCCGCACCAGATAAATATCAGGGAAATTAGCCAACATGCCAACAGAGTCAAAGCAAGTACAATTTGAAGTGAAACGTATTAGATAGACTACACTGAAAAAATGTTGTTCGTTAAAACAAATTTCGTAAAAAAGAAGAAAGTGTCTTTAAGTTGTTAAATTGTTTCCTTGGGAATATTGAAATAACTTATTTCATTCAAAAAATAATTTTTTATATAAGTATGTATATCGTCACCTGAAATCCAAATTAACGTAACCCTCATGTTCATGATTTTTCAGGAGAAGCAAAAAACAAAGTAAAGCAATTTTAAACTTTTGACCAAATTTAGGGATTTCAGACTATTAAGGCGAAATCAAATAACATATCTAGCGCAATTAGTTGTGGCGTACATTCTGAATAAAATAAAATACAATTTTATAAATCTTTCCTCTTCTTTAATGTTGTTGTTGTTGTTGTAGCAGTATATGTGTTAGTTATCCATTTCCTCTTCCTCTGAGGCCACTGATGGAGGGTGGTCTCCTAGTACGACATTGACTCTGTAGTTATTCACGGCTTCAGCGACTGCGTCGGAGTGTATGTCAGCCAGACCTGCCTTGAAAGCTCTTTGGTCTAGAGGTTCTCTCTTGTAGCGTTGGACCTCGCGCTCTAGATTATGAAGGTCTTTCCTGATCTGCCTGGGAGGTGGGCGCATATCCACTAGATGGTGATTGGGATGGCTGGGACGGTAGCAACCAAGCAGATACTGTTTCGACAGCAAAAAATTGTGTCGTCGCACGGTTATGATCTTCGTCTCCTCATGTAAGTGGTCCACAGAAGACATGAGGAGGCACCCTGTCGCAGTTCTCAGGGCCGCATTTTGGCAGGTCTATATATTCTTCCACTGCGTCTCGCTCACATTCGGTGACCACACTGGTGCTGCATAGTTTACCACAGACCGACCTATCGCTTTGTAAGAGGTCAACAAGGTTTCTTTATCTGTGCCCCATCTGCCGGCTAGCGACTTGATGACCTTGTTCCTACTTCTCATCTTATTGCAGATAGCTGTGGCATGCGCGTTAGACCTGAAGAGGCTATCAAATGTGACACCAAGAACCTTAGGGTAGTTGGTGGTCGGAATTCTTGTGCCATCGACTATCACATTGAGTTGCTCCTTCACTTGCGCTGTCCATGCAGTAAAAAGGGTGGCCGATGATTTGGTGGCGGATATTTTTAAGTTCCTCGCAGCGAAGAAATTGGCAATCTCAGCGAGGTAGATGTTCAGCCTTCCACATATGTCATCGATTAAAGGGCCCGACGCCAGAATCGTACAGTCATCAGCATATGATACGATTTCAACGCCGTCAGGTGGGGGTGGAATTGCAGAAAGGTAGAGGTTAAACAGTGCCGGAGATATCACCCCACCTTGGGGAACCCCCTGTTTCACTCTACGGGGTTTGGACTTCTTGTTTCTGAATTCCACATACGACTGGCGTCCACACATGTAATTGACGGTCCAACGTTTCAAACTATTCGGGAGGGACGTGTTGGCAATGTCCTCAAAAAGCGTGGCGTGGCTGACAGTATCGAAGGCCTTCGATAGGTCTAGCGCCACGAGGACGGTCCTGTCACCGGGCTTGTTCTGGTTAAGACCGCGGCTCACATGCGTGGATATGGCGTGTAAAGCAGTAGTCGTACTATGCTGCTTTCGGAATCCGTGTTGATGATTAGCAATTGGAAAATGTCCAATAAGGCTCGGGAGGATTAACGCCTCAAGCGTCTTTGCTACTGGCGAGAGAAGGGAGATAGGCCTGTACGATTCTCCCTTGCTCGCATCTTTGCCCGGTTTCAGTAGCGGGACCACTCTACCCATTTTCCAGGCTTCGGGTATTATCAGAGTGGTCAACGACAGATTGAGGACCCTAGTCAGGTACTCAACTCCCGGTATGTCCAATTGCTTCAACATCAGCATCGAAATTCCGTCGGGGCCAAGCGCTTTGGATGACTTAGCGCTACGGATGACATCTGCAACTTCTCCAACTGTAAACTGTGGTGGTACTTCTTCAGCTCGGAGAGCATGGATACGACGCATTACTCTCCTTTTCGCTCTGTCACTCACGGGGTGCTCTATAAACTGTCGGTTAAAATAACGCGCGCACCTCTTCGGGTCAGTGACAGTGGTGGCACCAAATGTGACTGCCGTCCGGTCGTCTTTCCTGCCTGGATTCGAGAGTGACTTAACCGTTGCCCACAATTTACTAATACGGGAACTTAAGTTGCATTGCTTCAGTTGATCTAGCCATTTATTCCGCTTATATTCGTCGACTTTCCTACTGATTTCTAGATTCAGTTCCCTGATTCTAGGATCAGCAGGATTAGAACGACGAATTTCATCACGCACGTCTGCTAGTCCCGCTGCATCTGCTGGGAAATTAGGTCGTATCTCGGGTATTCGACCAGCAGGGATAAAGCGAGCGGCTGCTGCGTTGATGATGCCTCGGAATTTCTTCTCAGCTACCCGAACATCGAGGGGATGGGTAGTTCACTGAAGCTGCGGTTGGTGAATTCTCTGAAACCCGTTCCAGTCAGCTTTCCTTTGATTCAGGAAAGTACGGCGTTCAGAGATAATAAAATCGGCTGGTCTGTCTATGGAGAGGATTATGGGGAGGTGGTCTGATCCCAATGAAATGACGGGCTGCCAGGTGACGTCATTTATCAGACCAGGCGACACGATGGTGATATCTGGCGAGCTGCTGCAATCACCCATAATCCGTGTGGGGGCGTCCTCATTCACTGTGCAGAACGTAGGGCCATCTATCTGCTCAGCCAAAGCTATGCCTCTATGGTCATTAGCTAGGAGAGAATGCCAAAGCTCATGATGGGCATTAAAGTCTCCTAGGACCACGCGATTATTGCCCTGCAGTAACGGACTGATGTCCGGCAAATAACGCGGAGAACAGCTACCAATCGGCGGTATATATACGTTGTACAGCTCTATCTCGGCAGTCCCTGACTTAACTGCTACCCCCATACATTCAATGTATGGGTCTCTAGAGTCTAGAGTCTTCTTTAATGACCTTGTTTGCTGTAACGTCATTTTGAGTATCACTCATAAAATGGTCAATTTTTGATATTGAACTCCAAAATTTTGTAGGAATGTGTAATTTAGCCTAACAGACTATAACACGATGCAACAAAAAAAATTTTTGGTGTCCTAGACCTAAAAATTATTTTTTTGTATAGATTGTGGAATACTGTTATATAAAATCAAAACCAAAAATTGTTTATTACAAATACTATTATCGTCGAAGGTACCCATAATATTTGCACAATAATTTTTGGAGTATATGACCGATAAGGTCGACTTATAAAGGGTGTCCCAAGAAGAGCGCAATTTTTAAATCTCGTAACATTCGAAGTGTCATTGTTTGACATTTGAATAATTGTTATTGTTTGTTAGTAGAAGGTACGAGGTTAGTAAAAATGGAGCGCTACACGAATGAACAACGCATTCTCATTGTGAAATTGTTTTACCAAAATGGTGAAAGTTTTGCGGCTACAGTTCGCAAATTGCGATCAATTTGGGGTCACAAAATGCTTCGTCAATAGGCAGAATTGTCGCATTTGGGGTGCGGAAAATCCTCGAGTGATTCACGAGAAGCAAATGCATCCTCAACGTGTCACTGTGTGGTGTGGTTTTTGGGCTGGAGGAATCATTGGACCTTTTTTTATGAAAATGAGGCAGGTCAAGCGCAAACAGTCAATGGTGTTCGGTATCGTGAAATGATAACCAGTTTTTTCTTGCCTAGAATTGAAGAAATGAATGTGGAGGGCATGTGGTTCCAACAAGACGGCGCCACATGCCATACAGCCAGAGAAACAATTCAATTGCTGCATCAGTCATTTCCCGGTCGTGTTATTTCGCGTTTTGGAGATCAGAAGTGGCCGCCTAGATCGTGCGATTTAACACCATTAGATATTTTTCTTTGGGGTTTTTTGAAGTCGATGGTTTACGCGAATAAGCCGACGACGACTCAAGCCTTAAAAGACGAAATGCTGCATTAATGAAATACCGCAGCATTCATGCAAAACGGTCATTGAAAATTTCATTAAAAGATCGCGTGCATGCCAGCAAAGCCGCGGCGGCCATCTGCACGATATATTGTTCCATACATAACCTCATTCTGTCTACTTTACGATATAATAAAGTTTCACGATTTTTTCTTAAATATCTGTGTTTTATTTAAAATTAAAAAATTGCGCTCTTCTTGGGACACCCTTTACGTTAAATTGAAGCTATTAATGTGGGCTACCAATGTTGGAAATACCACTTTCACTTAGAAACAGTGGTTTAGTAACAGTCATTAAACAAACTGGAAAAAGTAGATTTAAAAAAAATCCTGGGCCGAAAAAAAACATAAGAAATAGAAAAAAATCTAAAAAAAATATTTTATTTTATTTTTTAAAAGTTTGCATCCTAGCGAAGAAAATAATGCCTATTTGAAAAAAATCTATGGATAAATGTAGAAATTATAGCCCTTTTGGTAGAGGTAAGAGAATTTAAAATTTTTTTTTTTTAATTTCTGTTTAAATAGCGAATTTATTTGTTACTTTTATTTATATTATGTACATTTGAGTTTATTTACATGAACAAGTTTCATTAGAAGTAATTGTGAGTTCTTTGTTGACGTTTGTAGATTTCGGAATCGGTTTCTCCAATGAGGAACCAAATACATATAATTTCCCATCATTCTTTCATCCCAGTGCCCTTGGTAACGCCGCTCGATGGACTTCATTTCTTGGAGAAACGTTTCGCCATGTTCGTCGCTTACGTCGCCAAGATTCTCGGGGACAAAGTTTAAATGAGAATGCAAGAAATGAATTTTGAGGGACATATTTACACCTACATATGTGATATATACATAAATATAGAAAAATATATTTCGTACCAATTTTTTCATAATTTTTCAACAAATCATTAATCATTGTTTCATATTGCGGGCTTTTATTGGATCCAAAGAAATTTGAAACCACAAGCTTAAACGACTTCCATGCTACAATTTCATCCGACGTCAAATATGATTCGAAATTTACATCTTTCATCAGTTTCCTTATTTTAGGCCCATCAAAAACGCCTTGTTCGATTTTTTGAAAAGAAAGACTTTTTATATAAACTTTTTAATTATGAGAGTGAATTGCATATAATAAAGAGCCCCAGCTTAATATGCAGTGGTGGTAAAATAATGTTTTTTGTGGACGAGAGGTGTGTATTTTATGTTGTTTTCACCCAATGTAATGTGTTTTCTTGTTGGCCATTTCTTTCTTCTGTAATGATCTTCGCGAGCACGGCTATCCCAGAGGCATAACATACCAACTACTTTTAAATCGCATCAAATTTCCCAGTCATGTTCATATTTTATGTATTTTATAAATTTAGCCATTGTTTCGTATGATTCCTTAGTGTTGACAGCATGATCAATGGGAATCGACGGTTTCTGATTTTCGTTGTGTAAAAGTACTGCTTTCAAACTTTCTTTACTGCTGTCAACAAATAACCGCCATTCCTTTGAATTGTATGTTTGATTAAGTTTCTCGAACACAGTTGTATAAAATTGTTTGTAAGGTATATCACGGACTCTATAATATGATATGTAACATCTGGGGCCAAAATATTGTACTGTTTCATCCGAGATGCAAGTAGTTCTGCCTTATCTTTGGGCTGTTCCAAATCTCTCACTAGATCAATGAGTTGAAACTGAGACTTCTGACTCAAACTTGAATTGGTATTGTTTCCGAATGTGCAACTGGCAAAGTGACACATTTTACTTCAGCGTAATTCCAGCGAATGTTCATTCCTACTCCAATCTGTTTACTTAGACAAAAATAGCAGTCCGTATCGTGTATGAATGGTTGTCTCCAAATAATTGGCATTTCAAATTGCACGTGATGTCTAAAATTAAAACGTTTTATTCCACAAAACATTGTAATACATTAATTGTAAAGTACTTACCTCTTGCTTCCACTACTCCATCGAGTAAGATTTACATGGCACGAATTACACAAAAAATACTAGGTGTCCACGGTTCGTTCATATTTTTAACTCGTATACCAAAATATTGCACATATATTTCTTCTATTATTTTACTAAACGTACGTCGATTTTTTTAATTACATATTTTCCGAAGATGTAGCAGAAATTGTCGGGATCATTTACAAATTGAAAAGTTCTTTGCCTTTTACTCATACTTCGAAATATAACCTTGTAATATTTTTAAGAAAATCGACTTATCTCTTTAACTAATTTATTAATACCAAATTTCATTCATAAATCCCGGGTTTAAGGTTCATAAGTTGCAGTACCTGTAGCTGACGTATAGTTTGCTTCGAAAGTAGACACCCAATATTTTCAAGACTGCCGCGTACTGCTTTGTATTGCGTACATATAATTTTACTACCTGTATATACGAGTGGGATGTTCATGCCCCTAAAAGGCGTAACTGAATGGAAACCTCATAAATAAAAAACCACAAATATTGTTGAATGACCTTCTATCTGAGCGGATCTCATCCAATATATCTCTCACATTGAATATCATGTTTTATGGAGGGTTACGAACGGCCATAAACCTCGTCCTCTCTATAATTTTATAATGTCTCACATCAATCCTTATAAAATAAAATGCAAGTGAAATGTCTCTTATATGTCTCTCTCACATATGGCGAATTCAATATAAGCAAAAAAAATGAATTTCCCTAACATTTACAAAATGGCTCATAACTTTTACATCTAACCATAGATTTTTTTTCAAATAGACAGTGTTGTCTTCATTAGCATGCTGGCTTTTTAAAAATGTGATAAAATAATTTTTTCTATTTTTTATGTTTTTTTTGTGTACCAGAAAAAGTGTTTTTATAAAAAAAAGTAATTTTTTCTCATATTTTTGACGACTGTAAATGCTTTGCAGCATTTGTAGCTCTCATAATTCCCTTTAATTTAACCTATAACAAGGCTTATACATACTTGGTCCAAATACTAAATGTAATTTCCATGAAAGCTGGAATTAAAAATTTAAATAAAAATTTACCAAAAAAATGATTTTAATTTTTCGTGTTAGTGACACCAAATTGCACCAGAAACTGTTATCCACATCCCTTGGACAAAATTTTTGTTGCATAGTGTAATCAGTCATAAAATTAATTTGGATTTTTTTGATGTTACGTGTTTTTGGATTTCAGATGACGATATGCGGAACAGTTTTTCGAAAATTCCAAATTAAATTTTTTAGAAATGTTATATGTTTGTAGAATTCGACTAAAATTTAAATCGTATAATCTAGTGTAAAGATAATTTGCATTGACGGATTGACAACAAGTGCTGCACGGGGAAAAATCGTCATTTTTGATATGTATGAGTCACCTTAGAGAGGAGGGTATATATTATGGCGGGTCGATTTAAAAATTGCCCATTGCTCCGTGAAAATCGTATTCTAGGGATCAAAATAAGAAACTTTGCCGAAGGAACCATACCTCTAAAACGAATTCTGATGTCCCGGAAAAAATCCCACTTTGACCCATTTAGAGTGCTCCAATCCAGTCCAAATGTATGACCGACCTCCACTCAGTGAAGTGCTCAGTGAAAATCGTATTCTAGGGATCAAAATAAGAAACTTTGCCGAAGGAACCATACCTCTAAAACGAATTCTGATGTCCTGGAAAAAATCCAACTTTGACCCATTTAGAGTGCTCCAATCGAGTCCAAATGTATGGAACCCCCAAGGGGTTCCATGGGGTGTGCCACTGGCATGGATGGGTCGGGCCTCCAAAGTTAGTGGGGGTCGGTCATACATTTGGACTCGATTGGAGCACTCTAAATGGGTCAAAGTGGGATTTTTCAAAATGTGCCCCTACCCAAAAGTTCGACACAAATTCCGGGACATCAGAATTCGTTTTAGAGGTATGGTTCCTTCGGCAAAGTTTCTTATTTTGATCCCTAGAATACGATTTTCACTGAGCAATGGCGACTTTTTTTGCCTCCCCACAAATCGACCCGGCCTAGTATATATCATTTGCTACGAACCAAAAGTGTAACACATCGAAGGAGTGACCTAAGACCCTAAGTATGTTCGGCAAAAATTTGTTTTGGGTCATTTTAAGTCGTTTGAGCAATGTCCGTCCGTCTGTCTGTCTGTGAGCCTCTATGTCTGTCTGCTGGCTCGTGCGCTCGATAACTCCGAAAGGATTAACCGATTGACTTAAAATTTGGTATGCGGTAATATTTTTCGCTATCTCCGGCTAAGTTCGAAGATGGGGCATATTGGTCCACTCCTTCTAGTACCTCCCCCACAAAGGGTTAATATTTACTTGAAATATTTATTTGAGAAAATTAGTTTGCAAATATATTTTATTGTACTACATTAATATTCGCGTTCCAAATAAATTTTGTTGATTTCCAAATAAAATGTATTTGCTCAGAAAAACACAATATTTAAAAATGTTTGTTCCAAATGTATTTTCTTTCGTTTCAAACATATCAAAAATGGGAAATTTTGCCTAGATTTTTGTTTTTCGAAATTTTTATTTTTAAATATTTAGGAACACTTGGAAACGAAAACGCGATAAATGTAAAATAAAAAATATTAACAAATTTGAAAAAAAAAAACTTTCCAGCATTACCTCGTAAATTATGTACAGAAATAGTGTTCAAAACGATCGGTGCAGCAGTTTTGAAGTTATGATGGACACCGACTTGGAAAACGTGGGTTGTGAGAAAAACGCTTTAAAGTTTCTGTGATGCACTGAGTCAGGTATGAGGAGCGGTTGCATAAACTGCTGTATCTTAAATATAAAAATAAAATAAAACAAGTAAAGAAGGATTAAAATCGGCCATGCCGATTCTTATATACCCTCCACCATGGATTGCATTCAATTGTATTACTGGAAAAATCTTTGGATATGGAGCAAATCATATTTTTGTTTGAGTAAATTATTTAAAAAAGTAATGCTGTAATTTTTAGCCAAATTTAAGGGCGCGAATTCTTTGGCTAAACTCTTCACCTGAAAAATGTGGTATTTAAGCCTTAAAATAGCATTTTAAGAGCTACATCTACACGTGGACTACAACAAAATAAAATTTTATTTTTATAATTTTTTTTGAGATGTATTCTGGCCAAAATAGAATACAAACTGCAAAGTGGCAGCTAAATTTCTTAGAAAATGTGGTATTTAAGGCTTAAATAAGCCTTTTTGAGAGCGTCATCTATAGGTGGACTACAACCAAATATGAACTAATTTAAAAATGCGATGAATTCTTTTCTTAATTGAGTACACACTGCAAAGATTCAGTTAAAATGCATAGAAAATGTGGTACTTATGGCTTAAATACGTATATTTTGGAGCAACCTCTATAGGGTGACTATAACAAAATATGAACCTATTTGTAAAATTTTTGCTGTGATGAATTCTTGTCAAAATAGAACAAAAACTGCAAAGTTTCTGCTAAATTGTTTTAAAAACGTGGTATATATGGCTCAAAACCCGTATTTTGGAGCGACCTCTATAGGGGAGCAATATCAAAACATTGACCGATTTTATACCCCATCCTATGGTGGAGGGTATAAAAAGTTTACAAACGTTACCAAATTCACAAAAATATTTTTTCGTGAGTTTGTTTTGCGAAATTAAAACTTTTTTTGACATTTTGTAAACCCCACATTTCAATTTTTGATTTTTTTTTTGCTCAAAAGAAAGCTTTGTAATTTCTTTTAAGAGATTTGTGGTCTACGAGCATTAGAGGTATTACGAGTATTAAAAGTATTACATATTTCTCAAAAATTGGATATTTTATCATATTAGAAGAAGATGAAGGCGACTTAATTTAGTATTATTTAAAGCTTTCCTGAACCAATTACGATAAATAGTTCTCCAGTTACGCTAAAATATATGGTTGAACCTCAAGTTTTTAGAAGTTTATCTTTACCCATTACGCAAAGAAGCTATCAAAAACACTTTGGTCAAAATTTTCTAAATACAATAACTAATTAGTTATATGAATTGGAAAAAAGGGCCGTTTGACAGACATTTCAAATTCGATCAACCTAGATCTATTATTGCGGACTGTAGGTTGATTTCAACATGGCTACATCGTCTTAGAATTGTATGACGATCAAGAATATATATGCATACTTTATAGGCTCTCAAATACATTTTTAGGTTATTTAATTTACGAATTTTTGATATTTTTATAACCCAAATCGGACAATACATATTGGACTATCTTCATACTACTGTTGAATCGCCAAAATCTGAAATACTTTCAACTATATATTCCTAAAATTGTACCTACGAAATTGCATCTATTTACTAAAAAATAACAAGGCTGCATAAATTATATAAAATTAAAAATTTATTTCACAAAAAAGTCGAATATTCGCAGGACAAAACATATTGGACTATGCATTTCTACTAAGATATTGTGGAAGAACCTTTATTATCAAGAACGGCATTGCTTCTTCTTGCATGGAAGCAATAATATTGTCTGTTATCTTCGTATCTATGGAGTTCAAAGCATCTGTAATGGCCTGAAATAGTTTAATTTCATCTCCACCTATACTTTCTCGAATAGTGGATCCATTATACAGGGTTTTCCAACAAGAGGTGTTACTTTGAATCACCCGGTATTTCGGTAGCTGTCTCTTTTCAAGCTTTTATTCTTTGACATTTGACAAGTAGAAACTACGCCATTACTGAAAATGGAACGATACACGATTCAACAACGCATTGAAATTATTAAAATTCGAAAATCATCGAAAAATCTGATGAGTCCCATTTCCACCGCGGTGGCTACGTCAACACGCAAAATTGTCGCATCTGGGGCTCGGTAAACCCAAGAGTTATTGTTGAGAAGCCTCTCCATGCTCAACGTGTGACTGTTTGGTGCGGTTTATGGTCCGGCGGGGTCATTGGACCTTACTTTTTCGAAAAAGAGGTTGGATCAACAGTTACGGGAATGGATTGCGCTATCGAGAGATGATTAATGATTTTTTATGGTTGGAGTCGATGGTATTGATCTGGACAACGTTTACTTTCAACAAGACGGCGCTACGTGCCACACAAGTAACGAAACCATTGCTCTGTTACGGAAACAGTTTCCGGACCGTGTTATCTATCGAAGAGGTGATCACAATTGGCCACCGAGATCTTGTGATTTAACACCTTGCGACTTCTTCCTTTGGGGCCACGTGAAAGATAAGGTCTACGCCAACAGCCCAGCGTCGATTCAAGACCTCAAAGATAGAAGTCGTGAGGCTATCGAGGATATAGGGCAGCCACTTTGCGATTTGGTTATGGAAAATTTCATGAAAAGGATATGGTCCTGTAAGCGTTGTTGTGGTGGCCATTTGGCTGATGTTGTTTTTCATTATTAACGGCATACCTTCCTCTTTATTATGAAATAAACATCCGATCATTTATCTCAAGCAGTGGCATTTTTCTTTGAATACCAAAATTCCAGAGTAGTCATAAATTCATAATTAAAAATTCAAAGTCTCATCATTTCATGTTATTTAATACAACAGAGTAGTCTTCAAATCCATATTATTAAATGTTTAGAGTACGTTTTTTTTTATCCCAGAATGTTTGTTTATCCCATGTGATGTTAGTTGTTTATATTCCGTTTACATTTTTAATTTATAAGTTTATTGTTAGTTACATTAAGGTAGTAGCCTCATATTATTTTTTTACCTTTTAGTTACTTTATACATACGCTTTAATATTTCTTCGTTTTTGTAGTATTTATAACCATATATGGCCAACGGCTCGGTTTTATATTGAATAATAATAAATAAAAAAAAAAAAATAACACCTCTTGTTGGAAAACCCTTTACTATAAAGGGTCTGTAAAACATGGAGGCGGGAATATAATGTTCTGGGGATGCTTTTCCTGTAACGGGGTTGGACGCTCTATAAAATAAACGTAGGTTTAGGTTTAGGTTAGGGTGGCAGCCGTATTTTTTTACAAGCTCACATAGACCAGTTTAGGTCCCTAGTGTTACCACGGGCTGAAATGCCCCTCATCGAAACCAACCTGTTTGATATATAAATTTATCGATAGTACGAATATCAGTACTGGAAAGATCTGTTAGGCTGCCTAAAAAGGCCGACCCCAGTATATCCAGTCGTCGTTTACTCAAAGCGGGACAGTCGCAAAGCAAGTGCTCAATGCTCTCCACTTCTTCCTCATCTCCACAGCTTCGGCAGAAGTCATTGGACTCAATACCCAATCTTTTGGCGTGTTCGCCGATCAAGCAGTGTCCCGTCAGAACCTGTACTAACGTAGACAATCGTTTCCTCTCTAGTGCGAGGAGATATTTTGACCTTCTCAGGTCATACCTTGGCCAGATTTGTCTAGCTACCCTGCAGGTGCCGATTTCTGTCCATCTATCGTTGGACTGCCTGATTGCCTCTTGCCTAAGCCAAAGCTTGCACGTGGATAGTGGCGCACCAATATATGCAAATTCTTCGAGAATTTGTAATGTCGTCCCTTTCCTAGCAAGTTCATCGGCTTTGCAGTTCCCCGGGATATCCCTATGCCCAGGCACCCATATGAGGTGTATATTAAACTGCTCAGCCATCTCGTTAAGAGATCTGCGGCAGTCGAGGGCTGTTTGTGAATTTAGGGATGTTGCCTCCAGAGAATTGATGGCAGCCTGGCTGTCCGAGTAAATGACAACGCCATTGTTGGTTACTATGTTGCGACTCAGCCACTTGGCGACTTCCCATATTGCCATTATTTCGGCTTGATAGACACTGCAGGTATCTGGTAGTCTGTGAGCTATATCCAGACTAAGTTCTTCACAGTGTACTCCGAAGCCAACCTTTTCATCAAGCTTCGAACCATCCGTGTAAAAGTGGAGATGCTTTATATTACCTGGTATTCTGCCGACCCATTCATCTCTGGCGGGAATCATAGTGATGTAATTTCTCTCGAAGGTGTACACTGTTGGTATATAGTCCACTCGGTCGGTTACCATAGCACTACACTTTGATATCCTCATGTGACCATAGTTCTTGTACCTCCACATTGATAGGCAGTTTAATCTTATTGCCGCTTTGGTTGCAACTTCTCTCGCCACAATATTAATCGGCAGTATATGGAGTAGGGCTTGTAGAGACTCGGTCGCTGTAGTCCTTACGGCTCCGCTTATGCTCAGGCAGGCAGTTCTCTGAACCTTTGTTAGTAGGTTGGTAATGGTTAGTTTGTCAGTTGCCGTCCACCATACCACAATACCGTATAACAGTATTGGACGAACTACTGCTATATATATCCAGTGGACGATTTTAGGAGAGAGTCCCCACCGCGACCCTACAGCCTTTTTGCAGGAATATAAGGCGACGTTGGCCTTCCGTACACGTACCAATACGTTAAGTCTAAATAACATTTTCCTATCTAGAATTATTCCTAAAAATTTTGCACTTTCAGAAAAGACTAGATCTGTTCCATTTATCCGAGGTGGAGGGTCCACATGTGGGACATTATTCATCCTAGTAAAGAGAACCAATTCTGTCTTGTTGGGGTTAACGCCCAAACCGCTGCTTCTGGCCCATCTAGCCAACTTGTTCAGAGCCACCTGTAGGATGTCTCTGAGGACGTTTACGAATTTGCCACTCACTGCGATTGCCACGTCGTCCGCATATGCCACGACCTTGCAGCCACAACGTTCTAGATCTAGCAGGATTTCATTCACCGCTAGGTTCCAAATTAGTGGAGACAGTACTCCTCCTTGCGGGGTCCCTCTGTTTACATACCTTGTTAGAGTTGTGGACCCTAGACATGCTGTTATGCGTCTTCTGGTGAGCAGACTTTGAATTAGTCTAATCAAACTAGTGTTAACTTTTAGATGTGAGAGTGCCGCAATTACCGCATCGGAGTGAATGTTGTTAAAAGCCCCTTCTATGTCAAGAAATGCCACCATGGTGAATTCCTTGAAATGCAGGGACGATTCGATAGTGCTCACAAGTTCGTGCAGGGCTGATTCAGTAGACTTGCCCTTGTTGTAAGCATGTTGGTTCCCCGACAGGAGTTTTGTATCCAGGTTTTCCCTAATGAAATGATCTAAAAGTCTTTCCAGACCATTCAATAGGAACGAGGATAGGCTAATTGGTCTGAAGTCTTTTGGCCTAGTGTGTGATATCTTTCCCGCTTTAGGTATGAATACCACTTTGGTATCCCTCCATCGATTCGGGACGTATGAAAGCCTGATACAGCCTACATAAATTTTCTCCAGCCAGGGGATAATGTACTTTAACATTTTCTGCATTTCTGCTGGAGTGATGCCATCTGGTCCAGGTGACTTGAAGGGCTCAAAGCTGTTAATAGCCCAGCTTATTCTGGATCTCTCAGTCAAGAAGCTAGCGACGCTCGCAGTCCACTCGCACTCTTGTTGGTCCTGCTGATCCTCGGGTTCTGTTACAGAGTTCCCCGGGAAATGTGTGTCGAGCAGTACATTGAAAATAAACGTAACTATGGACAGTTTATGTACAGCGAAATCTTGGAGAAAGTCATGTTACCCTATGCTGAGTGGAATATGGCTCTATTATGACAATTTCAACACGACAACGATACTAAAAATACTGCGAAATTATTCAAACATTGATTTAGAAAGGAAAGGGCCAACGTTATGCAGTGATCAGCTCAACCGCAGACTTGAATCCTATTGAAAACCTTTGGGAAATTGTTAAAAAAAGAGGTAAATAGAGAAAGTGTATGTGGAAATAAAAATAAGCTATTTCAGGCCATTATAGATGCTTGGAACTCCCTAGATGCTAAGATAACAGAAGAAGAGGCAAAGTCGTCCTTGATAATAAAGGTTTATCCACAAAATCTTGGTAGAAATGAATAGTCCAATATGTTTTGTCTTGCGAATTTTCGACTTTTTTGTTTTTTGTGAAATAAATGATTACATTTCTAATAAAGTAGCAGCCAAATTGTTATGTTTTGGTAAACTGATGCAATTTCGTAGATAACCCTGGTCGACACGATTTTTGGGTATGACTTCTAATTGTAAAATTTTGGTTTCTTTTTTATAACTAATAGAGGGAAATATATTTTTTTTGTCAAAATTTGTTTTTGTAGAAATTAGAGCAAATTTTCAAATTTCAAGAGAAGTGACTGGTTTCCTCGGTACAGCTTTTTAAATTATAATTATTGGCCATTAAATTCATGACTGATCGGACGTTACGATCAAAGCCTAAAAATATAACAATTTTGCGTTTTTGGAGGCTTTTATTTACAAAATATTAAAATTTTCTCAAAAAATATATTTTTTCGCAATATTTTGTAAGATATCGTCGAGACTGCTGAACGGTTAGAACATTTTATTATAAGAAGTTGAAGGCTTCTTAATTTTGAATTTTTTAAAATTTTCCTGAACGAATTTGGAGAAATGGTTCTCTAGTTATGCCATAATATGTGGTTCAACCTATTTGTTTTTCCTAGCCTAAAGGGTGTTTTATTGAATTCTCGCAATAAACCGTGATATTGAAAAGATAGAGAGATTGAACCACTTATTTTGGTATAACTCGAGAACCATTTATTCGAATTAGTTCAGGAAAGTTTTAAAGAATTCAAAATTAAGTAAACTTCAACATCATACAACACCATTTTCCATCTGTTCAGCGATTTCGCCGATATCTTACAAAACATTGCAAATAATCCTATTTTTTGAGGAAATTTGAATTATTTTAAAATAAAAGCCCCATAAAACAATCTAAAAATGTACAATTGTTATGATTTTATCATAAAGTCTGACCGGTCATGAATTTAATGGCCACATTCCGAAGAAAATCGATGCATAATTTAAAAATGTGTAGCTAATTTAATAAGGTTTTAACTTCAAAGCTTAATTATCGATGTAAAATTTACAAAAACAAACTTTAAAAGCTAAGAATGGATATTTTGGCGGTTTTTATGTCTAGCATCAGAATAAATGCATTTAAACAGAAACGGTTAACTATTACAACTTTTGGAATACGTCATTGATCTTGGCGATTCAACAGAAGTATGAAGTTAGTCCAATAGGTATTGTCCGGTAATGTATATATTTTAAATTATGTTGAAAACTATTTGTGTAGCCAAAATTTTTATATTTTTTAAATCAACTATTTAAAAAAATAAAACTATTGAATGGATTTAAAAAGTTTTTAGAAAATTATAGATAATTTAGTTTTTAATATTTTGTAAACAAAATCGAACGAAGGTTTTTCAAGTTATGTATGTGGAAAAATATTTTGAAAGCACATTTTTTGGGATTTTATTTAAATTAATCCATGGAATTTATTATTTGCCTTATTTTTGCAACAAGGGAACCATTATATATTTAAATAATATAGTGGTTGTTGTTGCATAGTTTTGATTAGTAATTAAACAAAAAGTTATTTTTTCATAGTTGCTACAACTCATGAAATTTCTTCGAAAATGGATAAAAACTATTTAATTGGAAATTAAATAGTGATTACCTATTATTTACTCTCGTAATTCAAGTAACATCTGATGAAAATGATTCAGGTTTTACTAAATATTAAAAAAAAATGGTTAGAAATTAAAATATAGAGCACTATTGTAATCTAGGGACCATAACGCATCAGAAAAATATTAATTTTTCGGAAATTTTGATTTTAATAAGCACAGGATTTACGCGGCAAATATAAATAAAATAATATACTCGTATGTAGTTCATATTTGGTAAATAAAATAGTTCCTTAAGGTAATGCTAAACATGACGTGCCGCAAACACAAATAATGACCACCTTAGTAATACAAAGTAATTATTTTTTTTTTAATATAAAACAGGATTTTATTTTACTCAATTTAAGTATAGTTACTAAACGAATAAATGTTTGTTTAATTTCTCAATGGATGTTGATGTCTTAATTCAAATTGTTCTAAATGTTGAATTCCTTGATTTTGTTAATGTTATAAAGGGAAACAATAATTATAATGATGTTTTTTTGTTGTATGGTCGCAGTTATCGTTTTATAAAATATTAACTTTTTTAAAAGAATAAAACACATACAATTATTCTGTCTCATTTGTTACAACTAATGTACCGGAATATTACAATAGTGATTTTAGGATAATAAATGTCGGAAATGGGGGGCGGACGAGAGACATCCACTTAACAAATAATATTGCTAAATAATAACTAAAGAAAACCCAAACAATATAAAAATAAACTTAGATTTTCCAAGGTGATTTCGTTTGTTAGACAACTCCAAAACCTTGCGCTCACTTCCCACCAAAGCCCATAAGATTCCCTAAACCGCCCAGACCACCAGCTGCTCCCTGTTGTAGTTGACGCATCATATTCTGTAGACCGCCAACACCGCCCATTTGCTGCAACATCCGAGGATCAATCATTTTGGCCATTTGTTGATTCAGTTTAGCCATTTGATTGGGATTAACATTCTTGGTCATATCGCCTTGCTTGAACAAACCCTTAACGCCACCCATTTTCTTGACAACGGCAGCGAATTTCGTATAGTGTGATATCAATTCCTTAACTTCACGTTCGATGACACCAGAACCTTGAGCCACACGAATACAACGTTGAGGCTGTTTGCTGAATAATTTGGCGCCGTCGCGATTGTCCAATTCTCCGTCACACATACTGTCCATCATGGTCATCATACGTTTGATGCGTGCCATCGATTCTTGTTCGCCACCTTTGGTCATAAAGTCTTGTGAGAAGCCAGGAATCATGCCCATGATCTGAGAGAATGGTCCCATTTTCATGATATTTTGGAATTGTTCGTACATGTCACGTATGGTGAACTGGCCATGTTTGATTTTCTCCAGAAGTTCTTCGTTGCCATCGAGTTTAAGTTCATTGACCTGAAATGAAGTGGATATTTATTACTAGAGTTTCTAAGGAATTAAATGAAGAAATGAGGAAGATGATTTGTTGGTATTTATATTATAACTGGGTAAAAATAAAACAAGTGTGTCAAAATTTTTTGAATGGTCAATATTTTTTTGAAATTTGTTATTAAACCGGTTGAGAATTTGAAAAAAATAAAACAATTTAAACCGTTTTGCAAAATTTTGGTTTTATCGCGAGATATGACCTATTAAATTTTTCCGAGTGTGTTTAGAAAACTGCAATTTTCTCCGGAAATATTGAACGGATTCGACTGAAATTTTTGCAGGTCGGTCCGAAACATTTCCTAAAATCTAAATATATCATAAACTTTAATTACCAACTGACCATATGAAAAATATTGCAAAATATTTTTTGCATATGCGAATAATTTCACTTTCTGGAGCAGTAATTTGAAATATTTTATATTTAGAATGCGTCATATATTGACGTCCACCAGAATCAGAAAAAACATTTTGGTAGATCGCGCTTTGTAAAAATTTACAGCAATTTTACGGACACTACCTTTTTGCAAATATTTTTGGTTCATTATTACAGGACCTCAAGGACCTTACCAATTTTGTCCAAATGTACACAATAGCTGAATCCATTAGTTCTGAGTCCAAAAACGCATTAATTTTTTTTCGGCGGATCAAGTTCTCAGCATCGCGAGCTACCAAACTGTGGATATATAATTTGCAATATCTCCGCCAATTCCTAATCAATCTGTGCAAAATCAACGACAAAAGAGACGTGAGAAAAATCACTTTCATATCTTGTTTCCTAATATATGTTTTCTTAACCCATTAAGAGCCAATTTTTTACTTTTTGTGTTAAATGCAATGCTTTTGGAAAACGCGTTATGGACTGGACTGTTCGTGCGGTGGAAGTATAAATTGGCGATTCTATTAATACAGACAACACCTTAATCTTTATTTCAAGGTATAAATCTTTAAAACCACTATAAAATTTAGCATATTGCCTCTAAAACTTTTGTCATACATTGAAACTAAAATTATGGTAAAAATTCTAAAGTCAATTCTGTATTATTTCATTACCAAATAATAAAGTTTTGTATGGGTTACAACAAAATAGTAATATTTTATGTTCTTATGGGAAACATTGGTCATATAATACATTGAAATAAAGCTTAAGGTGTTGTTTGTGTTAATAGAATCGCCAATTTATACTTCCACCGCACGAACAGTCCAGTCCATAACGCATTTTCCAAAATCATTGCATTTAACACAAAAAGTAAAAAATTGGCTTTTAATGGGTTAAGAAAACATATATTAGGAAACAAGATATGAAAGTGACTTTTCTCACGTCTCTTTTGTCGTTGATTTTGCACAGATTGATTAGGAATTGGCGGAGATATTGCAAATTATATATCCACAGTTTGGTAGCTCGCGATGCTGAGAACTTGATCCGCCGAAAAAAATTAATGCGTTTTTGGACTCAGAACTAATGGATTCAGCTATTGTGTACATTTGGACAAAATTGGTAAGGTCCTTGAGGTCCTGTAATAATGAACCAAAAATATTTGCAAAAAGGTAGTGTCCGTAAAATTGCTGTAAATTTTTACAAAGCGCGATCTACCAAAATGTTTTTTCTGATTCTGGTGGACGTCAATATATGACGCATTCTAAATATAAAATATTTCAAATTACTGCTCCAGAAAGTGAAATTATTCGCATATGCAAAAAATATTTTGCAATATTTTTCATATGGTCAGTTGGTAATTAAAGTTTATGATATATTTAGATTTTAGGAAATGTTTCGGACAGACCTGCAAAAATTTCAGTCGAATCCGTTCAATATTTCCGGAGAAAATTGCAGTTTTCTAAACACACTCGGAAAAATTTAATAGGTCATATCTCGCGATAAAACCAAAATTTTGCAAAACGGTTTAAATTGTTTTATTTTTTTTCAAATTCTCAACCGGATTAATAACAAATTTCAAAAAAATCTTGACCTTTCAAAAAATTTTGACACACTTGTTTTATTTTTACCCAACTGCATATTGTCATTCGAGTTAAATATATGATAAAATTCCGGGGTGTATTATTGTCTTTTGTTAAATTCGGGCTCAAAAGGAATCAACACTCCTTTATAAAAAATTGTTTTAGTATTACACGTAAAAAAACTGAATATAATCAAATATGTTTTTTCTACCATAAACCATGGACTGGGAGATATACTAACTTTGTCACTGTGAAAAATATTGATAAGTGACCAACCAGCCCATATTAAAAACACTTTAACCATTACTGACTGTTTAACTACGCGATAATCTTAAATAATAGTGAGAGAGGTTTGAAATGTCTCACTTGAAATGGATATTTTTTTAATATAACCACGTATTAAGTATACTTCTTTTTTTACTTCTAAACGCACCATATGGACCACATATTTCAACTGAATGGTCTGATATTTGTTGTTTTTAATTTTACTAAGAATCAGTCACTCAAACAACATAGATATATGTTTTGTTATATGCCAAATACAAAGGATTTGAACACATAATGTTATATAAACCGCAAACTCCAATCGATTGTGCTGAAGTGAGGAAGTTTTTGAAAAATTTTGACTAGATACCACAAAAAAAATATCATTGTTTCACGTTTTAATACATAGCCTCCATAATATGGCCCTTCCGCCTTGACTTCTTAACTCCATAGATGCCGCAAATATGCAATGAATATGATGAAATTTGTCTATTTGCTTTAATACATGTATAATAAAATCGTAATCATAGACTGTTTTGAGAAAAATAATTCTATAAGGGTTCAATTTACTCCTTTTTTAAGTTCCGAAGCCTTCCACTTCAAAATCACCGCCGAAATTACGAAACTCACTGATTTCCCAAATAACTTTGTTGCCGAAAATGAGCTAACCTAGAAAAACGTCTACCGTCACTTGATTCAGCATGGTCGATTTAGGTATATCGTTTCTGAAACCTGTTTGGACTAACAAACTGTTATTATTTACAAAAGTATGCTGTGAACTTGATTTCTTCACGTTATATAGACCGAAAATTTGGCAGTATGGATGTAGCAAATGATTCATTCACTAAAGGGTAAAAAGCAAATAACGTTAAAAATTGGACCTTATCGAATTTTATGTAATCTCCGAAATTGATCGCACTATAAAAAGGAAGAAGCGGGTCTGTTCTGTAGCAAGGTGATTTGATATCACGGTGATTTTAAAATCACCGGCGACTTAAAATCAATGTTGGAGTTCGAAATCGCCCGGGTAATAATTAATAGCCTCCCAAAAAGGATTGTTTGAATTATGTTCGGGTGATTTCAACCTCCAAAAATCACCGTGATATCAAATCGCCGTGATTACAGAACAGACCCGAAGGTAAGACATTTTAATATAAGCCGAAGTAATTTTTAAATGTGTAATTTTGTATCAGACCACAAAGCCTAATAGCTGGGTAACGACGATCAATCACATCAATATGCTGGTTAACCAACACGGCTTGAGAACCATAGTTTTAGCAAAAATAATTTTACCTTCATTTTCTCTGAAATACTTAAAAGAAACAAGTGGGCCCAAAGGAAGAAATCGCAAGGTGTTAAATCACAAGATCTCGGTGGTTGTTGATCCAACCTCATTTTCGAAAAAGTAAGGTCTAATGACCCCGCCGGACCATAAACCGCACCAAACAGTCACACGTTGAGGGTGGAGAGGCTTCTCAACAATAACTCTTGGGTTTTCCGAGCCCCAGATGCGACAATTTTGCTTGTTGACGTAGCCACCGAGGTGGAAATGGACCTCATCAGTCAAGATGATTTTCGAATTTGAATAATTTCAATGCGTTGTTGAATTGTGTATCGTTCCATTTTTAGTAATGGCGTAGTTTCTACTTGTCAAATGTCAAAGAATAAAAGCTTCAAAAGTGACAGCTACCGAAATACCGGGTGATTCAAAATAACACCTCTTGTTGGAAAGCCCTGTACATGGCTTCGTTGTGTTAAGTCGAAACACGAGGCTGCTGGAGTATCTGGAGAGTCAAGTTAAGACGTTAGCAAGAGACAGACAAAATGGAGAGAATTTGTATTTCATATTTATTTATTTATTTACATTAAGCTTATAGTAAATATAAGGTTAATAAGAAAGAAAAGCAATTGGCTACTGTGGTCATAAGCTGTGGGCAAAAGTATTTTTTTTTTAATTTTCGAGTAAATTTTTTTTTCGAAAAAAAAAATTGCGGGCACATCAACCACGTTTGTAGTAAACAGAGATAAAAATGTAAGCGAGCAAAAACCGTTGTTGTGAACTAATTTCATTAAGGGGCGCGAAAGTTATGGCGGTTTCAAATTTAAATTTTAAAAAATTCTATAAAATGCAATTTTTAGCGGAATTACGAAAACAAAATTTACAATCGTAGACCATTCCCATTTCTATCAGCATATGTGAAAATATTCGCAGTGCCTTCATTATTTGTAAAAATTTTGCGAAACAAAACATTTTTTAATTGAAATTTTATATAATATGAGGAATACCGCGATATAGAAAAATCGGAAAAATGTATGAAGAAAGTCCGCGAATAGATGGGAGAACTAGCTGCAATCTTCGTAAAAGAATGAAGGTAATATCTCTGTTGATTAAAGAGTTATATTTGTAGCAAAATACGAAGTCCATATCATTTGTGTTTTATTTCAGTGCAAAATTTCTCTACAAAATTCCTAAGTATTGATGAGAGTTGAATGTTAAGATCTTTTCGAGTGTATTTTTTGAGGAACCTCTTTTGTAGGATTACATATTAGTATTTTTTATAGCCTTTAATAATAATTTACAAGACTTCATATAAAAAGAATGAGAACTCGGGATTTTTTAGTGATATTATTACTCTAAGACCTTTTAAAATACATTCTTATGAATTTCGCGGATTGTGAAGTCTGCAATGACATACAGTAATTATGTGCTCATCCGGGCTAACTTATATTGTATGAATTCGCTTATACCATGATATACCTTAAGAGGGAAAAATAATGAAAGGTTTTATTTTGAGGTTGCAAAGTGAATAATTTGAACAATCACCAAAATAAAATGACGCGCCTCTGATTTCGGAATAGATCGTTAAAAATCTGAATGAATTTAAGAACTTTATACTATAAAAATTGGCAAGAACAAAATTTGCAAATTTGAAAAAGGTGAATAAAAATTCAGTGATTTATTATTTTGTTACGCGCCCCTGATTTTAGTATTCGCAATGTAAAAACCCTTCTGGGACAATAAATTCAGCTCAACCTATGTATAACTGTTCGATTTGCCCCGCGAAATACACTATCAAAAAAATTCACGCAAGTTTAACTAAGGTTTGGAGAGCTCTAGCGTTGGTTCCATTACCACAATAATAGCTTCTTTGGCGAAAAAACAAAAAACACTTGAAATCGCATTTTTAAAAGTTATGAGCTATATTTTTTCGCGGACAAATCTCAAATGAACAATGGCCACGAAAAATTCTTCCTTTGTGTGTCCCTCGTATTTTTTATAACTGACCAGTACCTCTAGAATGAATAGTTTTGCCACAGCCTCTAAAGGATTGAATAAATATATGCAAATTTGTAGGGTTTTTTCTACATTTTTGAAATGTATGTGCTTATAGCTTTTAAAGTATGTTAGATAATAACAGAATTTTTTGGGGAAAAACTTTTATGTTTGTTGTGTATCTAATTCCATCAACGTTTGCTCCGAAATCTGTACACAACGCGAGAAAAGTGAAAACTAACATGTAAAAAAAACTAACCCTATGTAAAAAATGTTGACTTTTGCCCATATAGATATATAAAGGAAACATCTATATAATCAGTAGATGCATTTTCTAAAAAAAGGACAACTTTAAAAAATCGACTCCATAAAAATTTTAATATTCTTCCCCTCTCTTTCTTCAACAGAAATATATATGTACATACCTTATCGATCAATCCCTCAATATCACCCATACCCAAGAGTTTACTAACGAATGGTTTCGTTTTGAATGGCTCCAAGTCATCGATATGTTCGCCAGTACCAATGAAAATAACTGGTGAGCTCGTGGCTGCTACAGCTGACAAAGCGCCACCACCTTTGGCATGACCATCCAACTTGGTAATGATCACGGAACCGATGTCAACCTTGTCCTTGAAGGCTTTAGCTTGAGCTTCGCAAGCCTGACCAATGGTGGCATCCATTACGAATATAATGTTGTCTGGATTGACAGCATTTGCAACCGCCAACATCTCCTCGAACAAAGATTCTTCTTGTTTGTGACGACCCGAGGTATCCACAATAATCATTTCGAAGCCTTCACGTTTAAACATATCCACACCCTCTTGGGCAATGACCACAGGATCGATTTCGGTGTAACTACCATAGAAGGGTATTCTAGCCTTGGTGGCATTCTGTTTGACCTGATCGTAGGCACCAGCACGGAAAGTATCGGCGCACACCAAACAAGATTTCCAATTACGTTTCTGGTAGTGATAGGCCAATTTGGTACAAGTGGTGGTCTTACCCGAGCCCTGCAGGCCGACAAACATGATAACGTTGGGTTTGCCCTTAACGGGTTGATATGGTTTTACACCGGGATCCACGAGTTTGATCAATTCCTTAAAGACAGCACTTTGAATCATGCGTCTCTTGTTCAGGCCACCAGCCATCTCATCAAAATCAATAACTGCCTTCACATTTTCACGCAACTGTTTGACCAGACGAATATTGACATCGGCTTCCAAGAGGGCAGCGCAGATTTCCTTTAGCATGGAATTTAAGGCCTCTTCATTGATTACGGTGGCTTTGCTCAACGAATGCAAGGCAGTTGTGATTTTTCTACCCAAATCTGCTAAAACCATTTTGATGCTGCTCCACCTTTGGCTCGCTTACACAAAAAACACCAGCGAAATGCAAATTCCTTTCAACTATTCTCTTGCTCCGTGTGTGTGGCCACCAGAAGCTATCGATTAATTTTCACGTGTGTTATTTTTATATATTTGCAACAAAGAAATTCGCGTAAATACAAGGAGTAAAAAAACTTTTACTTTCCTTGCTTTTGGTTAAACAACGACAACGTCGTATTTTGACACGTCGATGTGCAAGTTAGAGTCCAAAGTTGAGCATAACACTGACAGCAACAACGGCGTTGCGAGAAATAAATGTCAGACGACATTCGTGCAATTAAAAAACAAAAATTGCCAACAAGTAAAATACAAAATAATAATAAAATGGGAAATTATTATTATATAAATAACCAAATGTGGTATGAATAAAAGGCTTATGGATTAGTTTTAATAACCAAACGTATGAAATGCAAATGTAAATAAATCACTTACCCCACAACAACAACAACAACGAGGCAACTGTGCCATATGTTTTGATAACAACTCAGTTGTTGGTACTTAAGACAATAAGGGTACGCACTACAAAAGCAAAACTGCAAATAAAATGTAACGTATTATGAATTGAATAGTATGCTAAATAGCTGGTTTGTGTATTATATTTATATGTATGTAAACTAAAAAAAGAACAGGCTTCATCAAAAAAATTGAAGCACATATAATACATATTAGGCGTGTTTTCGTTACACCATAAGTGCTTAATTTGTATGGGGAGCTAAGCACTTTTAAGCACTATTAGTTCCCGATGAAGTTTGGTGCTTGTGTTCATGTCTTAATCGAGTATGATGTTGCCAGATTGGGCACCCTATATTTAGCAATGCCATATTGCTAAAGATATTTGGAGAGATTCTCCCATATTTGGAGAGATTTTATCAATTATTGTGAATTAACGGGAAGAAGAAGAACAAAAATGGGAAATTATTTTAATATTTGCAAAAGAGTGTAAACAATTGAACATAGAATAGTAAATATATGTTTTATAAATACTTTCACGAATTTTTTGTCTGTTTCGCACTGTTCTTTCTTCGCAACTCATGAGACCATTGCTACCAGATAGTGAAAATCCGCCACTTATTGCTTATGTGCCAGTTAGTGGAAGTCAGTTGTTTTCGTTGCAAAGTGCTAAACTAAAAGTGCTAGCTTGTAACGAAAACATGCCTATTGTGTGTTATATTGAAACGTAATAAACACAAAAAATAAAGAAGTGTTTATTAAACATGCATATAACTATGTGTCTTAAGCTAAGTATACACAATTGTCAGATCGGACAACGTTATCAACCCTGTTAAAGTGCTGCAAATGTACGGACAATGACAGATTGTTAGGCAAATGCCTATAAAATGTTTTTCTGACAATGACGCCGTTGTCACATGCATAAACTTCGCGCACATATAACAATCTACAAATTATCTCGCAATGATTTTTCTGCTAACGTTGCAAAAGAAATATTGTATGTTCACACGGTTGTAAATTCGCAAGGTTGCATTTTTCCGCCATTTTTCTGGCAATATTGTCCGATCTGCAAATCGTGTGTACTTTATGGTTATTTCGTTTGTGCACAAAAATGTAAAATTGTTTCTACACTGAAACCGCATTTTAGGTTCGTTTGTAAAAATGGTGCAGCCGTATGAACGGGTTTTGATTTCGTTTGTAAAATTATTACACTCCGCAAATGCGAAAATATCGCATTTTCCACACTCAGCCCAGTCCACGATGTGGAGTGTTGCACGATTAAGAATATATATACTTTATGGGGTCTCAGATCAATATTTAGAGGTGTTACAAACGGAGTGACAACATGAATATACCCCCCATCCTATGGTGGAGGGTATAAAAAGATTTCAGACTAACTCAATTTGAACCATGGAAAGATACACAATCGAGCAAAACGTTAAAGTTTTTTAAGCCTTTTACGAAAATGGGCGTTCAAATCAAAATGCATTTCGTGCACTTCGTGATGTTTTTTTGATCAGCATAATCGACCAAATGTGTCCACAATCGGGAGAATTGTGCGCAAATTTCAGCAAACCTGGTCTGTAGGAGATTTGAAAACACCTGTGCATGCTCGCCCAGTTCGTTTGGTGCGGCTTATGGGCTGGCGACGTCACCGGGCCATACTTCTTCGAAATGAGCCCGGTCGTGCAGTTACTGTGAATGGTGTTCGATATCGTGAAATGATAACGAACTTTTTATGGCCCGAATTGGAAGATATGGATGTGGACAATATGTGGTTTCAACAGGACGGTGCCACTTGCCACACAGCTAACGAAACAATGGCTCTTTGGCGCAACAAATTCAATGGCCGTGTTATCTCACGTCGTGGCGATGTCAATTGGCCGCTAAGATCATGTGATTCGACACCGTTGGACTTCTTTCTTTGGGGTTATTTGAAAGAAAAGGTGTACGTCGATATGCCAGCAACAATTCAAGAGCTGAAGGATGAAATAATTCGGCACATTAACGGCATAGAACCTCAATTATGCCTCGGCGTCATCGAAAATTTGGACCATCGGATGGAGGTGTGACGCCGAGGTCGCGGCGGCCATTTGGCCGATATTTTGTTCCATATATAATTGAATCATACCAATATTATCATAATTAAAAGAAATGACAATAATTTCCAAAATAATATGTATTTTATTCAAAATCAACATCGGTCCACAATTTATTTTATGAAGTCAAAAAAAAATTTTTTAGTAGTTTGAGATTTCAGTAGTTTTGAGATATTTAGCTTTTGTTTTATAACTTTCGCGTCTTTAGGTTTAGGTTTATTGTGGGGTTACAGACGGTTTTAGCAGCTTACATAGACCAATATAGGTCCTAACCTAAACATAAAATTAAAAGGCCCAAAAGTTATAAAACCTAAAAGCTAAATATCTCAAAACTAATGAAATGGAGATACGACTTTCTTTCTAAGGAGGGCAGTACAACCATCTATATGTCAGGTCGGCTTATTTTTGAACCAACCTCGTATATATTCCCGATTGCTTTTATTATTTTTTAAGAACATATCGCTCACATATGTACTTCAAGACTGTCCTAACTCAAAATTGTAAATTGTGGAGATGTGTCACTTTAAGTCCATATAAAAAGTAAATAAGATGAAATAGAAAGTTTAAAAAAGGTGGAATAATCCGAAATATGATGAATAGTCCGAATATATATACATATTATATTCGTTATATCTGTAGTGAGTAATATGGCTTGGCAAACTACGTTTTTCCCGCTTGCTTTTATTATTTCTACAGAATACTCTTTTTTCAGAACATATCGCTCACTTACTTCAAGACTGTCCTAACTCAAAATTGAAAATATTTGTGGTTGTCTTATAGAAATGCGAATTTTGTAAATATCCATAAATCAATCTCAACGAAATTTAGTTTATAAGTAAACAATCATATTTCGGATTATTCCACCTTTTTTAACCTTCCTATTACATCCTTTATCTTTTTATATGGCCTTAAAAATATACATTTCGACAAAGTAATTGAGCTATATATAAAAGTTATGAGGCTTATAGAACTGATTTTTATGGTAAAACATTTTATACACTTTCTAGATATTTTTAGAAATAAGTCTCTTTAAGGATTATAGATTTAAAGCGAAAATCTACATCCCACAGTTCGCCTTATACGTTCCTCAAGGTCACATAGACGAACGAACGTTTTTTGCAAACTTTTGAGGCCAAAAGTCGAGTTTAAATTTCGCAACAATGACGAATATTCGAGAGCAACTCGTACTTTCTTTCGTTCAGAGCATGTGACAGAAACATGTGTTTCGTCAACATTTATTTTTTCCGTTCTGCAGGATTGTAGTCACACCCTGTAATTTACACTTGCAACGCAGGCTCTCTAGCTTAGAATCCATACATTATGAATTTACTCTGGCTATCACTTTCTCCGAGATATGCAATAGCAGAGGGCAAAAAGAGATGACCTCATATAACGGTAATCACACATTTTTTTGCAAAAATTTTTCTATGAATACCATCACACGAATATGTAGCGAATACTTATGTATAACGGTTATGAGTGCTCTGCCAACGACCAAATAGAGCTTTCACCAAACGAATGGTGGAAAACCTTAGACAGTTGAACATTTTTATTGTAAGCGTTAAGGAAGTCCAAAAACCCCAGAAGATTGTGTGCGACAAATTGAGCGGAGCTCTTGTAAGAAAATAAAATATAAATAATTAATTCTTGAAGAAAATAAAAAAAGTAGAAACAAATTTAACAATAACTGATAAAAAAAAACCAAACGAATATTTTATAGTTTTAAAGAAAAATAAATGATCAAATTTAGTGCCTATATATGTATAATGCTGTGAAAAATCTAACATATCGATGGAAACTTGTGGAAATTTATTATATGGAAAATGATTGCTACGACCTGGCACTGTGACCCTTAACACTTTCAACAGAAGAAAAGTATTATAGTTAGCCAGTTATTAGAGAAACTTACAAAAAAAAATACTAAGCAAAATAATTAAATGAGTTATTAGAGAAATTAAAAAAATAATACTATAGAAAATAATTGATTGCAGAAAATGATGTCGAAACTAATGAAATAAAGAATAAATATAAATTTATGTAAATTAAATTAGTTAAAAAAGTTGAAAGTTTTTTGAAGTCAGAAAAAACTAGTACATATTTCTTTAGTTGAAAAAAAATTATATAAAAATTTTCTACTTTTTGCTTTTTAACCAACGACATTTTTTCTTCCAGTAGTGTTGCAGTATAACAAACTTGCAAGGCGATTACAATAAAAAGAGGCAAAAAAGTCGTCAAAAAGCTTTTTCGCTTTATCTTCCAAAAACACAAACGAATATTTCTCTCGTGCGCCTGTGTGTGAGTTTGCTCCTTTGGTGTCCACCCACCCTTCAGAAGTTCAACTGTCGCTGTCACTAACAAAAAATAATAATAATTGACTTTATTCAATGAACTAACTAAAGAAAACGAAGAAAAAAGAACAAGTGACAAAAAGGAGCCGCAGTAGCAGAGTTAGAGAGGCAATACCAACAAAAACAACTACAAAAACTACAACGAAGGTTTGTGAGCGTATGATTATTCTGTGTATAAGGAGATTTGCAACCACCACCACTACTAACAATATAAACGCCGCCCTGCTCCACCACCCCCGCATTAATAATTGTTAAAGAACACCTTAGAGAGCAAAAAGTAAGAGAGAGAGAGCGCAGATTATTCTCAATGTTGTAGTCGTCATCAACTCATCATCAGCCGTTAGTTGATTGTTACAAACACTGACATACTTTTGTTTGTTGTTGGTGTTAAAGCAGTGAAAAAGTCCACCGTTAGCAAACATTCACTCATTCTCCAACACTCAACAGCAGGAAAAACGGCAACAACAACAATAAAAGCCCCACTGGCATAAACAGCAGCGGCAGCAGCAGCAGTTTACCCCAAAAAAAGAAATCCAATCTATCGTTCACATACAACAGTCAAAGAAGACACCGTACACCACAAAAAAAGAGAAGAAATGTAAGTGAAAAAATCGATTTTTGCTATCCGTTCCTCTCCTTTTTGCTATCTGTTCCTCGCGACCTCTTTTTCCTTCTTCGTCCGCTAACAGTAGTATTGGCTCTGCACTTGTACACATTTTTAGCCATTCTTTAACAAAAGCAGAAAAGAAAAATCCGCAATTGTTCTCATTCGTTTTATGTGTAATACTGTTGGATATTTCTGTGTGCGCTCTGCTCTGTGTGTGTGTTTTTTTTAGTTCAAGTGCAAATATAACGGGTTTATTGTATTAATTAATTAAAGGATTTTATTAGTATATAAAAATATAAAAAATAAAAAGTAGCAACAAAAATCTCAAAGGATATCTGTGTGGGCTGCTCATCAATTGTTAAATTTAAGGAATAAACCGGAAACATCTAGAAATGTAAGCCATGAAACTATTAAATCGTGGAAAAATTTATTGTATTTCCTTTAACCTGTGCAACCGTGAGGGACCGACCATCCATTTGTCCAGTTCAGGAATTGCGTTTTTGCTTTTTAATCTTCATCATATGCATATATGTAAAAATACTATATACATATACAATGTGTAAGTGTGTGTGCGTGCGTGTGTGAAATCGATGTAAGGTCATTTTTTACCCCATTGCCTTTTTTCCCAATGATTCATCTGGCGACAATGATTCCCGTCATATTCGTTTACAAAGTCTCTGTGATTTTTGCCCAAAACCACAACAAAAGCTATGCAGGAAATGCTACATATGTACTTATGTACAAAATCTGTATAACACAGAGTAACTTTCATCTGCCAAAAAAAAAATAATATAATATGTTTGTAGTTCCTAGTTACAGTAGCTTGCCAACAAATTGTGATGAATGTGCGAAAAATGATCAGTTTTGACGAAAAGCAAATTTGGTTGAAAATTTCAAAGTTTATAGAAATCGATGTGCTGATTCCAATGATAAAATTGTTTCCTCTGGGTAGGAATCGGTTCTCCGGATATTCGAACCTGTTATTGCGAAGTGATTCGGGGGAAACCCGTTCGTAATAACCGGGTTCACTTGAAAGCTTATAGAAATACCTATCATATGAAGGGAACATATTTACTCTTACGGAAATGGGGCTAAAAATGGTGATTTTTGAAACCGGTTTCTTTACAAAAAACCGCACAAATCGAAAAATTATCCGATATGAAGTTACCAATATTTCGATATTGTATGCCTTACGTTTAAGGCACATTTGGAGCACTCTCCCTGAATTTATAATCTTCGGATATTCGACCAGAATTTGCGGATATATAAAACAATCTGTAAACGGTTATTACGAAACGCATCGAACAACATGTACATCACCAAAAAAGTTATTTTGAAACCGAGTTTTCACAAAAAACCGCCAAAACTCATATGTAACCGATATAAAAGAATCAATATTTTGATCCTGTAGACGAGACTTATTTCTCCCTTTCTTTTAAGGCATAATAGTCACAATAAATTTTCTGAAATGAGGAAAGAAGAGTTATATAACATTCAACAGTTTTCTTAGAAAATTTAAATAATATGTCGATAACTCCATTCTAAAACATAAGTCGACTTAGCATGTTTTTAGGAAGATTGCATTTTTAACTTCTAAGGGCCATTAACAATAAATAAATAAACTAGGTTTAAGAGCTAACTACCGCTTATAGCTGTCAAATTCCATACAAATTAACTTTCGTTAGCTCTAACGCTTTGTTTTGTGTTAATGGGGGTTAATATTGTAAATTATATTCAGTCAAAATTTGGTGTTTATCCGTCAACGCAATCAATAGTTTTTCACAAAACTGTACAGGTCATTCGAATTCCATTACAAAGGAATTCCACACAAATTTAAAAAATTCATCAAACTTTGATCACCTCTCCTGAAAACGAAATATTAGACAACTACAGTTTTCGTTTTCGACGGCTGCAAATCCTTTTGGTCAGAACAAACAATTGCTTACGCGAAATACGTTTCTGTAACAACAAACGAAATTTCAGTTCCGGCAAACGAGAATTGTAGTTGTCTAATGTTTCGTTTTTTTTTTTAACAAAAATGTATGAGCCTTTCAATTTTTGAAAAATTTAAAAAAATGAGTTTTTGATTTTTACGAAATTTGAACCGATTTTAGCAAAGTTTATTTTGTTTTGAAGATTTTAGAAAAGTTTATTTTGTTTAAATTTTTTTAAAAAAAAATGTACGAAAGTTTTTTTTTGTAAAAAAATTGTTTGAACAAATTGCCCCCTTCGATTTTCTTGAAATTTCACAGAATATTCGTCGCACTCTCATAAATCCAGAACAGTTAAAAATTTTGGTGACACTCAATATTTGTAAAAGTTAGGGACGAAATACTAATGCTAGTCTGACAATTTTCATCTGTTTTTGCAAAACACTGCACAGTGGTACGAATTCAAAAAGGGAAATAATCCGACCGTTTCTTAACCCCAAACAGCCGATTGCGACCAGAATTGGCATAGGTTGGGCCCCCTATGTCAGATAGGGGCGGAGCTAGAGGGCCTCAAAGATGGCCACGTCGGGTGAAGAAAATGTTCAAGCGCGTGTAACTCGTGTTTCTCTTCCGATTTATAAAATCGGAAAAAAGCGAAATAATTCGACCCTTTCTGAACCAAACAGATCGGTCCATTTTTTGATATAGCTCCCATATATAGAGTTTCTTCATAAAGCCATAGAGCCCACAAATTTATTTATTCATACCCAGAATCTTTCACAAGAACAACGGTGGTTATATGTCCATGTTTTTATATAGCCCCCCTTACAAAGGTCCTTCAATATTTGACATCTTAACACAACAAAAGCCACAAATTTCAACGAATTGGTCTGAAATTTGTATAATACCCTATATCTAAAATCGAAAAATAAGAAGTAAAATCGGGAGGGGATGATGTAGCACATCTTTACTAGGTATTATTTGGTGAAAAAGAACAAAAATTCCAAATTGTTGTCGCATATTGTTCAGAGAAATATATTACAAAAATGTAACTCTAGATCATAAGTGAAATCGAAATTGTTGAATTGAAATTTTAAGGGGACCTTTATAAGGACCGATATAACCCATTTTTAGCAGGAATGGTTTTGGACAAAATAATCTATAAATTCCCAAGTTTTAGTCAGATCGGCTAAAAAATGCGGTCCCTCTAGCACCAAAATGTCATAACGGAAGAAACCTTCATATGCAACCGAATAACTATTTGGAGTAATATATCCCACTTTGAAATTTTAGTCAAATCTGCAAAAAAACTTTTATATGGGGGCTATAGAAATAAAACAGAAATCCGAAATTATCCGACGGATGTGTATAGAATATCAAGAAGTCAAATCGGTGGGCTATAACAAAAAAAAATGGGTCGCTATGCCGCTTATTTTTGTTAGATGTGGATTTAGAATAAAAATAAAATATAAATCTGTAGTCACAAGCAATAACCGCCTAACTCGAAAATCATACGACTTAGGTCGATATATTTTTCTCAATATAATTTAACAAACAATGTTACAGACATGGGGGTTTCACTTAAATATAAAATATTGTCAGTAGAATATGATAGCATACATAACTCAAATCTTTCTTAAGTCGACCTAGGCGATTATCGATTGTGAACACAGAAATATAAATCGGAAGAGACCTTTATACTGGGTATTGGTAGTCCATTTTTATCAATTGGTTACAATACCTAAAAATACGGTCCAAAATTTGGTCTAAGTTAAATCGGAAGGAACCTAAATGGGGTCCACAATGTGGACCGAAGTAGTAAGAAAATCCCAGTCGTGTAAAGCGACAAAGGTATATTCTATCCTTCAGAAAAATATATTACAGAATTTTGTATTTTGGGTGAGAGTTGACACAATTTTGCTAATTTTTTGCCAAACTAAAAACTAATCTGAAAATTTGAGCGGCCTTAAGATGATTGGGGCAGAAATTAAGGGGAATGACCAATTTTTCGCAAGGGTTCAAGAATGAACTCAGATTAGTTCGAGAATGAACTAATTTTATATTTTATATCAGCTGTGGGACATACTGTAGAAATTGTTGAGTATATATTTTTGTATTGTACTGTGTGAATTTGTATACAATAGTAATTGTCTCTTATCGCAATGATGATGCAAACAAATCAGGCCTTTTCTTTATGCGATGCGGCTGAAGTAACTGATAAGAGACAGAACTAAGCATTCAGAAGATTAAAACCCATGTATAGACTCAAACAGAGATTTCATGTAAAAATAAAACTTAATTATTTTCAAAACCCGGTTTTCGGTTATGATTTTTTTCAAAGACCGGTTTTAACCGTTTAAATAAAAAATACCAACAAATTTGATAAAAATGTTGAATTAAAAAGACATTTCCGAAAGATTAAAGCGTAAACTGACCAAGTCCATTTCAATAAATATTTTTTATGGAAATTTCAATAACAATTTCTAAATGTTATTGAAATTACTGTTTTTTGTTTTTTTGATATTTTTGCTTTGTTCTGTTTATTAAATGCTTTCTTTTCGAATTTTTAGAATCACCTGACCATTTTCGATACATTTTGATATCGAAATTGAATAAATTGTAATGATATTTCCGACAAATGTGTTCACTAGGGCGGGTCGATTTCAAAATCGCCCATTGCTCAGTGAAAATCGTATTCTAGGGATCAAAATAAGAAACTTTGCCGAAGGAACCATACCTCTAAAACGAATTCTGATGTCCCGGAAAAATCCCACTTTGACCCATTTAGAGTGCTCCAATCGAGTCCAAATGTATGACCGACCCCCACTCATTGAAAATCGTATTCTAGGGATCAAAATAAGAAACTTTGCCGAAGGAACCATACCTCTAAAACGAATTCTGATGTCCCGGAAAAAATCCCACTTTGACCCATTTAGAGTGCTCCAATCGAGTCCAAATGTATGGAACCCCCAGAGGGTTCCAGGGGGTGTGCCACTGGCATGGGTGGGTCGGGCCTCCAAAGTTAGTGGGGGTCGGTCATACATTTGGACTCGATTGGAGCACTCTAAATGAGTCAAAGTGGGATTTTTCAAAATTTGCCCCTACCCAAAGTTCGACCCAAATTCCGGGACATCAGAATTAGTTTTAGAGGTATGGTTCCTTCGGCAAAGTTTCTTATTTTGATCCCTAGAATACGATTTTCACTGAGCAATGGCGACTTTTTTTGCCTCCCCACAAATCGACCCGGCCTAGTGTTCACATCATTAAATTTTTTTAAAGTTTAAAGAAGATACATTTAATAATAATCTCGAAAAACTCATTAAAATTTAGATTGAAATTTTCTTAATATATCGAGAGTATACTGCATAAACCATAAATATACCAAGTACATTTCGATAATTATTTTTATTGAAATTCTATCAAAATTGTTACACATATATTTAACGAATTTATTATTAGGTCACTTAGGCCACTCTTGTTTGTACAAAATTAAATATGTACATATAATACTGAAAGATAATGCCATATACATACAGGGTTGACATCTCTGTCAAAAGTTATGGCGTTGCCAGATGGGTCCGTCGAATATGGGAGACCCTGTATATAACATAATACATAAACTGCCTCACTGTAATTTACGAGCATGTCAAACATTATTTACATCATTTAGATTTGTTGGTATTTAAACTTGTTATAATTTATTATCCGAATACTGTATCTACACCAGTGATGAACTAATAAGTCTGTGTGTGTGTGTGTACACAATATGAGAGCATCAATTTCAAAATGTACAATAATGTGTGGGAGATGTTTCGCTATATCCTTATATCTTCTTCTTGGAATTTAAGAAAGTGTGAAAACAATACTATAAAACAAATATTTAAAGATAGTTGAGACAAAATGTCTTTGTTTTGAATTTAGAAAACAGTCTACTCGATTTGGAGATTTTGTGAGTGAAATATTTGCTATCACCAAAAACCATTTAAGTAATTTTAAGGCAGTATAGAAAAATAAAATATAAGAAATATAAAAAAAATGAACTTAAGGACATTTAAAGTTCTTTCACATAATTTTAAAATATTTAAAGTACTGGATACATTTCAAAATAACTTCATTGTGGGGAAAAGAACTTCTTATTCATAATAAAGGTCCTCGCGGCGTATGAGTATTGTTATTGTTAACATTAATATTCATCATACGATAACACTGTGCTTGAAATTTTCACTTTAAAAATGTAACAGAAATAAGACCCTATGGATATACCTACTTCGACAGTGGTGCTAGCCGTTTTTCTAGGTTAACTCTTGATTTCGCGATATTGAAGCACAAAGTTTGCAAGGAAATCATAGAGGTTCGTTATCTCGGAGGTGATTTTGAAGTGGAAGGCTTCGAAATACGCTCTTCATTCCAAAGAACGAAATAAAAGGAAACCCTTCGAGAATTATTTCTCTCAAAATAGTCAACCATGCTTCTCACCCCTTTACCCCTGAAAAATTGCAATCAAATCTTACCCTATGTCAAACGTCATACAAATCGTCGACATTTTTAGTTTGTGTCTTTGAGAAAAATATTCCTCTCCTTTCAACGTATTTATGAAAAATGAACAGGTTTCATAATTTAGCAGGTTTTGTTTGTTACCTTTGAAAATTCCATTGATACTAACCAAAAATAATTTACAAAAAATTAAGTCGAAACATTTTTATTACAAATATTTTCTGCTATGAGCAGAAAACACACAAATTATGTAATAACTCGAAATCGGCTTAATTCTCATAAAAAATATGAGAAAGGACTTATAGTATTTTTTAGCTAGGAATATCTTTTTCAACGACGCCTACTAAAAATGTTGACGATATGTATGATTTTTAACACAGAATAAGATTTCATTGCACTTTTTCAGGGTTAAGGGGAGGAGAAGCGTGGACAGCCGTCCACTTTTGAGAGAAATACATAATTCTCCTAATGTTCCCTTTATTTCGATCTTTGGACTAAAGCGTATATTCCGAAGTCTTCTACCTCAAAATCACCAATGAGATATGTAACCTCTCTGATTTCCCAACTATATTTGTGGTCGAATATGGCGAAAACAAGATCTAACTGAGGAAAACGGCTAATGCCACTGGATTCACCATGGCCGAAATAGGTCAATCCATAGGGTCTCCTTTCTGTTACATTTTTGGATTAGCACAGTGTAATAACACCAAAAATAATAAACAATAAGATATGTCATCCCGGAGCGAGTAAGATGTCAGGTACGAACGAATATAAATTTCAACGAGTAGGACTTCAAAGAGTGAGGTTTTCCGAGGATTTCGGACCGATTTTCCCGAATTTTTTGTAATTGTCACAATTAAAAAATTAATTTTAATCGATTAGTGCAAAAAAGTTCAAACTATGTTCGCGGAAAAACTGTTTTTTTTTCGAGTGTGACAGTTCATTCCTATTCGTTCGTATCTGGTAGATTTTGACGTTTCGGGCTGACGGTACATCTGTATAATTTAAGGTCTGTGAATAACACTGTGGAACAAAATGAAACTTTTTCGAAAATAACTAGGTTCTGACAACGGATTCAAATAGAGGGGGGAAAAAGATTACGAGTATACGTGTATCGGCGTTTTGAAAGTTTATGTATGAAGGTCATTTTAGAGGGTGTCAATATTCCCCCTTTTTCACATGCATATGATGAATCGGCATAGGGAACCTTGTGATCCTTACATTTTTTATATAGGATATGTTCAGCAATATTACATAAAACACTACGAGGAATATTTTTGTGGAAGATTTTAAAGATAACTTTTGGATTTATTTTAATAAATCGTAAAAGAAACTCATAAAAATGGGAGATGATATGTTCTATAAAAATGTTAGCCATAAAATGTTACTATTTATATGTATCAGAACACACCAAAGCCCAACATTTTATACAAACACAAAAAACAATCAAATTTTAGTCAAACTCCTTTTTACTGGTATTGTTATTCAAACACCATGTCGTATAAGTAATGTAATTCATTCAACCTAGTGTTTCGAACAGGCCAAAGGGGATTTTTGCTGAAATTTGACTGTTTGTGTTTAGTATGTAGGCCTTTTTTAAATTAGGCATCGATTTTCTTCGGAATTCTCTAATTTTGATTATAACCGATCAGATTTTACGATAAAATAATACAGGGTTTTCCAACAAGAGGTGTTATTTTGAGTCACTCGGTATTTCGGAAGCTGTCACTTTTGAAGCTTTTATTCTTTGACATTTGACAAGTAGAAACTACGCCATTACCAAAAATGGAACGATACACAATTCAACAACGCATTGAAATTATTAAAATTCACTACAAAAATGGTGATAATCTTGCTGTCACAGTTCGCAAAACTAAAGCATTTTTGGGGCGTCGTGAAGCGCCTTGTCGGACCGCAATACAGAAATTGGTGGAAAAATTCGAGCTGTTGGGACATGTTAGTGACGTGAAGAATAAAACCCGTGCACGTCGCTCAAGAACAACTGAGAATGTATTGCTGCCCAAAGTGTTGAAGAAAACCCCATGTTTGTCCATTCCTCGTCGTTCTTTGGAATTGGGCATTCCACAAATGTCATTACACCGTATCTTGCATAGACTTGGGTCTTAAGGCTTGTAAAGTTTAGTTAACACAAGAACTCAAGCCGGCCGATCATCAACAACGTCGTGTCTTTGCTGATTGGGTCCTTGAAATGCATGAAAATGATCCTGAATTCCATCGAAAAATCATATTGACTGATGAGGCCCATTTCCACCTCGGTGGCTACGTCAACAAGCAAAATTGTCGCATACTTACTTTTTCGAAAATGAGGTTGGATCAACAGTTACGGTGAATGGATTGCGCTATCGAGAGATGATTAATGATTTTATATGGTCGGAGTTGGATGGTATTGATCTGGACAACGTTTACTTTTAACAAGACGGCGCTACGTGCCATACAAGCAACGAAACCATTGCTCTGTTACGGGAAAAGTTTCCGAAGAGGTATTCACAATTGGCCACCGTGATCTTGTGATTTACTTCTTCCTTTGGGGCCACGTGAAAGATAAGGTCTACGCCAACAGCCCAGCGTCGTTTCAAGACCAAAAAGATAGCATTCGTGAGGCTATCGAGGACATAGGGCAGCCACTTTGCGATTTGGTTATGGAAAATTTCATGAAAAGGATATGGTCCTGTAAGCGTGGTCGTGGTGGCCATTTGGCTGATGTTGTTTTTCAATATTAACGGCATACCTTCCTCTTTATTATGAAATAAACATCCCATCATTTATCTCAAAAAATGGCGTTTTTCTTTGAATACCAAAATAACAACTCTTGTTAGAAAACGCTTTAAATTTTTCGATGTTTTGTAGGTTTGAATTTTTTCGCAAAAAAAAGCTGATAAATACAATACAAGTTTTAATCAGCAAAAAAAAAATGAAAAAACCTTTCGAAAACACTTTGGAAACATTTTTCTAAATACAATAGGTAACCCTATGCAACAAAAAATTGTGTCCTAACAACATTTTTAGTAGATTGAGGCATACTATTTTATGAAACCAAAACCACAAATTTTGATATGCTAAAGTTTTTATTAAATTTATTTTTCTAATTCCAATTTTCTTGGGAATCCTGGGACAACAGGATTATGTTGAAATTCTCCCTTTCCTACCAAAAGTGCTATAATTTCTACATTTATCCATAGATATGCATTGTTTTCTTCATTAGGATGATAGCTTTAAAAAATTGAACAAACAAATTTTTTGGGTTGTTTTTACTTTGGTACCAACAAAAACTTTTTTTTTTTTTGAAAAAAATCTAATTTTTTCTAATAGTTTTAAAGATACAAAACTTCTGTTTCCAAGTGAGAGTGTCATTAATAACATTTATAGTCATCATAATTTCCATTAATTAAAAATATAGGACAAATACTAAATGCATCTTCCAAGAAATATTTAAAAAAATATTCGTACATTTTTTTTTGTTTACTCGTGTTAGGACTCCTTATTGCACCAGAAAATGTTACGCACAGCCCTTTGACAAAAATTTTGTTGCATAGTGTAATTAGTTATATGGATATGGGAAAAAAGGGCCGTTTGACCAACATTTCAAAATTTAACACCCTCCAAATCGAACAGTTCTTAACCCATCTCGTTGAAATTTTGTAACTACTATCCAATAGGACTAAACTTGGTACATCAGAAGACATTTTGTTTCAAAAATGCACTCTCTTAACATGAAATCGCCCATATATATCATATTTTCATATATCGCATATGTTGAAAAAAAGGGAAACAACTAATAATTTAAAAAAAATCAGTAGAGGCCAAAAACTGCTTCCGTAAATATTAATTTAAAAAAATTACCACCAATTTCACAACCTCCGGTTAGAGCTAACTCACAGTTAAAAAATAAAAATTTCATACAATTTGACAGTTATAACTGTATGTTAGCTCTAACTGTATGATAACCGGAGACTGTGGAATTGGCCGTTAATATTAACGGTAATATGCCATTGCAAGAAAATACCATAAACAGAGATATTTTTATATTTTTTGACACATTTTTTGTATCAATTATATTAACGCATTTGGCATCTACTGATTATACCCTCACTTTAGTGTGACGAGGGTATATATCATTTGCTACGGAAAAAAGTGTAACACATCGAAGGAGTGATCTAAGACCCTAAGTATGTTCGGAGGAAATCCGTTTTGGGTCATTTTAAGTCGAATGAGCAATGTCCGTCCGTCTGTCTGTCTGTCTGTCTTTCTGTCTGTCTGTGTGTCTGCTGGCTGGTGCGCACGATAACTCTCGAAAGGAGTAACCGATTGACTTCAAATTTGGTATGTGGTAATATTTTGATCTATCTCCGGATGAGTTCGAAGATGGGCCATATTGGTCTACTCCTTCTGGTACCTCCCACACAAAGGGTTAACATTTAGTGAAATATTGATTCTTTAATAACTTCTATACTACTTATTCGAATCTTTTGAAATTCTGCACATAATATTAGTATATAAGTCGCTATTAACTCGAGAAAAATGGGTGAAGTTGGCATGCCCCTTTTGGTACCTCCCACACAAATGGACCATTTTGCATCGAAATTTAACTGCTTATAACTTTAATACAAGTGCATAAAAATGCTTGAAATTTTCTACAGTATAATGTTTTTGTAGCGCCTATAGTCCGGTAAAAAATGGGCATTATCTTACAGCCCCTTTTGGTACCTCCCACACAAATGGACCGTTTCGTACCAAAAGTAAACGGCTTGTAACTTAAATACCAGTGCATACAAATACTTGAAATTTTGTACAGTGTAATGCTGTTATAGTGCCTATAGTCCTGTAAAAAGTAGACGTATTCACCCCGCCCATTTTTGTACCTGCACATAAACGCTTATAGTTCAACACAATGCAATGTATTTAAGAATGTACTGTTTACCAAAAAATATTTGTATTTGGAAAACCCCTTCTGGTACCTCCCACACAAATTGACAGATTTATTGGTGTAATGTTATATATTACATTACTCACAAAGTGAGGGTATACCTTAGTCGGTTTACCCGACTGAAACTTTCTTACTTGTTTTTTTAATTTTAAGTTGTTGTTTCCCTTTTGTTGTCATCATTTTCATTGTAGAATTTTTTAAATAATTTTTATGGGTGTTTCAATATTATATTTTATGAAAAAGTTTGCTGTTCTGGAACGGCTTACTAGATTTATTGTGAATTTTGTAAGACAACATAATCGCCAATTTTTTAATTTTAATTTTTAAAATCTTTCAATGTAAATCACAAAAAATTATGTGGATATCAACAGATTTAAGAAAATCATTATATTTACATATGACAGACATATAATTTTGTGGAGGAAATTGGAAATTGAACGAGGACCCCACATAGCCTTTCTAACGCTATCAACTCGAGAAAAATTCATGAAATTTAGTCAATTTCAAATGTAAAATCCAAAATTTCAAGAGAATTTTTTTTATTACTGTTGTACATAACATATATAACAAATAAATATATATAACATATATATAACAAGTAAAAAAGGTAGATATAAAAATTATCAATTAAAAATTTAACAAACATTGCTGGTTTGAATTGTGACTACTAAAATTTACTACTATTACTTTACTTATTTTTTGTTTTTCAATTTACAACTCACATATGATTCAGAATTTTTAATATTAACATATACATTTTATTGGAAAGAAATAAGATGGAAATAAATGGAAAGAAATAAGATCTCGCTATTATTTATTCAAAAAAAAATTTTTTTCCAAAAAAATTAATTTTTTGGTTTTACGAAATTGTTAATTGTTCTTAAACGGCAGAACCGATTTTGCAGCGTTCACGTCGTTTTTCGATATTTTAATAATTTATAAATTGTATTTGATTATTTTAATAACTTTGATTTAAAAAATGTCTTAGTATTTCGCCCATAATTTTTTTACTAGTATTGTGTCCCCAAAATCCAATTGCTGTTTTGGATTTGTGAGAGTCTGGTGCAAACTTTTTGTAAATTTAAAAAAAAAAGTCGAAGGGGTGCCAATTTTTTTAAATAAAAGTTTAAAAAAAAAAAAAAACAAAAAATAATGTATAATTTTTTTAATTTCACAATAAATGGTCATTTATGAATCGGTTCAGACGTTCAAGAGCAATTTCGTAAAAACCAATAATGCTTTTTTAATTTAAAATCCCCATTTTATTTTGGAAAAAGTTTTTCAAAATATTAATGACAACGTGATCTTATATTACCATTTAGCAGCTTTTTATGAACTTTTTAGCCAAAAATATAATACATAGGTTAATATTCAAAATTCTGACACAAATCAGAAAATATGATTAACACTCAACACTTAAATTAATGTAAACATCACATCAAAAAGTAATATCATCGACATTTCAGTAAATTTCCTTCTAGACTTTGCTAACAAGTTCCTCTAGTTTGGCTAATGATACCTAATTAATTAAATTAATTTAAGAATAGTCTTCCTCTCGAAAGAGAGCTTATTGTTCATTTATCCAAAAACTTCAAATTCTGAAAATTTTGTCAACCCACTCACTTGAATAACACTTAAATTAATGTAAACACCACATCAAAAAGTAATATCATCGACATTTCAGTAAATTTCCTTTTAGACTTTGCTAACAAGTTCCACTAGTTTGGCTAATGATACCTAATTAATTAAATTAATTTGAAAATAGTCTTCCTCTCGAAAGAGAGCTCGTTGTTCATTTATCCCAAAACTTCAAATACCGAAAAAGTTGTCAACCCACTCATTTGAAAGTAGATAATCTACATATATGTGAACTAATACAATACAACTTATTTTCTTTTTTTCAACAGTTCAAAATAAATTAATTTTCAAAACTACTACTCCACCATTACTCACAAATCAATACTTTAATAAAAATTTAATAACAAAAAAAAAATGGGCAAGAAAGATAAGAAAAAGGACGAGTAAGTGTTTTTTTGTCCTATAAGAGGAATCGATTAAATGCTTTTGGTTTGTGTACATTCGTAGAAGGGCTAAAAGAAAAAAAAATTACAAATCAAAAAGTAAATAAGAAAACCATTTTGCACTAATAATTAAAAATTTGCTATAATATTTTTCATCAAAACTTTGATACATTGAAGAGTTATTGTTAATTCTATATTTTTGTTATTTTTGGCATATAGGGCGGATCCAGCACCAGCAGCCGATGCCCCTCCTGCCGATGCTCCCCCAGCCGGTGAGGGAGCTGATGGCGAGATTGTTGGAGGACCACGTAATCCTCAACAGATTGCGGCACAAAAGCGGTTACAACAAACCCAGGCACAAGTCGATGAGGTAAGTGATGGAATATAATACTTATACAGATTGGCGCAGAATGAGCTATGTGGTTTAAGTGGTTTATAACTTTTTTATTTATGCGATTATTATATTTTTTTAAAATACAGTATATTATTGGGGAATTTTTTGCAACTAGCTTTGAAAAATTATATCCGGTAAGTGATATCCATTTTCTGCTTCGCACATACGTGCTCTTTTTAGCATATTTTCCACAACTTTTAGCAAAAATTCGGAAAAATTAAATTATTTTTGTACGTTGTTTGATTCATAATTAATTTCCCAAGACTCCTTCACAAAATGCTGAAAAAAAAACAAAGAAAGAATAATAATTAAAAAAGTTATAAAGAATTCAAACCATATAGCTCATTCTGCGCCACGCTGTATAACATACAGTGGAGAAAAACTGATATAGAAAATTTTGAGAATTGTTGAAACTCTGGCTGAGTTTCGAGACTTAACAGTTTGTAAACTTCCCAATATATATTCTCTTCGATTTCTCAAAACGAACTTAGTCAATTTATGCATTATAAACATGGCATTTGCTGATGTAGACACCGACTACAATGGGTTCAAAAGGGTACCACAGCCAAATCTAAATGGGCAGAGCTGGAATCATTAAATGTGGTGTGAGGGTATCCATTGACCCTTCGAAAATATTTCCCGAAATTCGTAAAAGGGGCGAAAAGGAAGAAAAATGGATAAATGTGGTACCAACGACAAATCCTATTAACTATAACTGTGAAATTAGGTTTAGCTTTGGAATATATAATTCTAACTTAAAATGGGTGAAATGCTGAAAAAGGGGAAATATGGTACTATTTACTACCTAGACCAAAATGTCAGAGTTTTGAAAATGAAGATTGGCGTGAGACTCCATTCTATATATGATAAAGGGTGGTTAAATTTTAAGGGCCGTTGTTGATTTTGAATAAAACACAAATTATTTAGTAAATTATTGTCTATTCTTTTTAATATGATAATATTGATATGGTTCAATTACGTATGGAACAAAATATCGGGCAAATGGCCGCGATGGTCAAATTTTCGATGACGCTGAGGCATAATTGAGGTTCTATGCCGTTAATTTGCCGAATTATCTCATCCTTTAGCTCTTGAATTGTTGCTGACGACGTTAGCTGTGAGGCAAGTGGCACCGTCCTGTTGAAACCACATATTCCACATCCATATTTTCCAATTCGGGCCATAAAAAGTTCGTTATCATCTCACGATAGCGAACAAAATTCACAGTAACTGCCTGAACGGCCTCATTTCGAAGAAGTATGGCCCGATGACGTCGCCAGCACATAAGCCGCACCAAACGAACTGGGCGAGCATGCACAGGTGTTTTCACATCTCCTACAGACCCGGTTTGCTGAAATTTGCGCACAATTCTCCCATTGTGGACACATTTGGCCGATTATGAAAAACATTAACGCGTTGATCGATTGTGTATTTTTCCATGGTTCAAATTGAGTTAGTTTGAAATTGGGAAATGTCAAATTAAATGAAGAAAAAAACTTGACGTTTAGGTGTGGTTCACATTCAACATCGGCCCTTACAATTTAACAACCCTTTATAAAGGCAGGGTTCATGTTGCCAGGATCCAGGAACCATGTACAACTTCTAACAAGGTTTCTGGTTTAAACCATATGAAGTACATACTTTTTTACGCTAAACATGTACTCGTCCAAAGACATGTATACAATGCCTAAAAATGTATGCTTCCTTTTCTCCCCTGAGCTGTCAACATCGGATGAAACTGTGCGGAGGCATGGTAATGGGAGCTTGTGTCAGCATGATGGATCAACAGAGGAAAAGCAACATAACCAAAATGTTTTGAATGAAGTACCTATTACGATTATAACAGATTATAACAGAAGGCTCGTTTTAAGGCTGCGGGGTCGGATGGAATCTTTTTTGGAGGCTCCTTGAGAACGAGGTAGATATTGTATCTACTCATGCATATATGTACTCCAAAAATTGACAGGAATCACGAGTGGTCTTCATATTCAAGACAGGCAAGACTAGTAACGCTCTAAAGTTTTATCGACCAAATAACCTCACTTCCTTCCTGTTAAAAACAATGGAGCTAATAATTGAGGTCAATATAAAATTGAGGATGACATGCTAAAATTAAAAAAAACACGCCAATGTCAAAGGAAGATCAGTGGCAGCAGCTCTGCATAAGGTAGTGTGGACCACACAGAAGAGTCCTTTAGTAAAGAAATGTATACACTTGCTGTTTGCATAGTCATTGAAGGCCCATTTAACAATGTACAGACGTATATCGTACACATATCCAGTCCTTAGACGACCGGGCGCTGAAAAACTGGATCAACAATATGCTAAGAAATAGGTGGATTATTTGTGGGTTATACGATGTAAAAATTAGATACAAGGTAAATCGTGGTATACCTCAAGGGGCATTTTATCGCAACTTCAATGGGTTACAACGATACAGATTCTCCTAAAAGCCATCACCAATGAAGGACTTAAACCAGTCTGTTATACAGACGACCTTGAAACGGGTTTTCCAATAGGGATGATATGATTTTGAAGTGACGTGTCGCCCATTTGTAATATGTCATGCTCTGTCATTTGTTTTTCCTTGTATTCAGTAGCGTTTACAATTTCATCATGGAGAGATATACGCAAGAACAACGTTTACAAATTAATCAGTTTTATTATCAAAATATCGTTCTCCAATTGCAACTTTTCGTGCGCTAAGTCACGCCCTTGACACCCATGATTTTAGCACTCGTTATCTTTTTGTCATTGACCGATTCCCGATCCGACGTACCGTTAAGGAGCTAGAGCAAAAATAAACTTTCCGTTCCCATTTAAAAATGATGCTGTCCATTTTTTCTTTAAAATCCAAAAAACAAACACTTTCCAGTCAACCTAAGACCTTGACACCCATGAGCAATATTGTAGCTCTCCGATTGTGGCTGCGTGCTACACAGCAAATGAATCAATTGAATTGTTGCGAGAAAAGTTTGGAGATTCGATTATTTCAAGATATTGTGATATTGAATGGCCTCCAAGAAGTTGTGATTTAACACCATTTGACTATTTCTTGTGGGGTTATTTGAAGACATTGGTCTTTTGAAATAAACCAGACTCTGTTCAAGCTTAACAAGTCAATATTGAACGTGCCATTCATGACATACGACTTGATTTAGTGGAAAAAGGGCTCGAGAATTGGGTACAGCAGAAGAAGTCGTGGAGGCCATTTGAATGACGTTTTATTTAAAACTTAATTGTATCGATTGTACTTCACATTAAATAAAAAAACTTTTGAATTTCCTTAACAATAAAAGTGTTTCTTTTTTCAAAGAAATCATATCACTCTTATTGGAAAACCCTGTATTACTTCTAAAGGGCATAACGAGGGGGCACTTAACATATCATAACATAGCACACCTAAGAAGATTAAATGTTAACCCAGACAAAACAGAAATAGGTATATTTATAAGGAAAACGAAGGTCCCGCATTTTATCGATTCCTGGATAAGACAATTGCTTTATCTAAAAAGGTAAAATACTTGGATCAGAAACTGAGTTAGAAAGATCATCTGGAATATATAGTTACCAATGCCCACAGATGTTGGTCGTTGTGCAGAAGAGCTATAGGTTCAAAATGGGGACTACGTCCAAATATGATACACTGGAATTACATAAGCGTGATTAGGCCAATAACAACCTACGCTTCTGTAGTGTGGTGGGCATCAATGACAAAGAAGTGCAATGTAAATGTATTGCGAAAAGTTCAAAGTATGTGCTGCTCCAACAAGAGCATTGGAGACTGTACTGCACATCTAACCAATGAATAAATCGATGACTGGAAGATACTGAGCATATTCATGCCGAATACCGATTACTCTATAAGGGTTAAACAAGTAAGAAAATTTCAGTCGGGTAAACCGATTAAGGCATACCCTCACTTTGGAAGTAATGTAATGTTGACTGTTGCACCATTTTATCTGTCAATCCAGAGGGGTTTTAACAAATACACCCATTTTTCACAGGGCTATAGGTACTTTAAAGGCATTACACTGTTCAAAATTCTGTAGTGTTTTCGGGCAAATATATTGTATTTTTGTGCACTGGTATTCGAGTTATACTTAGCCGGAGATAGAAAAAAATATTACCACATACTAAATCTGAAGTCAATCGGTTACTCCTTTCTAGAATTACCGTGCGCACCAGCAGACAGGCGGACGGGCGGACATTGCTCAAATTACTTAGAAGGGCCCAAAACGGATTTCCGCCCTCCTCTCACTAAAGTTAGGGTATATATCAAAAATAAGAAGCGTACAACAAGGCCGAAGCACTGTATTAAGTTTATGACCATGTACATGAGATGTTAAAACGCGTCCTCTCTTCAACCTAACCTAACCTAAGTTACAAGAAGACAAACTTAAGGTTATTTTTGAACACAAATATGACGCTCTCTTCTATAGATTAATTAAAAAATTTAAATCCAACGAGAACAAACCTTTTTTTTGGCCAGGTGTTCATGCAATATCGAATGTATGCTGGTGGAGGAAATGCACAAGGATGCCTCTATCTCACTGTATGTAACATGACGATCTTGCATTATCAGTTCACGCACGGCATCAATGTTTTCTGGCACAACGGCCGTTTTTGGACGACCTTCGTCTTTGAGCCAGCGTCGGCCACGATTGAATTCATTAAACCAGTTTTTCACAGTGCTATAGGATGGTGCTTCATCGCCATACAAACAGCTTTTAAATTTAATACCAGTACATACTCGTACTTTAAAGTTATTAAATGCAATTTAAATTGATAATAATTTAAAAAAAACAACAAAAATAAATAAATGTACTAATATTTTTTTGAGACTCAAGGTGAAGGGATTTGTTAGTCGGTTTACCCGACTGAACTTTCTTACTTGTTTTAATTGTTGATTTCGAGATAAAGGTCAACAATTTCTTGATATACTATTTTCAACGTTCTGAACATTTATAAATTATATATTATAAATAAAAACCTTGGGGCCTTTTAAAGTGAATATTTCTTAAAATTCTCTCCTCTCCTTCCAGGTTGTTGACATTATGCGAACAAATGTGGAGAAGGTACTCGAAAGAGATCAAAAGCTCTCGGAGTTGGATGACCGTGCCGATGCTCTGCAACAGGGTGCATCACAATTTGAACAACAGGCCGGTAAATTGAAACGAAAATTCTGGTTGCAAAATTTGAAGGTAACTAAACAGATTATTCACACAAAAAGAAAACACTCTATACAACGAAACTAAACCTATATGAAATGCATTTCAGATGATGATTATAATGGGCGTTATTGGACTCGTCATTGTGGGCATTATTGCAAGTAAGTCACGTAACATATATATCAGAATGATCAAAAAAACTATGCAACAAAGGCCTATTCTTAGTAAAGAAAAAGGCAACAATAAATATCACACATCAACGGAAAACTTGAAGAAATCTGGGAGAATAAATACATTTAATATAAATATCTGCACCTATACCATTAAATCATAATTAGCTACGAACTATACTATTCGTATATAAATACATACCATTAAATCATAAATCACCACATACATAGAATTCATAGAATTATATGCACTCCAGTGTACGGTGTACATTTAGTGTTTCATAAAGTGTAAAATTCATATTACTTATTATTGTGCATTTAATTAAGATGTTACCCTTATTTAAAAAAATTGTATAATTATTTTAATTCAACTCATACATATTTTATTAATTTTTGTATTATCTTATTTTCATTAAATTTCCATGTTTTTAGGTAATTTTATGTAGATTGATTGCTAGATTTGCTTTAACACTTCAAATACAATTCAATTGACAAATAATCGTATTTAATACAAACCAAAATCCCAATACATTGTCTGGCATTATTGGTGCTCATCATCCGCCTCATGAAATGGGTCAATTATTAAAAATATTGCTTCAAACACTTAGAAACTCATTGATTGGCTTCCATGGCACCATTGTTGGTCATCGCTCAAAATCTTAACTAAATTTCCAACTTAATGCACATTTTATTCGACTCTCAACAAAGGTTTAGTATAGTTATTGTTTACTTTTATTTTTGTGTGTTTGACATATTTATCCTAGAGATTTAATTGACTTTTCTTTAATTGGATAAAATAGTTTTATGGTTAGTTCGAAATAGATGCATATGAAAAAGCTCAGGTTAGGCAAAACGTATATAAATTTAAAACAACTAAGAAAGTTCGGTCGGGTAACCCGACTTATGAATCCCCTCATAAAATGAGAAGAAAATCGATGCATAATTTAAAAAGTTAAGTAAGACTACAAATATAGAATATTCGGTTTACGATAAAATAAATAGAATATTCGGTCTACGATAAAATAATAAAAAGAGAGTTTTAATTAAACAACAATTATTAACATTATCTCCAAAAATGGGATTTTTCGCAATATCTTGTATGATATCTTTGAAACCGCTGATGAGAGGATGAATAAATTATATAGCGTGATCCATTTCGAGGTTCCCTACTTTTTTAAAGAAAAAAAAAACACAGAAAATTCAAATTGAATATGGAATGTTTATTATCATTTGAAAGAACATTCTTTGGCATTTATTTTTTGAAGATTATGTCTATCAAATGTTGGCCGCGGCTACGTCTCAGATGGTCCATCCGTTGTGTCTAATTTTCGATGACTCGTTCGAGCATTTCGACTGGTAACTGGCGAATGACACGCGTGATGTTTTGCTCCAAGGCCTGAATCGAAGCGGGTTTGTCGCCAAGTCGTTCCATACATCAGTCCTAGTCGCTGCGAACGGTTGTGTACACTCTCAGCTACGACCGCTACATTTGCATCACTGTGTGCTGGACGTGGTCTATTCGGTCGAATATTATCCAATAATGAATGCTGGGTCTCAAGATGGGTGATGGTGTTGCGAATAGTACGCTCAGTAGGCCGAATATATTGACCATAAGTTGAGCGAATTGCACGAAATACATTACTCACAGAACGTGAATTTTCGTAATAAAGTTCAACGATTTGTAAACGTTGTTCAGGCGTAAGTCTTTCCATGATGAAATGCCAAACAATACTTAAGAAAAATAACATCACAGCATGACACGACTCAAAGAACTAAATTGTAGCGATTGAACTTCACATTAAATAAGAAACTTTTGAATTTCCTTAACAATAAGTGTGTTTTTTTTCAAAGAAATCATATCACTCTTATTGGAAAACCCTGTAGATAAACAGGTCTCAATCCACTAATATACCATAAAGTTCTTAAAGAAAATTACCTAAATTTTTTTTGAGTTTTAAAAAATTAAAAATGGAAGTACAAATATGGATTTTTACATGTCAAACAAGTTTAAATTTCGCAAAAAAAAATATTTTTCTTAAAAAGATTAAAGAAAAGCTTTAGTATTTCACTATTATGTAACAAAAATATATTTTTTTGGTATAGGGTATGTTCAGAAACTTTATGTAAAATATTAAGGCCAATATTTTTGTGGAACTTGTTAAACCTCTAACTCCCCCACATAACTGTAATTTTTGGCCCCATTGTAACAAATCGTAAAAAACACCCCTAAAAATGGGGATGGCGGGGATGAAATGTTCTACAAAAATGTTGGCCATACAATTTTACTATATGTGTCAGAGCACACCAAAAACTTAACACAAAAACCAAAAAACGGTAAAATTCCAGTCCAAAACGCCCTTTACTGGTATCGTTATTGCTTCGACCACTAAATCGTATGACTAACATTGCTGCACAAACAGAAATTTGACCTTTTTTGGTGTTTGTGTTATGTTTTGAGCTTTGGTGAGTTCTGAATGTTCCACAAAAATATTGGCCTCAATATTTTCTATAAAGTTGCTTAACATACCCTTTACCAAAAAAAAATATTTTTGTTACATAATAGTGAAATACTAACATTTTTGGGGTACAATGTGGTTTTTTGATCTATTGTATTCATATGTTCACAAAAATTTTTCAGATTTACGTTGGTTACAATTTTGCCTAGCATTGTTAGTGAAAAATCACGAGTCCCTGGAAGTTATGCTGAGAAAAGTGAAAAAAAATATTTGTTTCCTTCACTTTTTCAAAAAAAAGTACAGCAAAAAATGTTAAGAAACTTTGTTCAGCATATTCCTAGCTACATTATTGCCAAATATACTTAAGCGGTATCACCAAGTCCGAATTAGTTGTTGGACAAAAGCTGATGATACCTTTTTCGAGCGGCCCACTGATTTTCAGAAACATTGGGGGCCCATAACAAAAAATTGGTCACCAATTTCGCCAAACCGAATATAGGGTTATACTACCCTTTGATAGTATAATCGAACCTACACTGTCAAGACCGTGCATTTTTCAAAAAGTTTTCATTTGGTGCATAGTTTAATTAACCTTTGTGAGATCCCAGCATAGTTTGGAGAACATATTGCGAAAATGATCGTGTTCACAAATCAGTCGGACTGATGGACGTATCTCAAATGACTAAAATGTCCCCAAAGGGATTTCCGTCAAACATACATATTAGGGTATTTCGTCACTCCTTGGTAATTTTATGGTTCATACGAGTAGCATATGATATACGTCGATATTTCCAATCCAAAGTATGCTACGTCATAATGAATTGATTCCATTTTTACAAAAAGAGACGTTCAAAGTTTTTTAAAATATGTTAATTTTCATGGAAATCGTATGAGGTAAACAGTTTTGTGCAGAACTATTGATTTGGTTGACGGATAAATGCCAAATTTTGAGTGAATATAATTTGGAATATTTATAATTTAAAAATACAGGGTCCTAATTACCGCATCGGTTTCGTATCGTAATCTGAATTTTCGATAGCATAAAACGAGTAATTGGAAAATTATTTTTTTGCTTATTTTTATATAAATAAGTTATGAATCACCTTTGGAACGAAATGCTGAAATTTCATAAATGTTAGAGTTATTAGATCTCACGTAATCGAATTACGATACGAAACGGATGCGGTAATTAGGCCCCATTCTTTCTAAAACACGCTAAGTAGACTTAAGATGTTTTTGAATCCTAAACCACTAAATTCAGAGTACAGAGATGTTCTGAACAGAAAACACGCAGCGAAGTTTATCCAATTTAAAGAAGAGTCAATTAAATTTCACTCCCCTAATGTCCTTTAATTATGTTGTGTATGTCTCATGTGTAAACGTCTTTAATTTTATTTTTTTTTTAATTAATTTTTATCTTGTGTGAATTGATTCCCACAGATTAAATAGTTTTTGAAGTACAACTCCTCTCGATACATATCCACATACATAGATTGCATTGTATTTTGGAAATAGTTCACAATTGATCATGATCTGTCTTGACAAACCATCCAAAAAGTAGTTCGATGTTAGATTAACACACAACACATACATTAATCGTTTACCCCCAACAATAGAACATTTTCAACCGATTACGATTCTCTTACAAAAAATACCCAGACGCATATAAAAATTAGCGCAATCATATGTACAGTAAAATATTCGTATAATACATAATCATATTATTACGGTGACTATTATCATGGTTGCCGTGACTATGTTATTAAAAAAATATGTCATTCCATACGGAAGTTAGTGAAATTATCTGGGTGATATAATGGTTTCTTCAAATATGCTACCTTATGGCGTATTATTCATAATAATAATGCTGTGCGTGCACCAAAATGTATCCTCGCTGGAACCACCACTTACTCCGCATAATTTTGACCCGTTAACTCGAATGACATTAACCGTTTTTTCTTGTGACATCGCCTATTCGAGATATTTGGCCACAAAATTTGCTGGGTAAATACAAAGTTTATTTAATTCAAGCGCAATTTTAATATGGACGGCTTCGGAATAGATGTTTCATGTCAAAGAACGAAATAAAGGAGACACTTCAAGAAGTATTTTTCCAAAAACACCCGACACCCCTACTCACCTCCTTACCCTAGAAAATCTCCCTTCAAAAATAATTATATATCAAGTCATAAAAATCGATAGATTTTTTGGGTGATGTATTCGACAAAAATATTCCTTGAAAAAAATCACTATAGGATTGGTTAGGTTAAGAGTGACAGCCTGTAAAATAGACTCACTTTGACTATACAGTCCGTTGTGTTACTACAGGGACGTAAGGGTAAACATAAGTCATCCCTAGCCGCTCCCGTTGAACCAATTTGATTAGAGTTAGCGGATTCCAACGTCAGCCAAGTTACTAAACTCCCAAAGAAGCGAGAGGCTAAGGTTGCATGACACCTTCTAGAGAGAGCGGGACACACACACAGGAGGTGTTCTATTGGTTGCACCTCTTCGTCTCCACAGCTTATGCAAGACCTTCAATATCTCTGCGTGCCGTCTAATAAGGAAGTAATCGGTCATTACCGACACGATATGTGAGACGTCCGGTCTCGATAACGACAGCAGAGTGTTGGTGCGTTTGGAGTTTAGGCAGGAACACATCATTGTTCCTGCCTAAACTCCAAACCATTGTTTACAGCAGTGTTCAGAAAAAAACAGTACGTTATAGGACCGGTTCCTTCAGAGAACACTAACGTTATTAATTTTTTTTGTGTTACTGTTCGCGAACGGTACCACTATGATAACGTACCGTTCTTAGAACACGACGAACGGTACACTACGACACTAACAGTATCACTACGTCATAGTGATACTGTTCTTTTGAACAGAACACTAACAGTATCACTACGTTTAGCGTTCCGTTCTTTTTTATATTCGACACCACAGGTCGCAAATATGAAGCAATCTTAATGAAAATTGGTACAGAGTTATTTCTTAACCTAGGGACGATCCCTATTTAAAATGGGGCATATCGGTCCATTCTTTGATATAGCCCCCATACGAAGGTCCCTTTCGATAAGACATATTTACGCACTAGAGAGCGCATTTTTTAACCGACCAAGCTGAAATTTAAATATATTTAAATTTTGGCATGATCGGATAAAAAAATTCGTCATCTATAACGTAAATATGTCTTGTCGAAAGGGAGCATTGTATTGGGGCTGTATCAAAAAATGGACCGATATGCATTATTTTCACTAGGCATGATTGAATGCAATGGAATGAACATATGTTCAAATTTTGGCATGATCGGTTAAAAAATGCGCTCTCTAGTGCGTAAGTATGTCTTATCGAAAGGGACCTTCGTATGGGGGCTATATCTATGAACCGTACGATATCGTAGTGTACCGTTCGTCGTGTTCTAAGAACGGTACGTTATCGTAGTGGTACCGTTCGCGAACAGTAACACTAAAAAAATGTTTTGTGTATTCTGTTCTCGTGTAAGGGTTGCGATACTGTTCCGTTCGCGACGAAGGAACGGTACAGAACGCTAAGAAACCGTTCCTTAGTGTTTTTTTCCGAACTCTGGTTTACAGTGACTTGAAAAAATCAATTTGGCAAAAAAATGGAATTAACTCGTGAACATTTTCGTGCGATTATTTTTTCACAACTTTCGACGTGGATTATCACGACAAGAGTGCATCGATAAACTTAAATCTTTGTATGGCGATGAAGCACCATCCTATAGCACTGTGAAAAACTGGTTTAATGAATTCAATCGTGGCCGACGCTCGCTAAAAGACGAAGGTCGTCCAAAAACGGCCGTTGTGCCAGAAAACATTGGAGTCGTGCGTGAACTGATAATGCAAGATCGTCATGTGACATACCGTGAGATAGAGGCATCCTTGGGCATTTCTTCCACCACCATAGAATTTGCATGAACACCTGGCCGTAAAAAAGGGTTGTTCTCGTTGGATCCCGCACAATTTGACAATCGCTCAGAAAAAGGCTTGTGTCAATTGGTGCAGACATTTTGAAAAAATATGATCGCGTTGCTTCAAAAGACGTTTATAAGATCCTCAAGGTGACGATCCTCTTGGATCTATGCGTATGAGCCCGAAACAAAACAGCAATCGACCGTGTGGGTCTTCGAAGACGAGCCAAATTCAACGAAAGTTGTTCGTGGAAGAAGCACTTCGAAGCAAATGGTCGCCTGCTTCTTCGGCAAAACTGGTCATGTGGCCACAGTGTCTTTAGTGGAACGTAGGGCGGTCAATTATGAGTGGTACACAACTATCTGTTTGCCAACAGTGTTCGAAAAAATAAGGAAAAACTATAAGAGATGACGGATAATTTTGAATCACGACAATGTGAGCTCGCACACATCAGTTGAAACAATGGGCTATTTGAGCACTCAAGATGTCGAATTGATCGGTCATCCGCCGTACAGCCCTGATTTGAAACACAACGACTTCTTCTTATTCGCTCACATCAAGAAAAAGCTGCTTGGTCAACGTCTTTCGACGCCGGAAGCAGCTGTTAAAGCGTTCAAAAACCATGTTTTGGAGGTGAATTTTCTCACACACCGTAAACAAAACAATATGTTAAAAAATGTCATACTTTCCAATGGAAGTTCCAGTTCTCATCTGGCAATACTAGTGTTGCCAGGAATCGAAATATAAATAGCAACCCTCGTACATATGTATTTAAAGAGTCATTGGGTTGACATACACATTGTATTTTGGGGCTCTATATTGATTTGTTTAAAGGTATCTTTTTTTCGATTACATCAGCCTAAAAATCCATAGATCTCTACGACTTATGATATATCATTATTTTTGGAGGGAGATTATCCGTGATCAGGGGATGAGCGCGGGTGTAGAGTATTTTGGAGGAAATAACTACTTCTTAAAGTGTCTCCTTTATTTCGTTTTTGAATGATGTAGGGTGTTTTGGAAAAAATACTTCTTGAAGTGTCTGCTTTATTTCGTTCTTTAGCATATAACATCTATTTCGAAGCCTTCCATACTAAAATCTTGTTTTCATCGAAAATACATTTTGCTGCACACACAGTGTAATTTATATTACTCATACAACTAGTTGAATATCTGAGAACATCACAGCGTATAATCTACATTGATAGATAATACATTTTATACAACAAGGCACAAAAAACCATTAACTTCATGATTTCAAAAATATTCCTATCATTTCGATTTGTATAAATTCGAGCTTCGATTACACTGTACAACAATTTCAAACTTTTTTCAAAATAACAGGGTTCTGTCAGTGGATTCTGGTAGAGGAGACCAAAAAAATATATACGTGTATCGGCGTTTTGAAAGATCACATCGGAATTTTATTTTAGGGGGGGGTTAAAGTTTTCCCCCCTTTGCTTGTTCGTTCAGAATATCGGTATATAAAACTATGTGTTCTGTTCATCTGAGGTGTAGGGTATCTTCAGCAACTTTGTAGCAAATGTTAAGGCCTTTATTTTTGGAATATATTAACCCTCTAGCTTCCCCCATAACGGTGATTTTTGCCTATATTTTAACAAATCGTAAAAAGCTCCCCTACAAATGGGTGGGGCAAGGTTGAAATGTTCTACAAAAATGATGGCCATAAAATATTACTATATATGTCAGAACACACCAAAGCCCAAAACTTAACACAAACACCAAAAAACCGGCCAAATTCAAGATTGCCTGTTAAGGGTTAATTTAGATATTATAGGGTAATTCCAAAGGAAATCGACCCACTCTGAAAATTCATGAATTTCGATATTGCTGAAATTTTGCATGCGCATACTGCAAGATAATACGAAATAATGACAGTTTACCGTGTGTCAAAATTTGAAGCGGTTTAGATTTTATAGGGTGATAAAGTAGGGCATCTACATTGTTTTGTAAAAAATTAAGCTATGTTCAAGTCGCCATAACTTTTGAACGGAATGTCAGATTTAATTGAAATAAGTTCCATCTTAAAGATATTAACGATATTTCTAAGTATTACACACATAAGGATAACTATATGTGTATTAAGGATATCAATAGGACGAAAATGTCCTTAATCCTTAATTATCCTGAAAAATGTATTTTCAATTTTTTTAATTTTATTTCTGAATATTACCCCCATATTGCTCCATAAAATATAAAATTTTCAGAATGGGTGCGCAATGATGGGTTCAAAAGATATGACTTATTTAATGTCCGTCTGTCTGTCCGTTTGACTGGTTTATGCCAGTGATATCTCTGAAAAGGAGTGACCGAATGACTTACAAATTAGTATGTGGTAATATTTTCCTCAAACCTACTTAATGTTTTGAAGTGGCCCATTTCGGACCCCTCCTTGTGGTACCTCCCTCACAAACGGTTAAAATTTTGTGACATGTTAAAACTGTTATAACTTCTGTACTACTCATGGGAATCCAATGAAATTTCATAAATAGTAATTATTTCAACGTATTTATAAGCTGAACAAAAATGGGCGAAAATGTCACTCCCCTTTTGGTACCTCCCACACAAAGGGACCAATTTTTACAATAAGTTCCCAGCTTATAACATTAATACCAGTGCATAAAAATTCTTGAAATTTTGTGCTGTGTAATATTTTTATAGTACCTACAGTCCAGTACAATGTGGGCGTTATTGTCCTTCCCCTTCTAGTACCTCCCACACAAATTCAAACAATTTAGTGAAATGTTAGAACTTTTTATTTATGTGTTTTCTTTAACGAGTTTATAATTTTTCAACATTTCACAAAATTGTTAGAATTTGTGTGGGAGGTACTAGAAGGGGAAGGACAATAACGCCCACTTTGTACTGGCCTGTAGGTACTATAAAAATATTACACTGCACAAAATTTCAAGATTTTTTATGCACTGGTATTAATGTTATAAGCTGGGAACTTATTGTAAAAATTGGTCCCTTTGTGTGGGAGGTACCAAAAGGGGCGTGACATTTTCGCCCATTTTTGTTCAGCTTATAAATACGGTGAAATAATTACTATGTATGAAATTTCATTGGATTCCCATGAGTAGTACAGAAGTTATAACAGTTTTAACATGTCACACAATTTTAACCGTTTGTGAGGGAGGTACCACAAGGAGGGGTCCGAAATGGGCCACTTCAAAACATTAAGTAGGTTTGAGGAAAATATTACCACATACTAATTTGTAAGTCATTCGGTCACTCCTTTTCAGAGATATCACTGGCATAAACCAGTCAAACGGACAGACAGACGGACATTAAATAAGTCATATCTTTTGAACCAATTGAGCACCCATTCTGAAAATTTTATATTTTATGGAGCAATATGGAGGTAATATTCAGAAACAAAATTAAAAAAATTGAAAATACATTTTTCAGGATAATTAAGGATTAAGGACATTTTCGTCCTTTTGATATCCTTAATACACATATAGTTATCCTTATGTGTGTAATACTTAGAAATATCGTTAATATCTTTAAGATGGAACTTATTTAAATTAAATCTGACATTCCGTTCAAAAGTTATGGCGACTTGAACATAGCTTAATTTTTTACAAAACAATGTAGATGTCCTACTTTGTCACCCTATAAAATCTAAACCGCTACAAATTTTGACACACGGTAAACTGTCATTATTTCGTATCATCTTGCAGTATGCGCATGCAAAATTTCAGCAAAATCAAAAATGTAAAAGTTTCAAATCGTCATTTTTGGGTCGATTTTCTTTGGAATTACCCTATATAGTGATAGTACCAAAAAGGTCTTTCAAAATTGGATTTTTCGGGGTTGATGTGAGTGATGCAAGAAAAATAATGATTTTATTTTACAATTAAATAATATTTATTTTATATTTAATTTTACTTCAGGTCTATAAACAAAAAAATTTATTAATAACGCATATACAAGGAGAAATACTTATTAAATACATAAGTTAATTTATCTTTAATTCACTTTTCTTTTCACTCTTGGCAATTCGACGCCATTATCAAATAATGTCCAACATAAATCTCTTATAAGAGACAAAATGCTCTTGCGTTTTTCAATAGGAAGACATATCTGATGTTGACAACTGAAAATCAAAATATAAATATATATAATCAAATATAAATCAATACTTTTATTACCTTTAGACCACAGCATCAAACCGATATAGTAATTTCGGCAGATATGTTTTGGCACACATGGCTAATCGGGAAAAACTTCCAGTTCAAAATAAATTTAATATATCCTCCACTTTGCTCGTGAAAAATGAAACCCTATGTCCCATAAGGGTATGCTTGCCACAGAAGTAGCAAAACCAGTCAAGTTTTACCAAACAGTCAGTCATTATTATTCTTACAAATTCCCTTGTAGAATAATGTAAGAAAATAAAAATATTAACTGGCTGACCCACGATGTCAAACGTTAACGTTCATAAGTAACGTGCCACTCAAAAGTTTCGTTATGGTAATTTTGAGTGACAAAAATATAATGACAGAAATAATGAAGAAGAGCAAAAGTACTCTTGGTAGTTGTTGAATAACAACCTTCTCTTCAGAGCTAGGAGAACCTACATATGCGAGGAATAACAAATTAACCTTTAACAGGCAATCTTGAATTTGGCCCGTTTTTTGCTGTTTGTGTTAAGTTTTGGGCTTTGGTTTGTACTGACATATATAGTAAAATTTTATGGCCAACATTTTTGTAGAACATTTCAACCCCGCCCCACCCATTTTAGGGGAGTTTTTACGATTTGTTAAAATATAGGCAAACATCACCGTTATGGGGGGAAGCTAGAGGGTTAATACATTCCACAAAAATAAAGGCATTAACATTTGCTACAAAGTTGCTGAAGATACCCTACACAGATGAAGATACCTCAGATGAACAGAACACAGAGTTTTATATACCGATATTCTGCACGAACAAGCAAAGGGGGGAAAACTTTAACCCCCCCCTAAAATAAAATTCCGATGTGATCTTTCAAAACGCCGATACACGTATATATTTTTTTGGTCTCATCTACCATAATCCATTGACAGAACCCTGTTATTTTTTTTTTGTGTTGTACTGTGTTAGATACAATTTCATTAAAACTCGTATTTTGTCAATCAATATAGTTCGTTCATAAATAACGTTTTTTTTTTATCATTCCCGAAAGGATCAAATATATTTGGTTTAATAACCATATTCTCGATTATTATTCTGGGCTATGACACCTATTTATATAAATAATTATTAATTTGTCACTATCTAAAGTGATGGCTAGAGTTGTGTATCGAAAGTCATATCGCGTAATGGTCGTTTTCGTGCATTCATATTAAACTATGAGGTTATGACGTACTACATATACATTTCTAATTCTACTTATTCTCCATTATCTATATATATTCCAAAACAATTTTACAGAGAAAGATGAAGACGATTAGACTAATGTAGGTCTACTATACAAAATCTAAAGATAAAATAAACTAAACTTATTCTATACAATCCCAAAAATACTTTACTACTTACTATAAGGTAATATATACAAAACTACAAATAAAAATGAAAAATCTCCAAAGTAATGCTAAAACGCTGTAATCATGTAACTAGGAATTGATAACTCAGCAATTGATTAGGTTTACAAAATTATTGTTAATTTATTATTTTGTGATTCCCTTTGTTTTATTTTCTGGTCTTTAAATAAATTTTGAGTTTTTTAAATTAGTTAATTATTTTATCATAATCAACATAATTTCATCATGTTAAGTTTTGAAAAATATATTTATTTAAAATCACCTTCACTAACACCAAAACAACAAAACACCCGCTCGGAAACATTGTTTGTTTTATGTCTAGACTCTATGTTTGGTTCAAAACCCGAGCCACCACCAACACAACAGTATCCACAACAATATCCACAGCAAATACAACAGGGCGGCTATGTTACCAACCCAAATGGAGGTGCTGCTGCTGGTGGTGGTGTTGCAATGAATGGAAATTCAATGCAACAACAGCAACCACATCAATCGCCAGGCGGAGAAGGACATGTGGAACACAGTGAACCATTATTGCCCGAACATGTTGGCGAAGCGCCCGAACATGACTCAGAATCCTCAGCCTCACACACTCACACTGACACAAATCCTTCACCACAAAATTAAAGCCTTTCGAAATTCCAAATTGTAAGCACGCTTTTGAGCACGTTAAAACGTTCTCACTTTTGCGCTTTTATGTTTCGCTTAATAATTTATCGTAATTGAGTTAAAATATTGGCAACTTCTCCAACTGTAAATGGCAAATACTAAGTTGTTCGATTTTTGGTATGCAAAATGTTCTTATCTTTCTTTTTTTTTTCTTTCGCAATTATAATTTAACAAAATCTATATGTATGAAATAATAAATACATGGCGCATGATCTTATAAATAATAATTGTTAATCGTACTCATACCACAGTGTATTGCCTAGTACTACATGTTGTATACGTAATATTGATTGATAATAACACGTATACGTTAATTGGACTAAACTTCAAATGAAAACAATTCTGTTTTTCCGGAATAACCGGAAAGTTAGAAACTTTCGATTTCGAGAATTTCTGCCGTTTATTATCAATCGATTTGTATATATACATGACGAAAATGTACATATTTTGCTTCTCCTGGATATTTTAATTTTTTTGAGATAGGCGTTTATTTCAAAAACCTACAGAAGCTTAAGCTTAAATGTCTATGCCAATTATACGTATATAACACTCTATAACACGTTTGCAATACCTATGATTACTGCTGATTATACTTAACTAAAAATTGAACATCTGTAACACGGGTTAGTTATTTGCGGTATCTTTTGAGAGCCGGTTCTTACGAGTTCGGTGACACCGAGAGTGGACTAATATGAACAATCTTCGAACTTAGCATGAGATAGAACAAAATATTCCCACATACCTATTTTGAAGTCACTTCTCCTATCGAGAGATATAGTGCGCACCAGCCAGAAAGACAGACAGACGGAATTTACTCAAATGAATTAAAATGTCCTAAATCGGATTTCCGTCGAACACACTTAGTAGGGTCTTAAGTCACTCTTTTCATGTGTAACACATTAGCACTGAGTATCCTTACATAGGACTATCCGTCAACTTTGAGGAGCCGCGACCATCTTTACGTGAGGGTAGGTTTAGATTTAGATAAGAGTGACAGCCGCATTTTTTACCAGCTCACGTTGACCAGTTTAGGTCCCTAGTGTTACCACGGGCTGAAATGCCCCTCATCGACACCAAACTGTTTGATATAAAAATTTATCGATAGTACGAGTATCGGTACCGGAAAGATCTGTTAGACTGCCTAGAAAGGCCGACCCCAGTATGTCCATTCGTCGTTTACTCAAAGCGGGACAGTCGCATATCAAGTGCTCAATGCTCCCACTTCTTCCTCCTCTCCACAGCTTCTTCAGAAGTCATTGGAATCAATACCCAGCCTTTTGGCGTATTCGCCGATCACGCAGTGTCCCGACAGAACTGATAAAAACGTTGACAATATTTTCCTCTCTAGTGCGAGAGAGGTCATACCTTGGCCAGATTTGTTTAGCTACCCCGCAGGAGCCAATTTCTGTCCATCTTTCGTTGGACTGCCTGATTGCCTAAGCCAAAGCTTGCACGTGGATAGTGGCGCACCAATTTCTGCAAATTCTTCGAGAATTTGTAATGTCGTTCCTTTCCTAGCAAGTTCATCTGCAGTTCCCTGGGATATCCCTATGCCCAGGCACCCATATGAGGTGTATATTAAACTGCTCAGCCATCTCGTTAAGAGATCTGCGGCAGTCGAGGGCTATTTGTGAATTTAGGGATGTGACCATGCAGAGAATTGATGACAGCCTGGCTGTCCGAGTAAATGACAACGCCAGTGTTGGTTACTATGTTGCGACTCAGCCACTTGGCTACTTCCCATATTGCCATTATTTCGACTTAATAGACCCTGCAGGTATATGGTATTTTGTGAGTTATATCCAAACTAAGTTCTTCACCCTGTACTCCGAAGCCAACCTTTTCATCTTCGCTTCGAAGCTTCGAACCACAGACTCTCTATTACACAGATGTTCCGTCGTGACTTTGTTTACATTTGCGTGAGTTACGAACGAATAGAAATGATTTTCAAACGCGAAAAATATAGTTTTCTGAAGTATTTTATTGAACTTTTTTGGTACATAACGATCAATATTAATTTTCTAAATGTGATAATAACAAAAAAATCTCGGAAATCGGCCTTGAAATACGCAAAAAAAAATCACTCGCTGAAATCAAATTTCTATTCGTTCGTCACTGATAGACTCCTCGCTATTTGAGGGAACTTCTTTATAACTTTATTTTCTTTGCTTCGAACCATCCGTATAGAAGTGGAGATGGTTTCTATGTATTACCTGGTATTCTGCCATCCCATTCATCTCTGGCTGGAATAATAGTTATGTAGAAGTGAGGTTAATACGACGGGACATATTCCCTTCTAATGAACAAAGCCCAGGCGAATTATATCAACAACGATGTGATGTATTCGACACTCAGTGGAAAATGTTAGCAATGCAGTAATGAATTGGGGTGAAAATAGAGAAATAAAATAAATAAAACTCAAGAGATTAATATTTCGATAATTATAAAGGCAGAGCTTTATTGAGGATTGATAGTAACATATATTACATGTATCGATGTAGTGATTGAATAAGTGATAGTTCGAGAGCAAAAACCTCAAGAGTTATGCTCGAGTGCAGTATAGAACAACGAGGGGTGCGCTCATTAGTAGAGCCAAACGACAAGTGGTATGCGCGAACGTAGCGCAAAACATCTAGTGGTGAACTCAGTGGCTCGTACAATCACCCTACTCGCTACTTGAGGGAACTTCTTTATAACTTTATTTTCTTTGGGTGGAGTGTATTAAAGCAAATATCAAATGAAATTCTAAAAATATCAATTGCAGTCCAAATAATATAAATAGTTTTAATTTTTTGTATCATACTTTTCTTACGAACAAACTTAGTACTTGTCACAAGGCTTTAATTTAAAATGTATATTCCAATAACACAGTGACTACATAAATATGTTTTTATGTCTTCGATTACGACAAAGTCAGTCAATTACGAAGATGTGCCGTCGCAACTTTGTTTACATTTTCTCGAGTTACGAACGAATAGAAATGACTTTTCAAACACTAGGTTTTCCCGAGTCTTTTCTTTAATTTTTTTTAATTACAAAAAAATCGGGTTATCGGTCTGAAAATACGCGAAAAATCATACGCGTTGATTAAATTTCTATTCGTTCGTCACTGACAGCTACTCGTTAGCTGAGTAGCGGCCACTACTCTAACACTACTTTATGCTTACCTTACATTATTTCTCTACTCTAATTATTCACAGACATAACACAATTACAACTAATAAATATTTATAATTATCAATTGGAATGCATGCTTTAAGTTTGAAAATTAATTAGCTTTATGTTATTATATTTTTGTTGAAAATAATTTTGTGTTTACATATCTAGGTTTAAAAAAAACTGTAATTATTTAAAACGAATCATACCTGTGACAATCCTCGAGAACTGCATCTTCTTGATATGTCTCAATTAATTTAAAAAAGCTCAACCAAAAGAAACTTCGAAAACTGCTTAAAAATATCCAATATTGGACTTTTCTCATAAAGAAACATCTTAAATCTAAGATCTAAATTAAAAAAGTTATAGACAATTCAGAAAACAAGTGTACTCGAATCAAATTTTTGCAAGTTCCATCCTTTTACAAAATACTTGAAAAAGGCTCGCCTAGGTCAAGTATTCGAGCTATGGATCTAAACATTTTTCAACAATCGCCCTTACACGGAAATAAAAAGCATTTAACAAAATTTGTTTTAGAATATGTAAATAAAATATTTCTTTTGCAAATATTTTATTTTGATAGATAAACAGACCCCATCCCACAATAGACCACAAAGCTTTTAAAGGAAGTCACCTAAGCTTTCATTTGAGCAAAACAAAACAAAAATATGTTTTCTTAAAAAATTTCAAAAAAAAGTTTTAATTTCGACAAAAAAATCACAAAATATATTTTTGCAAATTTTTTTTATTTTCTTAAAAAACTTTGAAGAAAAAGCTATAGAATACGCTTTGAGAAAAAAATTCTAAATACAATAGCTAATTAGTTATGGATGGGAAAAAAGGAACGTTTGACTAAAATGTGAATATTTAACACCCTCCAACTTGGACAGTCTTTAACCGATCTCGTTAACATTTTGTGTCAAAAATATTATTGAAATTTTCATTGCCGACTAGAAGACATATATCGCTCATTCCATGTCAAACCGAACACCTGTTTGGGTCACCATTCCCGATTTCAAAATAAATTGGCATATCGAGTCTCTGCTCAAAACAAAACATTTTATAGTTGGCGAAAAAATTACAAAAAATATTTCCAGATGTTATTAGCATCTGAAATCTGAGAAAATAGGAAAATATTATCAAAGGACGTACGTATCGAGTTCTGTATTTTCGGAATGCGTGGACGGATTTTTACAAAAGAAGGCTCATTTTAAAGGTCGTACGTTTTTTCACAACAGGGATTTATGTTCGCGTCGTTAACGTTTTTTAGTGCATCTGCAAATTTAATTTGCATTTAACACATCAATGACACCAACTTAAAATTTTGTAAAAAATATAGTTATGTAGCCCCATGTATTCTAAATGAACGCTGAAAATTTGAAAATGGTGTTCAGAACCGTTAATTTTTAAAAAAATATTTATTAAGAAATTCCTGAGATGTGTACATTGCCTTTCGCGACCTAAGAGTGAAAAGTCCACTTTTTGCCAAAATGTAGCGGAATGTAAGATAAGTTCGAGTTTTGTAGCGGAATGTAAGATAAGTTCGATATACATCGATTTAAAAACAAATAGCCAAAACAATCATGCTTTGTCATCTTTAAAAGCTGAATCGTAAAAGCGCTAAGTCCATATACCCTTTATAAAAACATTCATATACAGTAAGTATTTTGCATCTCCTCTAAAATTTTGTTATATTTTAAAAACGCATTTGTAGATTTATACAAATTAGAGCTCTTCTTGTAGATCTTGACTAGGACATACTCGATATATACGAAAATTCGACAATATTTGCATATATCGTTATGTATTTTAAATTGTCATAAAATTAAAGAAATGCTCCAAAGACGTCATTAGTTTTTAAAATAAGTACATTTTGTACATAAAATATAGATATTTTCAATAATATTAAGTAATTTACTTAATTTTAAGAAAATTTTCTTAATTTTAAGTGCAAAATTTACTTATTTTGAAGACTAAGGACGTCTTTGGAGCATTTCTTTAATTTTATGACAATTTTTTTTTTCAGTGTCATAATAGCATTTTTACTTAAAAATGCCAGAAATGGAAATTATATTTTATTGAAATGATCCTATTTATTTTATAATTTCAATATTTATCATAGTTTATAAAGGAAAATCATTGGCATTTTTTTGTTAATATTGTTTTAACAAAGAACGAGGCTGAACGCCGTCTTGAAATTTTTAGGGAGAGTTAAGGACATGACTATAATTTTCTCAGAATTTTTAGTTGGTGTCATTGATATGCAAGATGCAAAATAAAGTTGCATATGCAACTGATGCATTTAAAAACTTTAAATTAACCAGTATTAATACGTGTACTTTAAAGTACAAGTCAAGACCTTATGAAAGAACCATCAATTTTAAAATTCCGCCCACGCGTTTGCATAATACATAACTTCCAAAATACACCTTTTCAGATATTTCCCCAAATTTTTCAGATCTCAGATGCTTACAACATCTGCAACAAAATTTTGGTTTTTTTCTCGCCAACTACAAGATGATTCATTTCCATACTAAAACGCATATACAAATTTTTAAGACAATCGGCAATGTTGACCAAAAATCGTTCGGTTTGATATGGAATGAACGATATACGGCCCCAGTTACATTTAAGTGTTCTAATGTCACGCATACTATTTGATATTGTGTTGGGCCAAAATATTCTCAGCATTCTCCGCACACATCTGTTAATAAAGACCAGCACAGCTTTAAGATCGCGTTGTCCGGCGTTTCAGGCCTCGCAACCATATAATAAAGGGTTTTCCAACAAAAGGTGTTATTTTGGTGTTCAAAGATAAATGCCAATGCAGCCTCACGAATTCTATCTTTGAGGTCTTGAATCGACGCAGGGATGTTGGCGTAGATCTTATCTTTCACGTGGCCCCAAAGGAAGAAGTCGCAAGGTGTTAAATCACAAGATCTCGGTGGCCAATTGTGATCACCTCTTCGAGAGATAACACGGTCCGGAAACTTTTCCCGTAAAAGAGCAATGGTTTCGTTGCTTGTGTGTCACGTAGCGCCGCACAGTGGGAGGAATTCCAAAAAAAAGGGAAATAATTCTGCCGTTTCTTAACCAGACATCGGATTGCGACCAAACATGGCATGTTTGTAGAAGAGGTATTAGAGAAGTTAAGTTTTGAGTTTGGGCCCCCCGCGGTATACAGGGGCGGAGCTGCAGGGCCTCAAAGTTGGCCACCTCGGTTGAACAAAATGTTTAAGCGCGTGTATCTTTCGTATTTTCCGGCCGATTCATAAAATCTTTTTTGGTCGTATTCTAATAACCGAGGTCTACAAAAGGCTAACAGTTATCCTGTATACTTACCGAGATATCTGCATTTGAAAATTGATGTCTGGTTAAGAAACGGCAGAATTATTTCCCTTTTTTTTTTGGAATTCCTCCCACTGTGCGCCGTTTTGTTGAAAGTAAACGTTTTCCAGATCAATACCATCCAACCCCGACCATAAAAAAACATTAATCATCTCTCGACAGCGCAATCCATTCACCGTAACTGCTGATCCAACCTCATTTTCGAAAAAGTAAGGTCCAATGACCCCGCCGGACCATAAACCGCACCAAACAGTCACACGTTGAGGATGGAGAGGCTTCTCAACAATAACTCTTGGGTTTTCCGAGCCCCAGATGGGACAATTTTGTTTGTTGGCGTAGCCACCGAGGTGGAAATGGACCTCATCAGTCAAGATGATTTTGTATCGTTCGTATCGTTTTTTTGTTCGATCGTTTTTTTATCGTTTTGTATGGTTCGATGATCGTGTATCGTTCCATTTTTAGTAATGGCGTAGTTTCTACTTGTCAAATGTCAAAGAATAAAAGCTTTAAAAGTGACAGCTACCGAAATACCGGGTGATTCAAAATAAGACCTCTTGTTGGAAAACCCGTTATAATGATTTTGGCACTTAACAGTGCGTCTACTTTGGCAGCTCCGGCGGGATCCCAGCACAGCCATTTGATTTATTATTTTTAGGAACTTGATAGATTTAACAATTTCTGAGGTATCAGGGCAATCTGTGGATATGTCCTTTCTGCATGTGTGTATTACACAGCTACAATTGGGATTGCAATAAAATTCATAATCTAATAATAAAAACTCTGACCCAGAATCAAAAATTGCAAAAATTTGGTTTGTCTATACATTTTTCTAAATTGGACATAACTCTTTTAACTAATGCAGAGATTTTCTGCGGTAACGGTTCTTAAACGTTCTAAATTTATGATAAAAGAGCGCAACACTACACCTTTCGCCGATTTCAAGGTTTTTATGCCTTTTTCAGTAAAATACTCATTAAAAAAGTAACTTACTTCGGAATATGATACTTTGTGTGAGGACCAGAATCATGGAAACATTTTAATTAGTCTATAGCCATGACAGATGTTGTCTAAAATACAGAATATGTAACCATTTCGATGGTTGTTACAGATGTTATGGGGAAATAGTGTTGGAATAAATCTGTCAATTTGTGCAGGGGTAATTGTAGATTCTTCAAAGACATTGTACTGTACCGATATAGTGATAGAGACAGATAACACATGATTTTGGGACTCAATTCTGAGAATTGGACATGAAAGTAGCCCCAAAAATAAGTACTTCTGCATCATTCGTTTTGTCAAGTTGGCTCAATTAATAATTTAATGGCCATACGATTTTTTTGCTTAACGTGGATTCTTAGCACTTTTTCTATATTTTTTCGCGGTATACCGGACGGAATATCTCTTTTGTGTCTGAAGCAAAGTAGTAGAAGTTAGTAAATTCAGTGAAAATGGTCGAGATCGGTTTTGTGGGCGAGACAGAATTATGGGTAGCATTAGATAAAAAGAGGATATCTCACAAACTATTCCTCGTAGAGATATGGAATTTAGTTTATAAGTTAGAGTCAGTATCAAGTGGTTATTGCTTACATAACTGATATTGACAATAGAAACAGCCTATATATATGCTAACAGTCATCGGTCATATCTTGTTTTGTCAAAGATTAAACAAGTTATTGTAATTATTTTAAAATAAATAATCTAACAATTTATTGTTCATTCTAATGCGTATTATGTAATATTTTAACATGAAACTTTTTGTAGATAAAAATGTAAAACTGTGTGCGTTTAAAGCTTCCAAAAAAAATTCCCGTAATTTATTATACGTTTGTGTCTTCCACTAAATGTTCGAGCAGCTAAATCAAATTATAATCTTCACTAATATCCAATGGTTTTCTTTCTCTTTTTAAATCTTTTTACTTTTCTTCAAATTTAGACAAACTTGGACTAATTGGTAGTGAGCCACAGCCCCAGTATCCACCACAATATTATATGCCACCACCACAGCAGCCACCACCACAGGCCGCCGCAGCTGGTGGTGGTGGTACATCATCTTTGGTCGCAGATGATAAACCACAACATGCAGGCGGCGTATAAGAGAATTAGGTATAACATCAGCAGCAGCAACAACAACAACTACAACTACTATAACTACAACATAAAAAAAGAAACAACAAGAACAACAAACAGTGTTAAAATTGCTTAAACAAAAATCCCCCGAAAAACAAAAACTCAAATCATTCCTTTTTTAGTTTTTTTCCTTTTTAAATTAAACACATAAACTATCTTATAAAAAAAAATAATTATTTTCAACAGTAATACAAACAAAAAATAAGAAGAACAAGAAAATAAAACACACACATAACCTCAATAACAAAAAAAACATGGATGACAAAGACAAAAACAAAAACACAACAAAAGAAAATACTTAACAAATAATGGTAAATAAATTTATTATTATAAATACAATGCAAATAATACTATAATAATGTAATACCACAAAATTGACATAATAATAATAATAAATGGAGAAAAATACACATTATATCAAAAATAATGAATGATAAGATATGTCATCCCGGAGCGAGTAAGTTATCAGATACGAACGAATAAAAATTTCAACGAGTTGGTGTTCAAAGAGTGAGTTTTTCCGCGGATTTCGGACCGATTTTCCCGAATTTTTTGTAATTGTCACAATTAAAAAATTAATATCAATCGATTAGTGCAAAAAAAGTTGAAATTACCTTCGCGGAAAAGTGTTTTTTCGCGTGTGACATTTCATTCCTATTCGTCCGTAACTGATAGATTTTGACAGTTCTCGGGATGACTTATCTTCATAATTTATAATTTTTGCATTATATCTACAACAAAAATTGAAATTATGAAATACATAATAACATAACAACAACAATTAAAAACAAATAAATAAACTCTTAAAACAAACACTTTTAGAGAACAAATGTATTTCAATAATAAACCAAAAACCAAATCTTATTGCATAAAACTAAAACCAAACAAAATTTCCAAATAATACTTAATACCAAAAAACAAAACCAAAAACTTATAAACAAAAATGGGAATTATTACATACATACTATATATACTTAATAACACTCTAAAACCAAGGGAACGATTTAAAAGAAGAAAAAGAACAACAACAACAAAACAAACAAACATGGTGTAAAAATTATCCAAAAAAAATGAAATGATTAGATGATTATAAACAAAAACAAATGAAATGAAATAATTTATTTATGGTTGCATTATTTAATTTCAAATAAATAAAAATTATAACATACAAATTAAAAAAAAATAAAAGCTTGTTTCAATTGTCGTTATTTAATCAGATAGAAAGTTATATATTGAAAAATTCAAACAAAAGTTAATGTTGGACAAAGTCGACTATGTGGTACCCTACACGCTAAATATTTTTTAAAATTCGGCAGTTTTCGTTCTTAAATCACGAAACATTTTTCTTTCAAATTTATTTAGGATTAGGTTTAGATTAGCTTTTTTACCAGCTCATACATATACAGGGTGGCTTATATGTAATGCAACAAAGTAAAGCGCAATATTTTTTAATTTTTTTTTAGTTTTATTGTTCAAAAGCAAAAAATGTCGGAAATAACATAAAATTTTAGAAACAGTTTAGATTTGTTCGAATTGGCCACCATTGACACGAATTATGGCCTTCAAACGGCCGACAAAGCCATCACACGCTGCACGAAAGTGGCTCTGCGGTATTTTGGCGAAGCGCCGTCTTGAGATGATCGATACTTTGGTATTTTTTAGTGCGAACCTTACTCTCTAAAATGCCCCAGGCGCAAAAGTCCAACGGATTGAGATTCTGAGATCTTGGTGGCCATTGTGCGGTAGAAATGAAGCGAGGAACCTCCTTTTTAAGCCATTCTTGGTTGACGCGTGCTGAGTCCTGTTGGAATGTCCATGGTCTGCGGCCGAAATGTTTGTCTGCCCAGGACTTCAATACTGTCTTTAGGACATTTTCCCGATAATATTCGGCATTTATTTTGACCCCATGGTCGATGAATATGAGCGGGGAGCGACCATCGGCCGTTACGGCGGCCCACACCATTACCAGGAAGGTGTAAATTTTCAGCTGACCTCTTTGGCAAGTAAACCCGATCATTTTGTTTGTTCACAAACTGTTCAATTTGGAATGGCTTCTCATCGGAGAAAAACAAATTCGGTAACTGGCCACTTTCGTGCAAGCGAAGCAACTCCTTGGCTATTTCGAGTCTAATTTTTTTTGTGCATCGGTGAGCTCTTGCACTTTTTGGAACTTCAATGGCTTTAGTCCAATCGCATTTTTTAATATGTGTTGTATCCGTTCTCGCGATATGTTCAGCTCACGAGCAATTTTTCTACCACTGCGGCGTGGATTTCGATCAAATCTGGCCTTCACTTTTCAGATCATTTCTGGTGTTGTTACCGTTTTTTTTCGTCCACTTTTTGGACGCGATGCAACACTGCCAGTATCACGGTAACGAGCAATGGTACGAGAAACAAAAGATTTATTCACATTTAAATGCTGGAGGGCTCTAACGATAGCCACTTGTGTTTTTCCACCCAAATATAAAGCAAGCACACTATCACGCTTGAATTCCATCACGAATAACTTTTTTCTGAATGCAATAGATCAAAATGCTTTTGTAAGTTTGTAAACAATAAAATGAACTGTCACTGAAATAAATCTGTCAGCTATCAGACTAGCGGTTTAGAAATGATAGCAACCTGAAGTTGGTTGCAATACATATCAGCCACCCTGTGACACTAGGGACCAGCAGTTTAGGTCCCTAGTGTTACCACGGGCTGAAATGCTCCTCATCGAAACCAAACTGTTTGATATATAGGGTTTTCCAACAAGAGGTGTTATTTTGAATCTCCCGGTATTTCGGTAGCTGTCACTTTTTTATAGAAACTACGCCATTACTAAAAATGGAACGATAAACGATTCAACAACGCAATGAAATTATTAAAATTCGAAAATCATAGAAAAATCATCTTGACTGATGAGGTCCATTTCACCTCGGTGGCTACGTCAACAAGCAAAATTGTCGCATCTGGGGCTCGGAAACCCAAGAGTTATTGTTGAGAAGCCTCTCCATCCTCAACGTGTGACTGTTTGGTGCGGCGGGGTCATTGGACCTTACTTTTTCGAAAATGAGGTTGGATCAACAGTTGCGGTGAATGGAATGCGCTATCGAGAGATGATTAATGATTTTTTATGGTCGGAGTTGGATGGTATTGATCTGGACAACGTTTACTTTCAACAAGACGGCGCTACGTGCCACACAAGCAACGAAACCATTGCTCTGTTACGGGAAAAGTTTCCGGACCGCGTTATCTCTCGAAGAGGTGATCACAATTGGCCATCAAAATCTTGTGATTTAACACCTTGCGACTTCTTCCTTTGGGGCCACGTGAAAGATAAGGTCTACGCCAACAGCCCAGCGTCGATTCAAGACCTCAAATATAGAATTCGTGAGGCCATCGAGGACATAGGACAGCCACTTTTCAATTTGGTTATGGAAAATTTCATGAAAAGGATATGGTCCTGTAAGCGTGGTCGTGGTGGCCATTTGGCTGATGTTGAGTTTCATTATTAACGGCATACCTTCCTCTTTATTATGAAATAAACATCCGATCATTTATCTCAAAAAATGGCATTTTTCTTTGAATACCAAAATAACACCTCTTGTTGGAAACCCCTTTACAAAGTTATCGATAGTACGAATTTTGGTACCGGAAAGATCTGTTAAACTACAAAGGCGTCGTTAAAAAGAAAGGCCGATGCCAGTATGTCCAGACGTCGTTTACCCAAAGCTAAACAGTAGCATAGCAAGCATTCAATGCTCTTTTTTCTCATCTCCACAACTTCTGAAAAAATCAGTGGATTCAATACCCAACCTACTGGCGTGTTCGCCGATCAGTCAGTGCCCCCGTCAGAACTGACACTAACGTGGACAGTATTTTACTATTTAGTGCCAGGAGATATTTTGACCTTCTCAGGTTATATCTTGACTAGATTTGTCTAGCTACACTACAGTTGCCGTTCGTTGGACCTCCTGTTGGACCTCTTCCCCGGGATATCCATATGCCCGGGCAGCCATATGAGGTGTATGTAGAACTGCTTAGCCATCTTGCTAAGAGATCTGCGGCAGCCAAGGGCTGTTTAGGGATGTACCCTACATAGTTTTAATAACAGACCGGTTTCCGAGTAAATGACGTCGCCAGTGTTGGAAACTATGTTGTGTCTCAATCACTTGCCGACATCCCTCGTTTCCATTATTTAGGCCTGATAGACAAAAAAAGTATCTGGTAGTCTGTTAGTTATATAAAGACTAAGTTCTTTACAGCGTTATCCGAACACACAGAAAACAGTTTGGTTGCCTCAACCGAATTATTTGCCAACTGAATGTTGGTAGTTCTGTCTACTATCTGTCTACATATCAGGACAACCAACATTTGGGTGGTGGTATACTTCTGCTTCCATTTTGACAACAATCAACAATCGCCAACTACGAAAACGGTAGTTAAAATTATCTTTTGTTTGTTGCCACAAACAACCGTTGGTAGAAAAAAAATTTTTTGCTCTGACAATTTGTCAGTTACCCCGACAATTCATTAAACACACTTTTCATTAATTTTTATTAAAAAAAAAACAATTCATAAACAGTCTGGTTTATTTCGAAAGACCAATGACTTCAAATAACCCCACAAGAAATAGTCTAATGGTGTTAAATCACAACTTCTTGGAGGCCATTCAATATCACAATTTCTTATAATAATCGAATTTACAAACTTTTCTCGCAACAATTCAATTGTTTCATTTGCTGTGTGGCACGTAACTACACTCTGTCAATGACAAAAATGTAGCTCTAAACGAGAGCTAAAATATTGCTCATGGGTGTCAAGGTCGACTGGAGTGTTTTTTTTTTTTGGATTTCAAACAAAAAGGACTTTGCGATTGGAGATTGTAATTGGAGAACGATTATTTTGATAACAAAACTGAATAATTTGTAAACGTTATTCTTGCGTATATCTCTCCATGATGAAATTGTAAACACTACTGAATACAATGAAAAACATATGACAGATCATGACATATTACAAATGACTGAAACGTCACTTCAAAATCAATCATCCCTATTGGAAAACCCTTTAAATCAAACCTAACGATGAATCACCCATAATAAGGTTCAAATACTTAAGGTACCTTCCATGAACGTTTGAATTTTTCATAAAATAAAGGGTGGTTAAATTGTAAGGGCCGATGTTGAATATGAACCACACCTAAACGTCAAGTTTTTTCTGCATTTCATTTGACATTTCTCAATTTCAGACTAACTCAATTTGGACTATGGAAAGATACACAATCGAGCAACGCGTTCTTTTTAAACCTTTTACGAAAATTGGCGTTCAAATCAAAATGCATTTCGTGCACTTCGTGAGGTTTTTTGATCAGCATAATCGACCAAATGTGTCCACAATCGGGAGAATTGTGCGCAAATTTCAGCAAACCGGGTCTGTAGGAGATGTGACAACACCTGTGCATGCTCGCCCAGTTCGTTTGGTGCGGCTTATGGGCTGGCGACGTCATCGGGCCATACTTCTTCGAAATGAGGCCCGTCAGGCAGTTACTGTGAATGGTGTCCGCTACCGTGAGATGATAACGAACTTTTTATGGCCCGAATTGGAAGATATGGATGTGGACAATATGTGGTTTCAACAGGACGGTGCCACTTGCCACACAGCTAACGACACAATGGCTCTTTTGCGAAACAAATTCAATGGCCGTGTTATCTCACGTCGTGGCGATGTCAATTGGCCGCCAAGATTATGTGATTTGACACCGTTGGACTTCTTTCTTTGGGGTTATTTGAAAGAAAAGGTTTACGTCGATAAGCCAGCAACAATTCAAGAGCTAAAGGATAAGATAATTCGGCACATTAACGGCATAGAACCTCAATTATGCCTCAGCGTCATCGAAAATTTGGACCATCGGATGGAGGTGTGCCGCCGACGTCGCGGCGGCCATTTGGCCGATATTTTGTTCCATACATAATTGAACCATACCAATATTATCATAATAAAAAGAAATGACAAAAATTTCCTAAATAATTTGTGTTTTATTCAAAATCAACATCGGCCCTTAAAATTTAACCACCCTTTATTATGCCTTAATCTGCACAATATAATTTTTTGGGTCTCCGACAGATATTAGTGTAAGCTATCAATCACCAGTCAGCTGATAAAAATTCAGAGAACTGCCTGCCTGAGCATCAGCGGAGCTTTAATGACTCCACCGACAGAGTCTATACAACTCCTCCTCTATTTATTGGCGATTGTTATTGTGGCTACCAGGTTACATTGTCTATCAATGATAAGGTACAAGAACTACGTTCACAGGTTATTATATTATATATTGCTGCTTTAATACCAGACAAATACAATTTCTAAAGCTACTATTTATTGAATTTCGTTTGAGAAATATGGACGCTTAAATAAAAGGATGTTTCTGCGTCTATACTTATGTGCATGACTGTATGTCTAGACAATTTGCATTACCCCTATGTGTTTATTATGTTATATTATGACTTTGTGTACATATTTGTTTGTAACGTTTAAAAAACAAAGAAATAGACCTATAGTTTATTATACCAATCGGCATAGAATCACTTTCTGAGTTGATTTAACAAAGTACAGGCGCTAAATATATTTATCAATCTCGGTTCATGATTTGGTATAGCTCTCATATCGATACCTCCATGCTAAACTATGCTAAGTGCAAAAAGGTAGTTTTTCAGGAGAGGCGATCAAAGTTTGATGATTTTTTTAAATTTGTGTGGAATTCCTTTATAATGCAAATTGAATGGCCGGTACTGCTTTGTGAATAACTTTTGATTGGGTTGACGGATAAACACCAAATTTTGACTGAATATAATTTGGAATATTTAGAAATTAAAAATGCAATCTCCCTAAAACTATGCTACGTCGACTTAGCATGTTTTAGAAGGGAGGTATCGATATGTAGGTCCCCACCGAAGACACTAGAAAATACATTTTTCAATTGATCTGGGTGAAATTTAAGAATTTAAACTTTATATTGTAAAGGGTCCACCAAATAACTTTTGTTTTTGAAAATGCTATAAAAAAAACTACTGAAAACGCATTGGATGGTCAGTTGGCTTCAACTCCTGAACCAATTGTACTTTGTATGGCGTCATACCAAGGTCTTTATGCAAAATTCGTCTCAATGATGTCTCCGAAATGTTCAATTGTTGAGAACGACGGTGAATTGATGTTGATGACGCTTCACGCACACTTTCTGCCACAGCAGCAATATTCTCGGGTGTACGCACTGTTTTTGGCTTTTCACGCTTTGGTTTATCGATGAGGATGCCAGTTTCTTTCACTTTTTTCACAAGATAACGAACATACGGAGCTGACGGTGCTTCTCTTCTTCCAAAATCCGTACGCAATTTTCGCACACATTCTGCAACATTACCATGATTTTCAAAGTAATGTCGCAATATTCGCAATATACACATATTCGTTCAGCGGAAGGATAAAACTAATTATCTGTCAAATCCGACATGAGCTAAGTGTTACCATTCACGAAATAAGCACTAGTTGAAAAAAAACGTTAGATGGCGGACCCTTTACTTAATCGCCCCTAGTGAAAATATAAAGGTTTCTTCCGATTATTCTTCTTGGCGTTCTAGGGGACGTATTTTTGAACCCACCATGCGAAAATTTAAGTTTTTGTACTTCATATTGCATTGAAATGAAAATAGAGTGTATCGGTCCATGTTTTGATAAGTACTTTAACCTATATGCCTGGAATTTACAAATATACTCTTGTTAACCTGCAACTGTTGAGTGGAGGGTATTATACAGTCGGCTCCGCCCGACTATTGTTTTTCCTTACAGGTTTCTTTATACAAATCTGCTTCAACGTACCCGCTCACAATTTTTGTCAATAATAACGAAGTGATAACAACACTATGTGAAGGAGGAAAATACCGCATAAGGATATGCAAATATGAATCGAACAAATTTACATAAAATTAATTGCTTATACGGGTTAAGACATGATGACATAATTAGAGCACAAAAAACACGAGCTGAGGCGATTTGAGAATTTTCCGAAAATTCCAATAATAACATACATGTATGTACTCGTATACATATACTTATACTGATTTTAAATAATCTACAACGCATATCAAATGCAACACAGTGTACGATATAATAATGATAATAATATCATTGCGATTGAGGATAATGTAGCTAAATGTTTAAATTTAGGTAAAAAGAAGTGATATAATTGGACATAAGACAGCGCGGGACTCGGACTGGCGGTAGGCATTACGTTGTAAGGCCTAATGTTTTTGAAACGCCCAATATTGTTTTGGGCGGATGACCGGACTTAAGACCCATTAACCAATCGGCCTGAAAAGTTATCAGAGATTTAAAATCTCATAGAATTTTTTATATTTGTGGGGATAGGCCGAATGACGCAACTCAGTGACAATATCTTTAAACATTAACTAAGATTGAGAACAAATTATACATTTCATAAATAGCTCCTCAAACATACATACGAGTGTGCTGGGTAAACAAAGAAGTTTTGTAAATTCAGATACAATCTGTACATACATATATCACCTGAAATCCAAAATAACGTAACCCACATGTTCATATTTTTTCAGGAGAAGCCAAAAACAATTGAAGTAATTTTAATCTTTTGACCAGATTTATGGATTTCCTGGCTTTTAAGGCGAAATCAAATAGCAAATGTAGTGCAAGTAGTTGTGGCGTACATTTTGAATAAAAAAATAAAATTGAATGAATCTTTCCGCCTTTTTAATGACCTTGTTTGCTGTGACGTCTTTTTGAATTTCACTCATAAAATGGTCAATTTTAGATATTGAACTCTAAAATTGTGCAGGAATGGGTAGTTTAGTGTAATAGACTATAATCAATCATATAATCAATTTTGATTTTTTTCGATTTTACGTTATTTTGGATTTCAGATGACGATATATAAAAATGGAAAACAATGTTGTATGTATGTATGTGCTTTATAGACTCTGAAACCACTAGACTTATTTTACAATTTTTTCTTTGTGTTTGAAAGCTATTTGGTCAAAGATGGTTTAGGAAAAAAATTGGAAAAAGTGGGCGAGGCAAATGTGGGAAATATATTTCAAATTCGAATATCTCCTAGAAAAACGAAATTTGGAACACGAGTTAGTGGAGTTATTACCTAAAACATCAATAAAATTTTGCAGGATCGGATTAATGGGTCTGGAAAAAGTAGCCGTAGCATTAGATATACATTTATTATCTCCAGGCAGTAGAAGAACGACATTTTTTAATGACCATGATTGCTGTGACGTCTTTTTGAATTTCACTCATAAAATTGTCAATTTTAGATATTGAACTCTAAAATGTTGTAGGAATGTATAGTTTAGTGTAATAGACTATAATCAATCATATAATCAATTTAGATTTTTTTGATTTTACGTAATTTTGGATTACAGTTGACGATATATAAAAATGGAAAACAATGTTGTATGTATGTATGTATGTGCTTTATAGACTCTGAAACCACTAGACTTATTTTACAATTTTTTCTTTGTGTTTGAAAGCTATTTGGTCAAAGATGGTTTAGGAAAAAAAATTGGAAAAAGTGGGCGAGGCAAATGTGGGAAAAATATTTCAAATTCGAATATCTCAGACAGCTTGATCCTAGAAAAACGAAATTTGGAACACGAGTTAATGGAGTTATTACCTAAAACATCAATAAAATTTTGCAGGATCGGATTAATGGGTCTGGAAAAAGTAGCCGTAGCATTAGATATACATTTATTATCTCCAGGCAGTAGAAGAACGACATTTTTTAATGACCATGTTTGCTGTGACGTCTTTTTGAATTTCACTCATAAAATTGTCAATTTTAGATATTGAACTCTAAAATGTTGTAGGAATGTGTAGTTTAGTGTAATAGACTATAATCAATCATATAATCAATTTAGATTTTTTTGATTTTACGTAATTTTGGATTACAGTTGACGATATATAAAAATGGAAAACAATGTTGTATGTATGTATGTATGTGCTTTATAGACTCTGAAACCACTAGACTTATTTTACAATTTTTTCATTTGTTTGAAAGATATTTGGTCAACGATGGTTTAGGAAAAAAAATTGGAAAAAGTGGGCGAGACAAATGTGGGAAAAATATTTCAAATTCGAATATCTCAGAAAGCTTGATCCTAGAAAAACGAAATTTGGAACACGAGTTAGTGGAGTTATTACCTAAAACATCAATAAAATTTTGCAGGATCGGATTAATGGGTCTGGAAAAAGTAGCCGTAGCATTAGATATACATTTATTATCTCCAGTCAGTAGAAAAACGACATTTGGACTGTAAGTTATTGGAGTCAATATTAGTACTTTCACCAAAAGTGGGCGGGATAGAATAAGTGGGCGTAGCACTATATATAAAATTCGAATATCTCAGAATGTGTTGATCGTAGAAGAACAAAATTTGGCCACGACGCCTCTATTATTGAAAAAACAACATACACGAATCGGCTTGGGATTTGGCACATATGCATTAGAGGCCATGACTGAATTAGTATACATGTAAAGGGTTTTCCAACAAGAGTGATATGATTTATTGGACAAAAAACACACTTACTGTTAAGGAAATTCAAAAGTTTTTTATTTAATGTGAAGTACAATCGATACAATTAAGTTCTAAATAAAACGTCATTCAAATGGCCTCCACGACTTCTTCTGCAGGATCGAATTCGAGCACTTTTTACACTAAATCAAGTCGTATGTCATGAATGACACTTTTAATATTGACTTGAAAAGCTTGAAAAGAGTCTGGTTTATTTCGAAAGACCAGTGACTTCAAATAACCCCAAAAGAAATAGTGTAATGGTGTTAAATCACAACTTCTTGAAGGCCATTCAATATCACAATTTCTTGAAATAATCGAATCTCCAATTTTTTTTTGCAACAATTCAACTGTTTCATTTTCTGTGTGGCACGTAGCCCCAATCGGTCAATGGCAAAAAGATAGCTCCTAACGAGAGCTAAAATATTGCTCATGGGTATCAAGGTCGTAGGTCGACTGGAAAGTGTTTTTTTTTTTGGGATTTAAAAAAATAATAGACGTAGCGCACGAAATGTTGCAATTAGAGAACGGGACATATCCGGAAGTATTTATCTCAAAACTCCCGACACCCCCGCTCATCCCCTTGCCTTAAAAATCCCCCTCCAAAAATAAAGATATATCAAAAGTCGTAGAAATCGATGGATCTTTTGGTGATGTGTTCGACAAAAAGATTCCTTATAACAAATCGTTATAGGTTACCACAATACACGTTAATGGCAGCCCAGTGGTTTTTGTACCCAACACCACACTGTGGTACAGGTAATTATGACTTTGTGCATTTGTTTGTAACGCCTAAAAAACAGCAAATAGACCCAGTTTATTATACCGGTCGGCATAGACTCACTTTTTGAGTTGATTTAGCCATGTCTCTAGAGAACACATTTTTCAATTGATCGGCCTGGCATTTAAGAATTTTTACTTTATATTGGACCTAACCATCCCTAGTAAAAATGGGATGCATCGGTCCATGTTTTGGTATAGCCCCCATAAAAAGGTCCCCGCCGATGTCACTTCTTGACGCTCTGCAGAACTCATTTTTCAATTAATCTGACTGAAATACATTTTAGAATTTTTACCTTATATTGGACTAATCATCCCTCGTCAAAATAGGGTTCATAGGTCCATGTTTTGATATAGCCCCATATAAAGGTCCCCATCGATGTCACTTCTTGCCGCTTTAGAAAACACATTTTTCAATTGATATGGCTGAAGTTTAAAAATTTACACTTTATATTGGACCTTATCGTCCCTAGTAAAAATGCGGTACATCGGTCCATGTTTTGATATAGCACCCATATAAAGGTCCCTTCTCATTAGACTTCTTGGCATTCTGGGGACGCATGTTTTAGTTCACAACGCGGAAATTTAAGCTTTTTTACTTAATATTGCATTAAATTGTCTCTTATGAAAATGGAGTATTTCTGTCAGTGTTTTGATAAGTATAGGCCCCGGAATAGAAGTTCCATGTAAAAAAACGAAATACTGTAGACACTTCAGGAAGTATTTCTTCCAAAACATCCACCACCCCCGCTCATCGCCTTACCCCTGATAATCTCCCTACAAAAATAATGAGAACAAAAATATTGTTGAGAAGCCTCTCCATCCTCAACGTGTGACTGTTTGGTGCGGTTTATGGTCCGGCGGGGTCATTGGACCTTACTTTTTCGAAAATGAGGTTGGATCAACAGTTACGGTGAATGGATTGCGCTATCGAGATATGATTAATGATTTTTTATGGTCGGAGGTGGATGGTATTGATCTGGACAACATCTGGACAAGACGGCGCTACGTGCCACAGAAGCAACGAAACCAGTGCTCTGTTACCGGAAAAGTTTCCGGACCGTGTTATCTCTCGAAGAGGTGATCACAATTGGCCACCGAGATCTTGTGATTTAACACCTTGCGACTTCTTCCTTTGGGACCACGTTAAAGATAAGGTCTACGCCAACAGCCCAGCGTCGATTCAACACCTCAAAGATAGAATTCGTGAGGCTATCGAGGACATAGGGCAGCCACTTTGCGATTTGGTTATGGAAAATTTTATGAAAAGGATATGGTCCTGTAAGCGTGGTCGTGGTGGCCATTTGGCTGATGTTGTTTTTCATTATTAACGGCATAACTTCCTTTTTATTATGAAATAAACATCCGATCATTTATCTCAAAAATGGCATTTTTCTTTGAATACCAAAAAAACACCTCTTGTTGGAAAACCCTTTACTTACTACTACTTTGGGTCTTAGATCACTCCTTCGATGTGTTACACTTTTGGCTCGTAGCAAATGATATACTCGTATACCCTTCTCTCTAAGGTGAGGGGATAAAAACACTGAGTTGTCACTAAAGTGTAGTGTGGGGACCTATAGTGATATTTTACAAGGAATCTCTTTGTAGAATACATCACCCAAAAAAACATCGATTTCTACGACTTTTGATATATAAGTATGTTTGGAGTGGGATTGTCAGGGGTGTCGGGTGTTGTGAGAGAAATACTTCTAGAAGTGTATCCTTAAATTTTTCCGTGACATGAATAGTGACTGGATTTTTCTAACCTCTTTGTTTACCCAGGAATCTTATCACAGAAAAAAATGGTTAATGCCAATTCGATTTAGCGGGTCAACATTTTGTGGGCTAAGTTATTTTCATCGAGGATACATTTCGTTATAAATAGTAAGCATTTGATTAATAAGGGCCAGGTACTATAGGTATTATTTTAGACTAATACTTGGATATGCGAGGTGACAATTTAATTCCTACAATGTCAAAGCAACGATAAAGACTCCGGTTACTTTGATATAAAATGACAATTTAATATGTAGGTCTACAATCAGTAGCGTTTTGTACCGGTCCTACTTCCCGTAGGACTTAATTAAATTTTTTCCGGCAATATCCTCACAATAAAATACGCCACTGTGCGCAATATGCATATAAGGATGACAAGTACCAACCAAGAGATAATAAATAAAAACCAATTGGCGTCAAACATCTCATCGCTGTTGTCGTCATCTTCATCGTCTCCGCGACACAACATTTATATTTATCCAGTAAATAGAAATTTATAGTCATTAAGGTAGATGGTCGGTCGGTCCTTAAATTAAAACCACAAACAAGTCGAGGTAAATTTATGCAACAACGCATCTAAGTGACAAGGAATTTCCACTACACCTATCTATGTATATTCAGGACATTTAAATAATGTCATGGGTGAGGAGGATAAGTAGTCCAGAGAAATCAAATTAAGCACACTGGGGGCGATTCCAAAGATTTTGTTTAATAAGAATGTTGTCGTCACTAATAAAGTGAAAATCCTTCTCTTGGTGCAAACTTTTCACAGGACATGCGCAAAAAAGCGAGTGGAGCGGTGTGGCTCATGTGTTTTGCTATTTAATGGTCGCACATTGGGACTGACTAATCCGAAATGTGATGTTTTTATTTTATTTTTTCCAACTAATATTTTTTTTAGCTTTTGTAACCAATATTTTCTCTAATCTTTACCATTAGCCTTCTTTTTTGTCTAGCTAAAAATACGCCAGATTGCTGTCAAATAAAATTCAAAACAATAAAATTTTATACGAGTAAAACGACTAAGTGTACCCTAATTTTGTAAGAATTATTATATAGAATTTGTTATTTTATGTTGCAGATTTCAGAACGATGGAAAAAACCAAGCTCATTCTTTATCCGACTATAGACAATGGGTATAAAATACAGAATATGAAGTCATTCAGAGGATTACTACAGAAATTATGACACATCGTCTCCAAAACATAATGCACTATACCAAAACTGTATGTGTTTGTGTGAACCAAACTAAACGCGTGTAGGTCCGGTACCGGTTATAACATATATGGACAATATATAGATGAAGTTCGTTATATCCGGGGTGTATAAAATATGGTCAACATTAACGGCCAGCCAGCTAATTTTTGTTTAAATAAGCAAATTCTGTGCTTTATTTAAAATTTACGAACTCTTTTAAGACATCTTCTGTACATTCTAACGCAAATAAAAGCTTTTGAAATATGTATAATAAAATCATTATTTTACCTTTTTCGGAGATATGCTTAAAATAATAAATTCGTAATAATAAAGTCGAAAAAATGTTTTTATCCTGTATGGATAAACATAACTTATTTAATTCATATTAAGACCTCATAGTTCAAGACTAACAAAATTTATTGCAAGTATCCATTGAAAAGTCTAAGGAAAAGTTTAATCTCTGAGGCTCCCTAAGCCCTGCAAACAGGTTAATCAAACGTTCTCACATAGAAATGTCCTAAATTAAATTTTCCTGTGTTATAAAAGTTTGAATTTTTCAGTTCTTACATTTCTAAAATTCCGTTGAATATTTAAGCCTCTAGGGCACCAAGAAGTCATATACAGGGTTTTCCAACAAGAGGTGTTATTTTGAATCACCCGGTATTTCGGTAGCTGTCACTATTGAAGCTTTTATTCTTTGACATTGGCAAGTAGAAACTACGCCATTACTAAAAATGGAACGATAAACGATCATCGAACGATACAAAACGATCGAACAAAAAACGATACGAACGATACAAAATTATCTTGACTGATGAGGCCCATTTACACCTCGGTGGCTACGTCAACAAGCAAAATTGTCGCATTTGGGGCCCGGAAAACCCAAGAGTTATTGTTCAGAAGCGTCTCCATCCTCAACGTGTGACTGTTTGGTGCGGTTTATGGTCCGGCAGGGTCATTGGACCTTACTTTTTCGAAAATGAGGTTGGGTCAACAGTTACGGTGAATGGATTGCGCTATCGAGAGATAATTAATGATTTTTTATGGTCGGAGTTGGTTGGTATTGATTGACAACGTTTACTTTCAACAAGACGGCGCTACGTGCCACACAAGCAACGAAACCATTGTTCTGTTACGGGAAAAGTTTCCGGACCGTGTTATATCTCGAAGAGGTGATCACAATTGGCCACCGAGATCTTGTGATTTAACACCTTGCGACTTCTTCCTTTGAGGCCAGGTGAAAGATAAGGTCTACGCCAATAGCCCAGCGTCCTCAACACCTCAGTGATAGAATTCGTGAGACTATCGAGAACATAGGGCAGCCACTTTGCGATTTGGTTAAGAAAATTTCATGAAAAGGATATGGTCCTGTAAGCGTGGTCGTGATGACCATTTGGCTGATGTTGTTTTTCATTATTAACGGCATACCTTCCTCTTTATTATGAAATAAACATCCGATCATTTATCTCAAAAAATTGCATTTTTCTTTGGATACCAAAATAACACCTCTTGTTGGAAAACACTTTACATCCTAGGTTTAGGTTTAGGTTAGGGTGGCAGCCGTATTTTTTTACAGGCTCACATAGACCAGTTTAGGCCCCTAGTGTTACCACGGGCTGAAATAACCTTCATCGAAACCAACCTGTTTGATATATAAATTTATCGATAGTACGAATATCAGTACTGGAAAGATCTGTTAGGCTGCCTAAATAGGCCGACCCCAGTATGTCCAGTCGTCGTTTACTCAAAGCGGGACAGTCGCAAGGCAAGTGCTCAATGCTCTCCACTTCCTCCTCATCTCCACAGCTTCGGCAGAAGTCATTGGAGTCAATACCCAATCTTTTGGCGTGTTCGCCGATCAAGCAGTGTCCCGTCAGAACCTGTACTAACGTAGACAATCGTTTCCTCTCCAGTGCGAGGAGACATTTTGACCTTCTCAGGTCATACCTTGGCCAGATTTGTCTAGCTACCCTGCAGGTGCCCATTTCTGTCCATCTTTCGTTGGACTGCCTGATTGCCTCTTGCCTAAGCCAAAGCTTGCACGTGGCGCACCAATATATGCAAATTCTTCGAGAATTTGTAATGTCGACCCTTTCCTAGCAAGTTCATCGGCTTTGCAGTTCCCCGGGATATCCCTATGCCCAGGCGCCCATATGAGGTGTATATTAAACTGCTCAGCCATTTCGTTAAGAGAGGGGGCTGTTTGTGAATTTAGGGATGTTGCCTCCAGAGAATTGATGGCAGCCTGGCTGTCCGAGTAAATGACAACGCCAGTGTTGGTTACTATGTTGCGACTCAGCCACTTGGCGACCTCCCATATTGCCATTATTTCGGCTTGATAGACACTGCAGGTATCTGGTAGTCTGCGAGCCATATCCAGAATAAGTTCTTCACAGCGGGAATCATAGTGATGTAATTTCTCTCGAAGGTGTACACAGTTGGTGTATAGTCCACTCGATCGGTTACCATAGCCCTACACTTTGATATCCTCATGTGACCATAGTTCTTGTACCTCCACATAGATAGGCAGTTTAATCTTATTGCCGCTTTGGTTGCAACTTCTCTCGCCACAATATTAATCAGCAGTATATGGAGTAGGGCTTGTAGAGACTCGGTCGCTGTAGTCCTTAAGGCTCCGCTTATGCTCAGGCAGGCAGTTCTCTGAACCTTTGTTAGTAGGTTGGTGATGGTTAGTTTGTCAGTTGCCGTCCACCATACCACAATACCGTATAACAGTATTGGACGAACTACTGCTATATATATCCAGTGGACGATTTTAGGAGAGAGTCCCCACCGCGACCCTACAGCCTTTTTGCAGGAATATAAGGCGACGTTGGCCTTCCTTACACGTTCCAATACGTTAAGTCTAAATAACATTTTCCTATCTAGAATAATTCCTAAAAATTGTGCACTTTCAGAAAAGACTAGATCTGTTCCATTTATCCGAAGTGGAGGGTCCACATGTGGGACATTATTCATCCTAGTAAAGAGAACCAATTCTGTCTTGTTGGGGTTAACGCCCAAACCGCTGCTTCTGGCCCATCTAGCCAACTTGTTCAGAGCCACCTGTAGGATGTCTCTGAGGACGTTTACGAATTTGCCACTCACTGCGATTGCCACGTCGTCCGCATATGCCACGACCTTGCGGCCACAACGTTCTAGATCTAGCAGGATTTCATTCACCACTAGGTTCCAAATTAGTGGAGACAGTACTCCTCCTTGCGGGGTCCCTCTGTTTACAAACCTTGTTAGAGTTGTGGACCCTAGACATGCTGTTATGCGTCTTCTGGTTAGCAGACTTTGAATTAGTCTAATCAAACTAGTGTTAACTTTTAGATATGAGAGTGCCGCAATTACCGCATCTGAGTGAATGTTGTTAAAAGCCCCTTCTATGTAAAGAAATGCCACCATGGTGAATTCCTTGAAATGCAGGGACTATTCGATAGGGCTCACAAGTTCGTGCAGGGCTGATTCTGTAGACTTGCCCTTATTGTAAGCATGTTGGTTCCCCGACAGGAGTTTTGTATCCAGGTTTTCCCTAATGAAATGATAAAAGTCTTTCCAGACCTTTCAATAGGAAGGAGGATAGGCTAATTGGTCTACTTTACATCCTAACTATACTAAGGAGTAGATAAACAAACTTGTATTTTATTAAATAGTAGATAACCCAACTGGTCCTGAACTAGGGAGTAGATAGCCCAACTGCCGGTCTACTAAGTAGTGGATTTCTCTCATATAGTCGTATTATGACATACCACGTCCAGCAATATTGTTTGGTGCATTTAACCCTAATTAATCTCTACGTCACCAGATCGGTAATAGGTCCCAATTAAACGAGTACTGAAATCAGTAGAATCGGGTCAATCGGGTTTTATTTCCTGTAGGGATAGTTATGAACTATTTTACTTTGGTACGGTTTGGTCCCACACCAAATAAGATGTGGCAATCATCCATTCCGTTTTAAATTCTGTAAATGCAAAGTATGGTCTTTATTGTGGGAGCTACCAAAAGAGTCGCAATTGCTCTCGAGTTGATAGTGATGTAGATACAATTAGCATGTGTCGAATTAGATAAGATTCTTGTAAGTAGAATACAAGATATAAGGAAATCAATATTTCACTAAATGTTAACTCTTTGTGGGAGTGGTGCCAGAAGGAGTGAACCAACCTAAAGTAGGAAACAATTTTACTACATACAAAATTGCAATTCAATCCACTTTCAAAAGTTATCGTACCAGCCAAACAAACACATGGTCGGATGTAGCTGAAATGAATTAAAATGTCCTAAAACGGATTTCAGCCAAATATACCTACGGTCTTAGATAACTCCTACGATGTGTTATACTAATGGCCCATAGGAATTGATATATGCAATAATCCTAGGGTTTTTGTACAAAAACGGTGGTCTCTTCAAAGATCTATATGTTAGCCACTGGGAATTAGATAAGGTCCATGCTAAAACTAGGCTCTATTTTGGTTTTAATCATATAAAGTTTCTTAGGCTAGTTGAAATAAGAGATTTATTTTTCCTCTTTTTTCAATACATCAATATGAATTGACACAACTTATGTATGGTATTTTGATGCAACCAATCCCATTGTGCAACATCAGTGGAAACATGACCGAACAATGATGTTTTGTTTTCCTCCAGAACACATGCGTTTGCGATGTCGACATGTTGTTCTATAAAAAGCCAACATCCCAAATGTTCCAGCTTCAGTTATAAACAACCATAGATTGTTGTTGTCATTATCAGTTTTGTGGATGAGGATTTTTTTCCAAATATTCTGTGTTACTGTGTGATTTCTGAACTATAAAAATCTCAAAAATCGTGTGTGCTTGGCCGGTGGTTAGTGGACAAGTATTACATTGCAATTAAAGTAAATTCGAAAGACAAGTGGTAAGTAAAATGTTTCCTGTTTTGAACACAAAATTTAATAAAGTACAAGCCTTGTGTAAGAGTCTATATTTGAAGTCAACGAAAAGCTATTTATGTAAAAATTCGGTGTTCATAATTGAGTTAGTTTTGGTCACAGAAACTATCAACGATGCTCTAGGGCCGACATTGAGTATAACCTTAGAAGAATGCATAAATTGGCAAAATATGTAAATTTACAAACCGGTTTTTAAGAATTTTTACAATGTCCAAGCGAATTCATGAATTAAAGTGTAATATTCGTGTTTAAGTTCAAAGATGGACCACGTTTGTAATATCCCTGCAGCTCCCTTAAACGCTGCAAGTTGGTTATGCCCCCTAAATCATTATCGAGGCTCAGACAGGGCCAATTACATGAATTCTTTTCGAACCCAAACTACGAAGTTGGCGATAACCTGGCCAAATTGATCGCCACCTACCTGACCCTAGCACAGCAAAGTATATTCTCGGCCAGACGAACTTGTTTTGTTATTCCCTCAGCATACAGAGAAGAGTATATACAGGGTTTTCCAATAAGAGTGATATGATTTCTTTAAAAAAAAACACACTTACCTCCAATTTCACCACCTTCGGTTAGAGCTAACTCAGTTAAAACATTAAAATTTCATACATTTGACAGCTATAACTGTAGGTTAGCTCTAACTGTAGGATAACCGGAGATTGTGGAATTGGCCGTTATTGTTAAGGAAATTCAAAAGTTTTTTATTCAAAGTGAAGTACAATCGATACAATTAAGTTCTAAATAAAAGGTCATTCAAATAGCCTCCACGATTTCTTTTGCAGGAACTAATTCGATGAATCCAATTTTCGAGATCTTTTTCCACTAAATCAAGTCGTATGACATGAATGGCACGTTCAATATTGATTTGTAAACGTTGAAGAGAGTCTGGTTTATTTCGAAAGACCAATGACTTCAAATACCCCACAAGAAATAGTCTAATGGTGTTAAATCACAACTTCTTGGAGGCCATTCAATATCACAATTTATTGAAATAACTTTTCTCGTAATAATTCAATTGTTTCATTTGCTGTGTGGCACGTAGGTGGCTACGGTCAATGGCAAAAAGAAAGCTCTTAACGATAGCTAAAATATTGCTCATGGGTGTCAAGGTCGTAGGTCGACTGGAAAGTGTTTTTTTGGATCATAAAAAAAATGGACTTAGCATCATTTTCAAATGTGAACGGAAAGTTTATTTTTGCTCTAGTTCTTTAACGGTACGTCTGATCGGGAATCGGTCAATGACAAAAAGATAGCTCTTAACGAGAGCTAAAATCGTAGGTCGTAGGTCGACTGGAAAGTGTTTTTTTTTTGAAAATAAAACTGAATTATTTGTAAACGTTGTTCTTGGGTATATCTCTTCATGATGAAATTGTCAACACTACTGAATACAGTGAAAAACAAATGACAGATCATGACATATTACAAATGGCCCAAACGTCACTTCAAAATCATATCATCCCTATTGGAAAACCCGTTACATATCATTTGCTACGAGCAAAAAAACAGTGATAGGAAAGTGATCGATTTGGTTAATTTTAAGTCATTCGAGCAATGTCCGTCCGTCTGTGTGTATCTAAAGGAGTAACCGATTGACTTCAAATGCGGTAATATTTTGCTCCATCTCAGGATAAATTCGATAAAGATAAATGAACCATAATGGTCCACTCCTTTTAGTACCTCCCCCAAAAATAGTTAACATTTATTGATATATTGTTTATTAAATAACTTCACCTCGAGAGAAATGGGCGAAGTTGACACGTCCCTTTTGGTACCTCCCACACAAATGTTACCTACAGTCCAGTGAAAAATGGGCATCATTGGCACGCCCCTTTTGTTACCTCCCACACAAATGGACTATTTTGCACCAAAAGTTAATAGCTTATAACTTTAATACCAGAGCATACTTTAATGTTATTAAATTCAATTTAAATTGATGATAATTTAATTAAAACAAAAAAAAATAAATAAATTTACGACTATTTTTGGGACAGACTGTGAGGGGATTCGTAAGTCAGTTTACCAGACTGGACTTTCTTATTTGTTATACCCTCACTTTAGTGTGACGAGGGTATATATCATTTGCTACGGAAAAAAGTGTAACACATCGAAGGAGTGACCTAAGACCCTAAGTATGTTTGGTGGATATCCGTTTTGGGTCATTTTAAGTCGAATGAGCAATGTCCGTCCGTCTGTCTGTCTGTCTGTCTGCTGGCTGGTGCGCACGATAACTCTCGAAAGGAGTAACCGATTGACTTCAAATTTGGTATGTGGTAATATTTTTTTCTATCTCCGGCTAAGTTCGAAGATGGGTCATATTGGTCCACTCCTTCTGGTACCTCCCCCACAAAGGGTTAAAATGTTGTGAAATATTGATTCTTTAATAACTGCTATTATACTCATTCGAAGCTTCTGAAATTCCACACATAGTATTAGTTTATTAGTCGCTATCAACTCGAGAAAAATGGGTGAAGTTGCCACGCCCCTTTTGATACCTCCCACACAAATGCACTATTTTGCACCAAAAGTTAGCAGCTTATAACATTAATACCAGTGTATAAAAATACTTGAAATTTTGTACAGTGTAATGCTTTTATAATGCCTATAGCCCAGTGAAAAATGGGCGTTATCACCACTCAGTAATACCACAATTTAATATCTCATAACGTTAATATACCAGTCCACATAAACGCGGGCGTGTATTTCCTAAACCCGTACCAGAAGGGATAAAAATTTACAGAATAACTCATGTAATATTCAATTACATTACTCACAAAGTGAGGGTATACCTTAGTCGGTTTACCCGACTAAAACTTTCTTACTTGTTTTTAGACGTTTTTTTGCATCAAAAAGACACAGATAAGACAATTTTCCCGAATATAGATAACTTTGAGACGGGAATGGATTATACATTTGGCGATAGATAATTTATCTCCTATAAATTAACCAAAGTCTTCTCAAAAGTTTCAGTTAACTGCCTCTGACTAAGGGACACCCTATTCCATTTTTTGATAACAGAAACAGGTCATAATAATTATCATGTAAGAAAATTTCCAACTGACTACATACGAGTATTGCATCAAATGAAACAGAAAGAAATATGTAAACTGTTCCGACCACTTTGAGTCAATAAATGATCGGTTCCTAGTAGGGAAAAAAAAGAAAACAAGTAAACAATTTTAGCCGGGTAAACCGACTTAGGTATACCCTCACTTTGTGAGCCATGTAAATATGCAATGGTATATGTCCTAATATTATGTCTTTTTTGGCTCTTTTTGTATGGGAGGTAATCTAACGGGTGAGGTCATAACTCCCATTTTTCACAGGAATGTAGGAATTTTAAAAACTATACACTGTACAAAAATGTTTAGTATATATATGTATTGATATTCACGATATTAGCTGATAACTTTGTGTACAAAATGGTACGTTTGTGTGGGAGGTCCAAAAGGGGAATGATAATAACGCCTATTTTCCGACAGACTGTAGGTACTATAAAAACATTAAACTATACAAAATTTCAAGTCTTTGTATGCAGTGGCATTCAATTTATAAGCTGTTAACTTTTGGTACAAAATAGTACATTTGTGTGGGATGTACCAAAAGGGACGTGCCAATCGTTCCCTCATTTCACTGGGCTCTAGGTACTATAAAAGTATTACACTATACAAAATTTCAAGTATTTGCATGAAGCGATATTAACGCTATAAGCAGTTAACTTTTGTTGCAAAGGGGCATGGCAACTTCGCCATAAACTAATACTATGTGTACAATTTCAGAACATTTAAAAAAGTAGTATTGAAGTTATTAAATAATCAATAATTTACTAAATATTTTGTGAGGGAGGTACTAGAAGGAGTGGACCAATATGGCCCATCGTCGAACTTAGCCGGAGATAGAAAAAAATATTACCACATACCGAATTTGAAGTCAATCAGTTACTCCTTTCGAGAGTTATCGCTCATTCGACTTAAAATTACCCAAAACGGATATCCGCGGAACATACTTAGGATCTTGGGGAACTTCTTCGATGTGTTACACTTTTGGCCCGTAGCAAATTATATATATCCTCGTATCACTAAAGCGAGGGTATAAAAAGATAAATTGTCCTGATTTTTTCTAATGGGTAATGTCCCAATGACACCAAAGGGATTTATTCATATGGACAGATTATGAGATGAATGTAGAACGTTGTAATTTGGTATTCTAAACACGAAAAATATATTTTTTAAAAAATTGTTTGTGGGGTCTGAAAATTTAATATCGACCTATATAGTTTATTTTTGGCTAAAATGTTTAGTAGCGGTTACAAATAGGTAAAATAAGATCTCGCTATCATTTTTTTTTTTTAAATTTTTTTATACATTTTTATGGGCATTTTAATTTTTGAAAAAATTAAAAAACCAAGTAAGAAAGTTTCAGTCGGGTAAACCGACTAAGGTATACCCTCACTTTGTGAGTATGAAATGTAATATTGAATATTCCACGAATTTGTATGGGAGCTACCAGAACGGGTTTAGCAAATACACCTATTTTTCGCTTAACAGTAGGTACTTTAAATACATTGCACTGTGCCGAATTATAAGCGTTTTAACGCTATGAGATATTAAATTGTGGTATTATTTGGCCATTTTGTGTGGGAGGTACAAAAAGGGGCGTGGTGATAAAGCCCATTTTTCACAGGGCTATAGGCACTATAATAGCATTACACTGTACAAAATTTCAAGAATTTTTATACACTGGTATTAATGTTATAGGCTCTTAACTTTTGGTGCAAAATGGTACCTTTGTGTGGGAGGTACTAAAAGGGACGTTGCAATAACGCGCATTTTTCACTGGACTGTAGGCACTATAAAAGCATTACACTGTACAAAATTTCAAGTATTTTTATACACTGGTATTAATGTTATAGACTGTTAACTTTTAGTGCAAAATGGTGCATTTGTGTGGGAGGTACCAAAAGGGGCGTGGCAACTTCGCCCATTTTTCTCGAGTTGATAGCCTTTAATAAACTAATACTATGTGTGGAATTTCAGAAGATTCGAATAAGTAGTATAGCAGTTATTAAAGAATCAATATTTCACAACATTTTAACACTTTGTGGGGGAGGTACTAGAAGCAGCGATCCAATATGACCCATCTTCGAACTTAGCCGGAGATAGAAAAAATATTACCACATACCAAATTTAAAGTCAATCGGTTACTCCTTTCGAGAGTTATCGTGCGCACCAGCCAGCAGACAGACGAACGGACGGACATTTCTCATTCGACTTAAAATGATCCAAAACGAATATCCGCCGAACATACTTAGTCTAGGTCTTAGATCACTCCTTCGATATGTTACACTTTTGGCCGTAGCAAATGATATATACCCTCGTATCACTAAAGTGAGGGTATAACAAGTAAAAAAGTTCAGTCGGGTAAACCGACTTATAAATCCCCTCACCTTGAGTCCCAAAAAATATTAGTAAATACATTTTTTTTTGTTTTAATTAAATTATTATCAATTTAAATTGCATATAATAACTTTAAAGTATGTACAGGTATTAAAGTTATAAGCTGTTAACTTTTTTTGTAAAATGGTCCATTTGTGTGGGGCTTACCAAAAGGGGCGTGCCGATTACGGCCACTTTTCTCTAGACTCTAGGTACTATAAAAGCATTGCACTGTACGATATTTCAAGTATTGTATGCACTGGTATTAAAGTAAAAGCTCTTAACTTTAGGTACAAAAATGTCCATTTGTGTGGGAGGTATCAAAATAGGCGTGTCAATAACGCCCATTTTTTCTGGACTCTTGGTACTATAAAAGCATTACACTGTACAAAATGTCAAGTATTTATATGCACTGGTATTAACGTTACAAGCTCTTAACTTTTGGTGTAAAATGGTCCATTTGTGTGGAAGGTACCAAAAGGGGCGTGTCAATAACGGCCACTTTTCTCTAGACTCTAGGTAAAAGCATTGTACTGTACAAAATTTCAAGTATTTGTATGCACTGGTATAAAAGATATAAGCTGATAACTTATGGTACAAAATGGTTCATTTGTGTGGTAGTTACAAAAAGGAGCATGACAATAATGCCTTTTTTCATTGTTCTGTAGGTACTATTAAACCATTACACTGTTCAAGTCTTTGTATGTACTGGTAATAAAGTTATAAGCTATTAACTTTTGGTTCAAAATTGTCAATTTGTATGGGAAGTACCAAAAGGGGCGTGGCCTATTTTTCTCGAGGTAAAAGTGGCTAATAAATTGAAGTCAATCGGTTACTCCTTTCGAGAGTTATCGTGCGCACCAGCCAGCAGACAGACAAACGGACGGACGAACGGACATTGCTCATTCGACTTAAAATGACCCAAAACGGATATCCACCGAACATACTTAGGGTCTTATGTCACTCCTTCGAAGTTTTACACTTTTGGTTCGTAGCAAATGATATATACCCTCCTCTCTAAGGTGAGGGGATAAACATGTGTATAGGTTTTCTGGGATTTGGAAAAGTTTATCCCTTTGTTACATGTTATACATACTTGCATACATATTTGTAGCAATAAAACTGCAATCAAATATAATAGAAAATGTTCAAGATATGAGTTATACTCGTAGTCTTATATATTTAAAGTGAACGCAGTGGAAAATATTATTTTTAACGCAGTATTATTAACAAATCCTATATCAGTGTTATCTGAATAACGAAAAATATTGCGTCAATTAGACGATTGCTATGGACCAGAATTTCCCAAACAATTGGCGAAAAATAAAAATATTTCATAAGATTTTATTATGTTGTTCAAATCTGTTAAATGGAAAAGTATAAAGTTCAACTTCGAAGGGGGTTACTAAGTATTTATACGAGTAGGTAAATACATCTATACATATGTATGTATGTAAGTAAGAAAGTACTTCGTGTGGTGGAAATTTAATCAAGTACATTTAAAAAGTAAATACTTACGTGTGTATACATACATATTAGCGCTCGTACAATGTAATGTATACACACTACACTTTTTGTCTGTCTAAGAGGTAGATATTATCGCTCGCAGCCCTCGTGGCAGCGAGTCACCTATGTATAATAAAAGCTGACAGCTGAACGTGCCGAAAAAATGCACCACCAATCTACCATCTCTGCTGACGGCCGACGGCCACCACCACCCCCTTTTAGGGCAGGAAAGGCTATAGTGAAATCCGTTAGAGAATTGCGGAAACAGACAACGTTTTGTGAAAAATTAACCCTCTATGTGCCGAACGAGCAAACGAGAGTGTAGGTGAAAAATGCAAATAAAAGTAAATCAAACAAAAACAAAGCGCGCAGAGAGAATCTACGAGTATCAGAGAAACCGAAAACATCTGAAAATATATGAACGATGGGTGAATGTGAGCAAAGTGGATGAAAACAAGTCGCCGCTTGTCGTATCATATGGGGGGTTTTGTAAATGTATTTACGACACCGCTCTGCAAAAACAACCCCTATAAATAAAACGGATGCACTGTGGTATCAATCAAAAATTTTCAAAAAAAAAAAAACAAGCAAATTTAAGAACACATGTTCACAAAATGTTTGTCGAAGGGCTGTGCATAACATTTCCTGGTGTTATTTGGTGATGACATATTTTGACCTAGAAAATCCCCATAAAAATTACACTAGTTTACAAAATTGTTGTCGAAGGGCTATGCATAACAAGTGTCATTTTTAGAAAATATCCAAAAATGATGTAAGAAGATCTTGCGAAAAAGTAATAAATTGTTCGATTCTAATGGAATTTGTGAAATTTTTAAGACTAGGGATTATTTTAAGATAGATAGATGCAGAGTCAATAGAAAATTACACCAAAATTAAATTTTTACAACAAATTTCAACAAAATTGCTTTTTTATACCCTCACCTTAGTGATACAAGGGTACATATCATTTTCTATGGGCCCAAAAGTGTAGCACATCGAAGGAGTGACCTAAGACCCTAATTATGTTTGGCGGATATCCGTTTTGGGTGATTTTAAGTCTAATGGACAATGTCCGTCCGTCTGTCGACTGGTGGGCACGAATGCAGTAATATTTTTTTCTATCTCAGGCTAAGTTGGAAGGTGTGCCATATTGGTTTAGTTCTTCTAGTACCTCCCTCACAAAGGGTTAAGGTTTATTTAAATATTGATTTTTTTAATAACTTGTATACTACTTTTTCAAATCTTCTGAAATTTCACACGTAGTATTAGTTTGTTAGTCGCTATCATCTCGAGGAAAATGGGTGAAATTGCCACGCCCCTTTTGGTACCTCACACACTAATGGACTATTTTTCACCAAAAGTTAACAACTTAAACTTTAATACCAGCGCATACAAAAACTTGAAAATTTGTAAATTTTGTACGAAAAATGGACGTTTTGGTACCTCCGACACAAAGTTACCATTTTGTACGAAAAGTTAACAGCTTATATCTTTAATACTAGTGCATACAAATATTTAAAATGTTTTACAGTGTAAAGTTGTTATGGCACCTACAGTATGTCGCAAAGTGGTGCGTTATTACCACGCCCTTTTTTTGTACCTCGCACACAAACGTACCATTTTGTTCACAAAGTTTACAGCTTATATTACGAATACCAAAGCATATAAATACTTAAAATTTTTGCACAATGTAGAGGTTTTAAAATTGCTACAGCACTGTTATCATCACGCCCATTTTAGTACCTCCCATACAAAAAGAGCCAAGACATACAATTAAATTGTTCCTAATATTAGTACATATACAGTGCATATTGAGGGTATACCTTAGCCGGTTCACCCGACCAACATTTCTTAATTTTTTTCAAATTTCACAAAAAAAAATTTTCATTGAAAATTTAATAGAAATCGCAGTTTTATAGAAAAATTTGTCAAAATTGTCACTTTTAAAAAATACGTCAAAATTGAATTTTTCTACAAACATTTTTTGAAAATTTCGTCGAAATAGCAAAATTTTGTCGAAAATGAAAAATTTTGTTTTTTCTAGAAAATTATGTCAAAATTCCAGAAAATTACGTGGAAATTGCATACTTTGCATATACCTTTAATCACAAATTCGGTTATCGGTCAGCGGCCCTTAATACGGTCATCGACATTAAATCTGCTCGTCGATCTTTAATCTGGAGAAAGGTACCAGATTAAAGGTCGATGTCCGGATTATGTGCCACAGATGGGTGTTAGCCGAAATTTTTCGGAAAAAAATTTAATTTCTTCAAAATGTTCCTTAATGTCGAGTTCTTTATACTTAGTAGGGACATAAATACTGTTACACACATATTATGCAATAACATTAAAATTATTTAATGCTTTTGGACCAAATTTGTTGTATATATTTATTGATATACTCGTAAACAAAAAACAAGCATTCTTTCGAAATGTTTACCATTGGCCTTCACACATGCCTTAAGTCGCACTGGCCAAACATCAACAGCCGCACGCACCTCGTCTATTGGTAAAGTGTCCACAGCACGAATCAAAGCAGTCTTAAGAGAATTGATGTTGGGGTATCTTTTGTGGCAGACCATGTCCTCTAAAACTGTCAAATTTTTCTTGTACGGTAAAAATTTGTTCATCAGTAAACAAGATTTTTCTCTGCAAGTTATCAGCGTGCTTCACCTTCAAAAGACGTTTGCAATTTTCTTTCCTATTTTGTTTAAAGCTGAAGTCATCAGATGTCCTGTATGGCGTTTGAAAGCCCCAAGTCCTTTTTTTTGAGAATTCGACTCAACAGCCATGATATTCTGTTTTCGGAGCGGATTTCGAAGAATTCTTGACTTGGCGGCTTTGATGACCTGCGGCGTTCGAACAGTACGGGGGCGTCCCGACCAGTGGCGGTCTTTGACATCTCCAGTCTCCTCAAACAGGTAGACGAACATACGACTAATCCCCAGCGGGCGGAGCGTTTTGAAAATGTCGCTTTTTTATTCCACACATAAAAAGCGCTATTACAGCGATACGGTTCCACTCCATGGTGAAAACTGAAGCAATTTTGAATTCCCGTTACAAACTAACGCTAAAGAGGTTAGGTTTCATAATCCACGTGGTATTAATAGGGTATGTTTAAGTTTAATGTTGTAACAGTATTTATGTCCCTACTAAGTATTTTAAAAATGAAATGTTGATTTCTTTTTTTGTAAAAACTAACTTTAACTAAAATTTAAAATTTTTCTAGATTTTCAACGAAATTTTGTGGAAAAATCAATTCCGATGAAATATTACAGAAAAAATGCAACCTTATAAAATTTAAAAAAATTCAATTTTAACAAAATTTTACAGAAAAGTGCTATAAAAAATCCTAGAAAAATATGATTTCGATAAAACTTTTTAAAGAAATTTTCTAGAAAAATTTAATTCCAACGAAATCTTTTAGAGCAATTTATTAGAAGAAAAATTAAAATTTTCATTAAATTCAAAGCCAAAAAATTTTCAAAAAAAAATCTGGTTCTTTAAAATGCTCTATAAAAAAACAAAAAAAAACACCAATTTCGACGAAATTTTCTTAAAAAAATGTAATGTTGTTAAATTTTGTTGCAAAAACTAAGTTTGCTGAATTTTTTAGAAAAATCATTTCCCATGAAATTTTACAAAAAAAAGCAATTTTGACAAAATTTTACAGAAAAGGTGAAAGTTTTCGATAAAATGCAATTTTAAAGAAATTTTCTAGAAAAATGTAATTTCAATTTTCTAGAAAAATGTAATTTCAAATTTTCTAGAAAAATTTATTAAGAAGACATTTTCTATAAAATTAAATTTAAGAATTTAAATTCATTAAATTCTAAGCCAACAATTTTTCCAAAAAAAATAGTTTTTTCAAAATGTTCTATAAAACTGGGATTTTTATTAAATTTTCTATGAAAATCCAATTTCGAAGAAATTTTCTAATAACCATGCATTGTTGTTGATTTTTTTTTTGAAAAATTATATTTTATAAAAATTTTCTATTTTTCTAGAAAAATACAAGTTCAACACAATTTTAAAAAATGTTTACAGAAAAATGTAATTACACAAAAAAAATCTAGAAAAATGCGATTTAGACGAAACGGCAATTTTACCAAATTAAAAAAAAATAATTTTAAAAAGATTTTAATTTTAAAGACATTTTTTAGAACAATTAAATTTTTTTATTAATCATATTAAAAAAACAAGTAAGAAAGTTTCAGTCGGGTAAACCGACTAAGGTATACCCACACTTTGTGAGTATTATTCTGTTTAATTGTGTGGAAGGTACCAGAAGGGGTTTAACATATATACCAATATTTCGCTGAACAGTAGACACTTTAAATACATTGCACTGTGCCAAATTATAAGCGTGGGAGGTACAAAAAGGGGCGTGGTGATAATGCCCATTTTCACTGGGGTATAGGCATTATAAAAGCATTACACTGTACAAAATTTCAAGTATTTTTATATACTGGTATTAATGTTATAAGCTGTTAACTTTTGGTGCAAAATGATGCATTTGTGTGGGAGGTACCAAAACGGGCGTGGGCACTTCACCAATTTTTCTCGAGTTAATAGCGACTAAAAAACTAGTACTATATGTGGAATTTTACAAGATTCGAATAAGTACAATATCAGTTATTAAAGAATAAATATTTCACAACATTTTTACCATTTGTGGGCGAGGTACCAGAAGGAGTGGACCAAATTGGCCCATCTTCGAACTTAGCCGGAGATAGAAAAAAATATTACCACACACCAAATTTGAAGTCAATCGGTTCTCTCTCCTTTCGAGAGTTATCATGCGCACCAGCCAGCAGACAGACAGACGGACGGACATTGCTCATTCGACTTAAAATGACCCAAAACGGATTTCCGCCGAACATACTTGGGGTCTTAGGTCACTCCTTCGATGTGTTACACTTTTTTCCGTAGCAAATGATATATACCCTCGTCACACTAAAATGAGGGTATAATAAATATTTTTTTTGCGTTAGGGGAATGATTACACAGTGCGACAAAATAAACTCAAGTTAAGAAGCAAATGACGCGATACTATTTTTCCTGTAGGTCTTGTCGAGTAAAACACAAAACTATTTTTGGAATTCCCCATAGGAACATAGGTTTATTTGTCCTACAAACAATTTTTTTTCATTTTTGTCCGTCATTTTCTAGTTCAGGCAATCTTTTTACTAATTATATTGTGAGATAACGGTACGATTAATTGATTTACATATATAGTATATTTTATAAGGAAAAAATGCAACCAGTCTCTTAAAAATCCGTTTGCAATTGACTGAGTAATGAAAGTTTAATTAAAACTGAATGTGTACATGTGTCGTTCGAAAGGTCTAATTCTCTTCTATCCAAATTCTTTTAGAGATTGAAATTCGGTTAATAATTAACAAAGTTATAGGCGTTCAAGTGGAAAAAGGTAAGAAAATTGTGTTTTTACCCGTAAGTCCGGTTTTGGGGGTGTCCGGCAAATTTCGTAGAACAAACGTTGTTCTTCTCGCCAAGACCTGCAAGCAGAAAAATAGTATCGTGATTTTTGTGTTATTTTTCTCAGATCCATGTATCAAGGTGTTGCAAATGACAAAAATAGTACAGTCCCATCCAATGGCGAAGGGTACGAGCAGTGTTGCCAGACGAATTTGGCCGAAAATCGTCAAAATGGGGCCACAAAAATCAAATCGTCAAAATAAATTTTCGAAATCGTCAAAAAATCGCCACACAAAATTCTGCCATTTTGTATTTATTTTATCCAGAACCATTCCAAGGACCAAGTGATCTCATTGGTCCCTATTTTGACATAGTCCCATACAAAGGCACCATTCGATTTGACTCCTGGCCCCAATGAAAAACAAATTCCTACCAATTTGGCTGAAAAAATTATAATTCCGAACAATTACCTCCTAGGTCCAAGTTTTGACATAGCCCTCACATTACTTAAAAATGTTCACTGCAATTTCCTCTACCGATTTTGCAACTTAACAAAATTACATTGTTAAGTTGCAAAATCGTTCCTGTTGTTAATAATTGTTGAGAATATTTGAGAATTTTTCTAACTTTTCATTTTAAAGATATAAATGGGACCGCAAATTATATCCCGAAGGAATTATAAAATATTCCATAATTGTCGTATAAGAAATATTTGTTAAATTTTCCTTATTTTATAAATTAAAAAAAAAAACGTAATTTCGAGAAAAAAATCGTCAAATCGCCATGTCTTAATTTTTGATTCTAAAAATCGTCAAAATGACGATAAATCGTCATTTCTGGCAACACTGGGTACGAGTATACAATTTATACGCCAAAGATCAATGCATAAATTAAAAAGTATATAAAGAGAACATCCATTTTTTGTAATTGTATAAATTATTTTAATGCTAAAATTACTAAAAGTAATTTTTCAAAAATTCAACATGTTTAACGATTTTTTGATTTACATGAAAAGTTTGGAGAAATGATTTTATTTTGATATAAAATATATTCAAGCAATCATAGCATCTCTTAATCCAGATATCAGAAGGAGCTAGACAAGAATCAAGAATATCACTGTAAAAAATTTGAAGAAAATGTAGCCAAATCGGTTAAAAATGTAGTATGTAAGGGGCGAAGAAGACGAATCCAAAGCAAAAAAAAAAACTTAAAACGTTAAATTTCAGTTGGATTGATTATAACGGGTGATCCAAGTAGAGATAATTTTTTCAATAGTCTTTTTTTGACAGATCACGTGTGAGTCGTGTCATGCTGTCATGTTATTTTTGTTAAGCATTGTTTGGCATTTCATCATGGAAAGACTTACGCCTGAACAACGTTTACAAATTATTCAGTTTTATTATCAAAATAATTGTTCGCCAATTGCGCTAAGTCCATTTCCTGTCGACCCACGACCTTGACACCCATGAGCAATATTTTAGTTCTCGTTAAGAGCTATCTTTTTGCCATTGACCGATTCCCGATCCGACGTAAAGGAATCATCGGTCCATATTTCTTCAAAAATGATGCCGGTGAGAACGTAACCGTCAATGGCGACCGTTTCGTGCCATGATAACCGACTATTTGATACCTGAAATTGAAGCTCGTGATCTCGGCGACATTTGGTTTCAACAAGACGGCGCCACTTTCCACACATCGCATCAATCAATGGATTTATTGAGAGAACATTTCGGTGAGCAGGTAATTTCACGTTTTGGGCCGGTCGATTGGCCACCAAGATCGTGTGATATCACACCGTTAGACTTTTTCCTGTGGGGATATGTAAAGTCTAAAGTTTATGCGGACAAACCCGCTTCGATTCCGGCCTTGGAGCAAAACATCACGCGTGTCATTCGCCAGTTACCAGTCGAATGCTCGAACGAGTCATCGAAAATTTGACTCAACGGATGGACCATCTGAGACGTAGCCGCGGCCAACATTTGATAGACATAATCTTCAAAAAATAAATGCCAAAGAATGTTCTTTCAAATGATAATAAACATTCCCCATTCAATTCGAATTATCTGTGTTTTTTTTTCTTTAAAAAAGTAGGGAACCTCGAAATGGATCACGCTATAAAACGTGGCGTAAGAAATAACATACCCGTACATACGTTTTTCCTATCTCTTCCGGTTAAACCAATTTTATTGCTTTAGAAAGCTTAAGAGTTGGCGGATTTTTAGATCCAGCCAAGTTTGCTAACTCCCTAAGGAAATGAGCACCTAGGATAGCTTGCCGCCTGCTAGAGAGAGCGGGCACAGACACATAAGGTTTTCTATTGTTTCTTTATGTTCTTCGTCTCCTAAACTTTTGCAAAAGTCATTTCACATGACCTTCAATTCGTCAAATAAGGCAGTGACCCGTCATGACAGACACGATAAGTGAGACGTCCAGTCTCGGTAACAACAGCATAGTGGTGGTGCTTTTGGAGTTTAAGTATGGCCACATCAGCCTGGAATGGATGCAGTTCCTGACTAGTGATTCCTGTCATTTGTTTCCATAAGGTCAATATTCACCAAGAAGTTAGCTTGAGGTATGCTATATTCCATTTCCCTTGGGACATTTAAGGTAGTCCCTAGTCTTGCAAGTTCATCTGCTTTGCAGTTCTCTTGTATTTCCCAAATCAGGTGAATATTGAATCGTTCATGCATCTCGTTAAGTGATCTGCGACATTTGAGTAAAGTTTTGAATTCAGGAAGACAGTTTCCAGGGACTTTATAGAAGTATGTCTACAGAGAAACTATTGCTACCGACTTTTGTTAGAACATTAATTCTCATTTCTTTCTGGATATACAACCCGAAAATCGTCATGATTTCGATGAATTTTGACATATATGTTATTTTGGTTGGTAGGCGTGTTGACGGGACGAGTACACTGAAAAAAATACATGTGGATAAGTCCCCTGTATTTTGTGCAGTCATATTTAGACGTCTGCTGTCTTGAATTCATTCCTAAAGCACAGAAGTAGTAAAATGTTGTTCACTTAAAAAAAAACTCGGGGTCCTTTCTTCTTTGATTTAATGGCGTAGAACTTTCATTTTAATAAAGTTCCGTTTAGTCATATTTTGTTATCACACTTGTGATTCAAATAAAAAATTTAAACCATTCCACTGAAACCTGTTTTGGGAGTAGACTCTGCCAAACTATCGATTTGTCTGGAACCACAGTGCCACAGTCGGTGTGTATACACAATGCGTCTAAAGCTGGATATCCCGCAATGTTCTCGTGTGTGTGTGTGTATTTGCGTACCAGAAAAAGAGAGTTGGTTTATAGGACTCTGCGGCACGAGACTAACCACCACAAGATACGGCCGACAGCCGCGTTAACGAACAACCCACATTAAGGGTTGTTTTCTTCATGTTGTTTTTATTTTTCTGGTCCGCAGTCTAGTTCGCATGACCAGAGCCGAGGCTTGGCTGGCCGAGTGGCAAATACTCGAGGCAACTGCCGGTTACCTCGAACAGAGCAGAGCACAGTTGAACAGCGGCATTCGGAGCGCACGGACCATAAATATATAGTTTGGCGGAAGCGGCAATTCTTCTTTAAATAATTTCAATTATATTCTCCCTCACTTCTCATTTCTTGTAACACCCCAAAAATTTAGACATTTTGAAAAAAACTGAAATAATAACCAACCAAACCAAGGAACTTCGCAACACATCATACATTGTGTATGTATCCAGTGGTGGTAACGACGAGACCGATACACACACACGCAAAGCGTATTAACTGAAAAAATAATAAAATAATTATTTGTGCAATTCTCCATAAAAAAGAAACCACAGGACGTGTTTATATTGAGTGAGCAGAGTGGGAAAAATCCATAAATTTTTCCGGCTCCGGTCTTTTCTCTGCGTTAAAAGAAGTAACATTTCGGGTGTTAAGTTGTAATTTTTTGGATTTTTTCTTGACGCCACCTTTTGTCTCCTTTGTGAGCAAACAGCTTTAAAAGTGGAATCCCCAAAGGCAGAAAACTCTTCGGAAGCTCAGACAGCAGCACCCGGCTCCCCAGGAAACGCTGAGACACCTGCCCAAGCAGCGACCACCCCGAAGACAACGTTGGCAAACAAGACCACCACGTCCTCCGGCGGACCACCCAACCGACGCCCGAAAATGGCTGACAATTGCGGCAAGTGCAAGAAGACCATCAATGCCAAGGAGGGCATCAGCTGTGGCTGCCAGAAGAAGTACCACCGCAGCTGTGCGAATATCGATGACACTTTGTATGAGGCCATACAAAAGAATCCTCTGATCTCGTTCAGCTGCGATGAGTGTCGCCAGCAGTCGCCCAAGGCAATGGCCACCAAACTTCAGGCCATGGAGGATAAGCTGAACAAGCTGGTGAACGGGGTGAATCAGATACAGGGACGCATGTACCAGCAGTACTTCCAGATGGGTCCACCCCAACCCAACAATGCGAACGAGGTGAAAAAGCAAACGAACAGTCTGATTGTGGTCGGCAATAATTGCAATTCGGATCGCCTGCAAGTCGTCTGCGATTATGGACGTTGGGTGCAGGTGGGCAAATTTGCCACCTCCACCACCGAGGACGACATCATTGAGCATTTGGCCGAGGAGCTGAAAATGAATAAGAATTTGGTCAAGTGCACCAAATTGGTGAAGAACGATGCCAATTTGGCCGCTTTGTCCTATTGTAAGTTCAAAATTTCCATACCGGATTATCGCTTCAATGAACTGTTCAACGAGGCCATTTGGCCCAGTGGTGTAATGGTTTCACCATTTACACCACGTTCCCAATTAAATCAAAATCGCATTTAAGGGAAGTAGAAAAACAGCCAACACACATACTTAGAAGATGCAGAAGAAGAAGGAGGAGGGAGGGATGATATGCAATGCAGCAATTCAGCCAATACATACACATATTGCAGGAAAACGAAAAGAGCGCAAATTGATGAGAGGGAGATTGAGAGCGGCAAACATGGGAGCGACGAACACAGGATAGTCGGTCGAAAGGTCGGTTTGTTCGTCTGTCGGTTGGTCAGTTAGACAAGGAAGTTGGAAGCCCCCAAAGTGGTGTTCTTAACCATTTAACCATCCATCCATTCATCATCATTCATCAGGGGTAATACTGGCAAAGGGAGACAGCGAATAAGCCATGAAAAAAGAGTGACAAATGAGAGTGGGAATTGTTCAACATAGTTTGGTCGTTCCGTCTGGCAGACAAGTAAGTTTGGAGCCTCTCCCAAAACCTCAAATTGGTTGGTGGTATTTCGAACCATCCATCATTATTCATCAGGGGTAACTAGCACTGGCATAGAGAGCGAACAAATGAGAATCGGGATTGCTCGACATGGTCGTTGTCGGTCGTTCGGTAATAAATGTATACCGACAAAAATCAAGAATAAACAACAAACTCCCCTCCGGCTACACGTAGAGAAAAATTATAATATTATAATTTCAATGATGTATGTATATTAGGATTTTTTCTCCGGCAGATGTTAATGGTCTAGTAAAAGTGTAAACTAATAATAGTATTAGAAATATTTCCAATCCAACATCACAAAACACATATACAAATACATATTTTTCAATACCACACTGAAAAAAACTATCTTCATTAAATCTAAAAAGCTTTGTTCATTAAATATTCTTCATAGATTCATCTTTTTTTTAATTTATACCGAAAAAGAGCTCCTACTTTTAAAGATAAGTTCATTTCAAACTTAAAATGAAGACAATTTTCTTAATATTAAAGAAATTGTTTTTATTTTTAATATGGAATGTACTTATATTAGGTATGGAATGTACTTATTTTAATGATTTTGCCGACTATTGCGCAAAATATTTAAGATTAGGAAAACATTTTTCTCTTTCTCGTTTCATTAAAACTAAGAGAATTATAGAGAATATTTTACCAAAATTTGAAAAAGTTCTTCTTTAATTTTAAGAACAAAAAGAAATGAGAGTTGAGAATAGATTGACAAAACAAAGTGTAATTAAAACGGAATATTTTTGTTGTACAAAAAAATTCATTAAGAACCAAAAGTCTTTTAAAATGTTTCTTAAATATAAAGAAGGACTTTTTTGAATTACAGAAGTTATAAAAGAACTTCCAATGAAATCAGTTTCTTAGATTTAAAGAAACTGTTTCATTGTTCTAAAGAAAATAATGAATTATTGCTTTGACACAGCATTGTTGTAATGAACAAGAGTTTTTTTCAGTGTATTTTGCGTTTACTCTTTTACTAAAACATTGTCACTTGATGGTAAAACCCCAAATAGCCATAGAAATAATAAAGTGATTATAATAACAACAATGTGATTAACAGGTATGTGATGGAATAAATAGATAAAAGAAAACGATTTTGATAAAAAGCGAAATTATCTTCTTCGTTTTCAAAATGAAAAAGTCGAAAAAAATTAAATGAATTTCGAAAACGATATAAAAGCGATTAAATCAATAATTCTTTACATCACATACATACCTGTATTATTCACTTACAATTTTTCTCTGCGTGTACAGATAAAACATCAAAAGTCGACGCCAAGCAATCGACCGAGGAGGAACCGACTGAATACGCCGCCACATTCGCAGTGTGATAGCAGAAAATAAATGTATCCATCAATTTTCGAGAACTTTTGCGTATTTTCCTTTCAAAAAACACAATTTTTGCTGTTTGGCTATTTGCATTGCATACATACAATTTTATACATTTACATTTTCAAAAATTTTCAAATTTTTGCAATTGAAAACAAAAATGTAATGAATTTGCTTAAGAAACCAACAAGAACAACAATTTTTCAAAACAATTTCAAAATAGCTTATCCAAGAACAAAAACAAAAAAAAACAACAACCGAGATATATACTTTAAAATATTTTAGAAACTTATAACAGAAACTAACTAAACAAGAGAGAAAAAATCACTACTATTTGAAAACAATCCCCAAAAAGAGCAAAAAAAATATTAGAAATTTGCATAACTTATATTTGTCGTAAATTACAGTAAAGAAACCAAATAAACCACACAAAAATACTTAAAATACCATTTAAAAGCTAAACAAAAATCCCCAAAAAGAACAACATTTTTGCCAGAGCAAAAATCACTCAAAGAGGAGTGTTAAGCAAAAAAGGGCATTCCAATTTTTCAAACGAAAAAAAAGAAAATTTAGAAAAAAGTCACATATAACTATCTATTACAATGAGAAATGTTGTACTTTAAAGACATACATACATACATATTTACCAAAAATTATAAAAAAACAACAATTAAAGTATATACGAAAATACTATTTAAAATATTTCCAAAGATTAACTTTAAGTATATTCCCCCAAAGAAATTTAAACAACTACAACAAAACGTATTTATATACACTTAATTAAATGAATAAATGTACGAAAACTTGAATGTATGTATTTTGAAAATATACCGCAAAAAATGTATTTCTTAAAAATTATAACAAAAATGTATATGTTCAATTTTCTTTTCTTTTTTTCTCTGAAAAAAAAAATTAAATAACAAATTACTTCTAAACAACTTCACTTATGTACTCGTAAAACAAAAACTTAAACTTGAAAACAATTTTCCTTCTATAGCAAACAAACAAAATTGGTGAAATTTCTATTTATTTTCAAAAAAGAACGAAAAAAATATATTATATTTATTTCTAAAACAAACAAATTTCTTCTATGTATTTTAACTTAAAACCCAAAATATTACAAAAAGAATACAATTATTCACACACACAAAAATTGTCGTCTTAGAAATGAATACAACAAACAACAAAAATTACATATATGAATGAAAATGAATGACAACTTTTTAAAACATTATCCGTAAATTGTAGTTTGAAGCAAATTTTTCAAAAGCTTGTCGTCGTAAACGATTTTAGAGATTTTCAATTCAAATATTAACAAAACAAACAAACCAAAAAAGGAAAAAATCAATAAAAAAAAACAATCCAAAACCAAAGTATGAGACTTTCTTACAAAAAGTGTTTTTTTTATTTAAGTCGTGCAAATTGTGCAAATCAATATTGAATTTATTCAATTTTTGATCTCATACACACCCACACGCATTTTTTACTACACAACAAGACATCAAGGAAAAAAGAGGCGAAGAACGTCTTATACAATATTTAACAAACAAAAAAACATATTTTATTTTTTTTTTCTATTATTTTCTTATTTTTTTATTTTTTGAATGAAATTACAATTACAATATACAATAATATTCACAAAACAAACAAACCAACAACAACAACAGAAACAGCAATTTAAGTATTTAGTATACAACAACAACAAAAAAGGAATGAAAACCTAACAACAACATAATGCATGCATGTATTTATATCAAATTTTTAAAAACCAAAATAAATTTCATGAAATAAAACGATACAAAATATGGTTTTATTAAACTGTGCAACAAAATCATGCAACATTTTGGGGAGGTGGAGGGTAGATGGTTTTTTTTACAAACTGAAGTCGTCGTAGGTGAGTATACTAAAACGTTTAAAGGGCATATTAGCCCCAAGTCAAACTTGGCCATATTCATTTGTGAATTTTATGTCAATATTTACTGTGTCCATTTTCGAAAAATTCTTTTTTGCAGAACATTTGGACCTGTATATATTTACAGCTTGGACATCTTTTTCGTATTTCTGCAAAAAAAATTGCCCCATTAATTTGACTAGGAGTCCTCAACCAGGCGATCCTAGAAAAGAATAAATTTGTGAGACTCAAAGAAAGCAATTAAACAAATTTATTGTACAAAAAATATTGTTTTTGTTTTGAATTATTTTTGCTGGCCCAAAAAAATACATAAACATGTAAGAAAGTTCAGTCTGGTAAACCGACTTTTGAATCCCCTCACCTTGAGTCCCAAAAAAATATTAGTAAATTAATTTTTTGTTGTTTTAATTAAATTATTATCAATTTTAAATTGCATTAAATAACTTTAAAGTATGCACTGGTATTCAAGTTATAGGCTGTTAACTTTTGGTGTAAAATGGTTCATATGTGTGGGGGTTACCAAAAGGGTCGAACCGATAACGGTCTCTGGACTCTAGGTACTATAATAGCATTACACTGTACAAAATTTCAAGTATTTGTATGCACTGGTATTAAACTTATAAGCTGATAACTTTTAGTACAAAATGGTCCATTTGTGTGGGAGGGACCAAAAGGAGCGTTGCAATAATGCCCATTTTTCACTGTAGGTACTATTAAACCATTACACTGTACAAAATTTTAAATCTTTGTATGTACTGGTAATAAAGTTATAAGCTATTAACTTTTGGTTTAAAATTGTCCATTTGTGTGGGATGTACCAAACGGGGCGTGACAACTTCGCCAATTTTTCTCGGGGTAATAGTGACTAATAAACTAATACTATGTGTAGAATTGCAGAGGATTCAAATAAGTAGTATAGAAGTTATTAATCAATATGTTAACCCTTTGTGGGGTAGGTACTAGAAGAAGTGGACCAATATGGCCCATCTTCGAACTGCCGGAGATAGAAGCAAATATTACCACATACCACACATTTGAAGTCAATCAGCAGACAGACAGACAGGCGGACGGACGGACATTGCTCATATGACTTAAAATGACCCCAAACGGATATCCGCCGAACATACTTAGGGTCGTAGGTCACTCCTTCGATGTGTTACACTTAAGGCTCGTAGCAAATGATATATACCCTTCTCTCTAAGGTGAGGGGATAATGAGACATTGATCATAGAAATTGATGAACATCTTTCGTTTTTATTTACAATTAAGTGAATCGAATGTATCTCTTTGGAAAAACGTTGACTTTTTTATGATTCTCAATTTTCCTGATTTTTTTTACAGAAACCACATTTATGAGTGGTCATTATTTTGAAAGTTTTGAAAAAATTAAAAAAAAAATTAAAAAATTGCCCAAAATGCTGATAAATAAGAATGTTAAAATCATTTTGTGCGTGAGGTTTTTTATCGAATCACCTTATATTTAAGATGATTCGATAAAAAGTATTAGTCTATTAGTCACTATTACCTCGAGAAAAATGGGCGAAGTTGCCACTCCCCTTTTGGTACCTTCCACACAAATGGACAATTTTGAATCAAAAGTTATTAGCTTATAACTTTATTACAAGTGCACACAAAGACTTTTGGACAGTGTAATGGTTTAATAGTACCTACAATACAGTGCAAAATGGGCATCATTGCCACGCTCCTTTTGGTACCTCCCACACAAATGGACCCTTTTGTACCAAAAGTTAACAGCTTTTAACTTTAATACCAGCGTATATAAATACCTCAAAATTTGAGAAATTTTGTACAGTGTAATGTTTTTATACTACCTAGACTCCAGAGAAAAGTGGCCGTTATTGGGACGCCCCCTTTGGTACCTCTCACACAAATGGATTATTTTGCACCAAAAGTTAACAGCTTAAAACTATAATACCAGTACATACATTAAAGTTATTAATTGTAATTTAAATTGATAATAATTTAATTAAAACAAAACAATAAATAAATTTACTAGTATTTTCTTGGTACTCAAGGTGAGGGGATTCATAAGTCGGTTTACCCGACTGAACTTTCTTACTTGTTTCAAATAGTCATTGCTTTCTTTGTTAGAATATTAGATTTCAAAAATTGGAACAAACAATTTTTTTGCGATTATTTTCTATTTTGTATGATTTTTTTCGTGCCAGCAAAAACGATTTTTTTGGAAGTAAAATTAAAATATACCAGACACTTATTAGGCCAATATCCAGGTATGTAGAAAATATAGTCCGATATATTAAATCGCAGAGACTGTGATAGCTTGGTCACATATATATAGGGTTTTCCAACAAGAGGTGTTATTTTGGTATTCAAAGAAAAATGACATTTTTTGAGATAAATGATCGGATGTTTATTTCATAATAAAGAGGAAGGTATGCCGTTAATAATGAAAAACAACATCAGCCAAATGGCCACCACGACCACGCTTACAGAACCATATCCTTTTCATGAAATTTTCCATAACCAAATCGCAAAGTGGCTGACCTATGTCCTCTATAGCCTCACGAATTCTATCTTTGAGGTCCTGAATCGACGATGGGCTGTTGGCTTAGACCTTATCTTTCACGTGGCCCCAAAGGAAGAAGTCGGTGACCAATTGTGATCACCTCTTCGAGAGATAACACGGTCCGGAAACGTTTCCCATAAGAGCAATGGTTTCGTTGCTTGTGTGACACGTAGCGCCGTCTTGTTGAAAGTAAACGTTGTCCAGATCAATACCATCCAACTCCGACCATAAAAAATCATTAATCATCTCTCGATAGCGCAATCCATTCACCGTAACTGTTGATCCAACCTCATTTTCGAAAAAGTAAGGTCCAATGACCCCGGCGGACCATAAACCGCACCACAACAGTCACACGTTGAGGATGGAGAGGCTTCTCAACAATAACTCTTGGGTTTTCCGAGCCCCAGATGCGACAATTTTGCTTGTTGACGTAGCTACCGAGGTGGAAATGGGCCTCATCAGTCAAGATGATTTTGTATCGTTCGTATCGTTTTTTGTTAGATCGTTTTGTATCGTTCGATTATCGTGTATCGTTCCATTTTTATACCCTCCAACATAGGATGGGGCGTTTGTAACACTTCTAAATATTGATCTGAGACCCCATAAAGTATATATATTCTTAATCGTCGTAAAATTCTAAGACGATTTAGCCATGTCCGCCTGTCTGTCCGTCCGTCCGTCCGGCTGTTGTAATCACGCTACAATCTATAATACTTGAGCTAGGTGGCTGAAATTTGGTATAGATACTTCTTATAGCTGCAGGTAACTTGGGATTGGGAATGGGCGATATCGGTCCATATTTAGATATAGCTCCCATATATAGCATCTAACTTGTTGTGATTCCTACTGTTCTCATCTACTATATTTTTTGTTTGAGTTTAGGTTTGAGTTATTTTGTGAGGTCACATGCTATCCATGGTGGAGGGTATATAGATTCGGCATGGCCGAACTTAACGCTTTTAATTGTTAGTAATGGCGTAGTTTCTATTTGTCAAATGTCAAAGAATAAAAGCTTCAAAAGTGGCAGCTACCTAAATACAGGGTGATTCAAAATAACACCTCTTATTGGAAAACCCTGTAGTACAAGTGCATTACACCATTTGTTGTTTGTGTGCATAAATGTAAACATAACCTGGTCTAAAAAATGTCGTATAAAAATTTGTCCAGATGAGATCTTGAGTGTATGAATTTATGAGAATTCTTTAAGTGGTGTTAATTTTTTAGTTCATTAATTTTAAGACATTGAACTATGTCCGTCCCTCTCTCTGAATGGTACGAACAAAAATCTCTAAAGAAGTGATTTTCCCTAAATTAGTTAATTTAGCATATGGTCCACCCTTTTTGATGTGCCATAAAAGGTTAAAATGTAGTGAAACATTTACTCTTGTATACCGAATATACTGACATCGCTATCATCGAGCCACTGCCATGTTGGTAATCCCACACAAAGGGCCCTTTTGTACCAAAAACGAACAACTCAACTTGAATACAAGTGTATATAATCACTTGGAATTTGGTACATGCTAATATTTTGCAGTGTATTAAATAACGAACATATACTCTAACTTTAAATGTTAATATATCCATAAACAATGTTCTGCAATTTAATCCAGAGACACACATTTTTAAATAATTCCTTACTTGATATAACATTTAAGCTGAAACCTCTTCAGTACCACTCCTATGTATAACAAGAACCAATTTAAGCGATGTCTTATTAAATAAATATGGTCACTGATTAAATGCACTGTTCAATTCAATTACAGCTTAAAATATGGAAAATGAAACTAAAGAATCACCCGAACCTGAAAAGACTTTAGATGAAACCAACAAAGAAAACACTGTGCAAAAGGCTGACAATATTACAAACACTTTCGAGAAAATATTCAAACTGTTGACTGAAAATGAACCTCAGACATTTACAACATATGAGAGATTTACAAAATGGTTACATCGACCAGTGGATGCAGCAACCCTGGGAGTATTTCGAATGGCATATGGTGAGCTTAGTCTAAACTAACTAAACAAATTTAAACTTATGTATATCGTATGTTCTCAGGTGCTGCTATGCTCATCGATATGGCTGAGGAAAGAGGGGGCAGCGATATGGATGTAAGATTTGGTGAACCCTTACACTGCCACTTCCCACTGTTTAAGGGCATAGAGGCATTTAGTTTTCCCATTATGGGCTGTGTTTATCTATGCATGTGGCTGGGAGCCATTGGAATAATGTTGGGCTATCGCTTTCGTTTAAGTTCTTTGGCATTTATTATACCCTATTGGTATATTTTTCTATTGGATAAGCCGGCATGGAATAATCACAGTTATTTATTTGGTTTAGTGGGCACAATGCTGGCGTTTACACAAGCCAATAGATATTGGTAAGAAGACATTTTTGATATATTAGGTATATGAAGTATTTATTATAAAGTTATTGTTTTTTTTTGTTATTTCAGCTCATTAGATAAATACTTCGATCCCTCAATGCCGGCAACAGTACCATATTGGAATTATTTCATAATCAAATTTCAATTTTTCCTATTGTATATGTATGCTGGTTTAAAAAAACTTACCTCGGAATGGTTGTCGGGATATGCTATGTCCTCGTTAAGCAAACACTGGGTTTTAAGTCCATTCCGGTGGGTTCTCACGGAGGAAATGGCCGATTTGCTAATTGTTCATTGGTTTACGGCAATTTTTGACTTTAGCATTGCCTTCTTTATGACTTGCAGAAAGACTCGAGTTTTGGCCACACCGTTTATGATTAGTTTTCATTTGATGAACTCACGTTTGTTTACGATTGGTAAGTTGGCCGTCGGATGTTTCTTTAAATTTTCAATAAATATATGTTCACTTTGATTTTTTTTATATTTCAATTAGGCATGTTTCCCTGGGTTTGTTTGGCTCAAGTTCCTATGTTTTATGGCTTTGATTGGCCACGGAAAATGTCCAGAGACAACTTCACTAAACTATACAATAAATTAATGAAAAAGGACCCGCACGATGCAGCAAAGCAGTTAACACAGCTGGAAAATAAAGGCACTAAACAATTAGAACAAGAAGTCAATCAGAGTCAAGAGGAAAACTTGGATACAAACCCTTCTTTGACTTATTGCAAAGGTTGTCAGAAACAATTAAAAATCGCCAAAGGAAGCAGCAAACGGGAATGTATTCATACCTTCGTTATTCTATTATATTGTGCACTGCAGCTTTTCCTGCCCTATTCACATTTCATCACAAAGGGGTACAACAATTGGACCAATGGTTTATATGGCTACTCCTGGGATATGATGGTTCACTCTTACAACACCATAATGACAACCATTAAAATTGTTGATAATTCCAATAATAAAACACACTATTTAAATCCATATGCCTTCACGGAATATGATCGATGGGCCAAATATGCCGATATGGCTCAACAGTATGCCCAATGTATTGAACGCAACATCGATGTGGAGCACAAACGTAATCCTCGTGGAAGTCCTCTCCGTTCTATGAATATCTCAATATACTTTGATGTCTGGTGTTCCATGAATGGACGTTTCCAGCAACGTGTGTTTGATCCGAGAGTAGATTTGCTTAAAGCCGAATGGTCACCATTCGAAAGGACATCCTGGTCTCTGCCTTTGCTCAATGAATTGAATCATATGCGTCCCAAATTACGCTCCATAGCTGATGATGTTCTAGCCTGGAACAATTATTCCGATGTTATGTTTGTGGCCGACTTTCCCGGACTTACGCTGGATCATTTTATATCACCAGATTTGACAAATATTTCATTGACCATTATAGAGGGTCATGTACGCTATAAGAGCGATCATGAAAATGATTCTTATTTTCTAACAGCTGGCAAAAGTATCAGCCTGGTCAGTGGTGTTATGCATCACATTACCACACTGGGTTTGAAACCTTCATGTTACCTCTACACATATGCCAATAAGACTATGGAGCAGGAAAATATTGTTATTGACCAGAAATCTGGCGATGAGAAAAAACCCGTATTGCCTTTGTGGCAAGAATTTATGTCACGTATCGAACACTATAAACGTTTCTTGCAACATATGGGTAATTGTGTTTTATATTTGTTATACGGTGTTCCAATACCTATGAAAATTAGAGAGAAAAATTAGGTTTAAAGAAAAAAATACTAATAAAACTAATGGGATTAAACATGTAAATATTTTCCCAATTTTGTGTAATTTGATAGATAGAAGTTCAAAATATTTCCAGTCATTTTTATAACCATTGAGATTTTTTGCGAAGAACATCATGCAACAACAACAACAAATATAGTTCCACTAACCACTATAAATATTTGTTCGATTTTATATGCCCCTCTCCTCCTACAAAAATAAGAAACATTTTAAGGATTCTCATTTTCTATTTGTACAATCCACACCATACTGTGGTACGGGGTAAAAAGACTTTGTGCATTTGCTTGAAACGGCCAAAAAGAAGAAAATATAACCGCATGTAACGTCATTAATACGCCGATCGACTCGGAATCACTACTGAGTGGATATATAGATTTCCGTCCGTCAGTCTGTTCGAGACCCTATAGAAAATTGTTCATATCGGCCCTCATAAGAAAGTCGCCCGGATTGAAATTCTTTCTGTTCCAAAAACCCACATTAGTGAAGTTATATCAAAGCCTAAAATTTAACAGTTGGTATTTTATTTGACCCTAAATCAGTCCCTGCAATGAACCATATTGGTACACGTTTTGATATAGCCTCCATAAAGGTCTCTACCAAATCGACTTCTTAAAACATTTTTAAACTATCCATGTTTAAACCGAACTGGCTGAAATATATATTTTATATTAGCTTAAACCATTCCCGGTAAAATTAACCTGTTCGTTCATGTTTTTATATAGCGCCCATAAATGTCCCTTCCGATTTGCCAAATTTTTATATGAAATTTGAATTTTTTTAAAAAAAATTTTGATATTGGTCCCATATATATTTAGGTCTATTACGAGTACACATATTTCAGCTCTTTAGGCCAAAAACCACCTAGTCGAGAATGGTATGTTTTTATATAGATTCCATATACTGCTCGCTTTCGATTGACTTCCTGGCGCGTATATTTACATTCAATATATGAAACTAAAACCAATAAGAACATTTCAGTCGGGTAAAGACTAAGGTTTACACCCTCACTTTGTGAGTAATGTAATATGGTACATCGGGACGGAGATGCCAGAACGTTGAAAAAATGCATTCTTTATCAATCTACAGTCATTGGAAATTTTGTCTAAAATACAGAATATAAAAGTATTTAAATAATTGCTGCAGAGGATATGGAAATGTTATAATCGAATGAATCAGTCAATTTGTGTGGGGGTGCCAGAAGTAGTTTAACAAATACGACTATTTTACGCTGAAAAGTGGATACTTCAAAAACATTGCACTGCACATAATTGTAAGTGTTTGTGTGCACTGGTATTAATGTTATGAGCCATTACATTTTGGAATGAATTGGAAGGTACTAAAGGGTTTTCCAACAAGAGGTGTGGTGAGGTGAGGAGATAAATGATCGGATGTTTATTTCATAATAAAGAGGAAGGTATGCCGTTAATAACGAAAAACATCATCAGCCAAATGGCCATCACGACCACGCTTACAGGACCATATCCTTTTCCTGAAATTTTCCATAACCAAATCGCAAAGTGGCTGCCCTATGTCCTCGATAGCCTCACGAATTCTGTCTTTGAGGTCTTGAATCGACGCTGGGCTGTTGGCGTAGACCTTATCTTTCACGTGGACCCAAAGGAAGAAGTCGCAAGGTGTTAAATCACAAGATCTCGGTGGCCAATTGTGATCACCTCTTCGAGAGATAACACGGTCCGGAAACTTTTCCCGTAACAGAGCAATGGTTTCGTTGCTTGTGTGGCACGTAGCGCCGTCTTGTTGAAAGTAAACGTTGTCCAGATCAATACTTTCCAACTCCGACCATTAAAAATCATTAATCATCTCTCGATAGTTGATCCAACCTCATTTTCGAAAAAGTAAGGTCCAATGACCCCGCCGGACCATACACCGCACCACAACAGTCACACGTTGAGGATGGATAGGCTTCTCAACAATAACTCTTGGGTTTTCCGAGCCCCAGATGCGACAATTTTGCTTGTTGACGTAGCCACCGAGGTGGAAATGGACCTCATCAGTCAAGATGATTTTTTGATGATTTTCGATTTTTCGAATTTTAATAATTTCAATGCGTTGTTGTATCGTGTATCGTTCCACTTTTAGTAATGGCGTAGTTTCTACTTGTCAAATGTCAAAGAATAAAAGCTTCAAAAGTGTCAGCTACCGAAATACCGGGTGATTCAAAATAACGCCTCTTGTTGGAAAACCCTGTACAACAAGGACAGAACAAGTTTTAATTTCGCCAAAAAAATTACAGAAAATATTTTTGAGAATTTTTTAATTTTCTCAAAAAGATTGAAGAAAAAGCTATCGAAAACACTTTGGGCAAAATTTTCTAAATTCAAAATGGGTTTTTTGATCCAAAATGTTTTGTATTAAAAAATAAAATCATAAAAATCAAGATAAGCTAAAAAGTTTCAATTATATAATTTTATTGCAATTATTCAATTAATATTTTTTTTTCAAATTTGCCTTAAGCTCAGCTTGATGTGATATTTTAAAAATTTTAGTTTTGGACCAAATGTGCGCCTCGCCAACTTCTTATATCCGAAAGGAAAAGACGACACTATATTTTAGTCATTTTTAAAACATCGTTTTAGGTACAACATTGTTAAATATTAAGGATTATTAGGATCTTAGCAAAATTTTATCTGTGACCGTCAATGTGTCTGTCTGTTTGGTGCGCACGATAAATCTCGATAATGACCGATTGACATCTAATTGTGTACATGGTAATATTTGTCTATATCCTATTCTAGTTTTCAAGATGAGCCATTTTGGACCACATAGGGTTAAAAATAATAAAAAAAAAATTGAATCTACTTATCTGATTCGTTTCTATTTTCACACATATGCCCCTGTTCTGTATTACTAATGTGAGTTAATCAAAAGTTTCCGCTCGGAATAGTTTCTACATTTGTTTATTTTTTGAAACCAAAACGAGTCTGCTTGTATTACTCATGCTTCGAATGGAAAATTGAAGGCAATATACATTTACAGATAATCTTCAAAAGTTCTCAAACAAATAAGTATTATGTGAATGTTTTTGAAAGAGAAATTCTGGTTCAAACAGGTCTCGGAATACAGAACATGGGCAATAGTAATAGTTTCTTCGTCGCTACCAGAAAGTCGAGAAAGTTTGGTGTAATTGTCACTTCCCTTTTAGTACTCCCATAAAAAGGAACCATTTTGTACCAACATGTAATATCTTTAGTACCAGTGCATACAAATATTTAAAATTCAATCCAATGTTTTGAAGTTCCTACTCTTCTAAATTCTTGCGGAATTCAGTTCACCATAAATTCTGCAGCAGCCAACTAAATACCTTTAAAATATGTATTTTAGATTACTTTTTCAGTTATTCTAAAAATTAGTAAAGAAAACAATTTATACAAATTTCGATAAACATGTTTCGATAGAAAATATTTATAGATATGGATTTGGTTTGCTTATCCAGTATGCTCTATCCAGTAGTTTATCCAGTATGTATTTATCGAAATTTTTATTAATTGTTTTCTTGGCTAATTGAGTGAAGGTGACTTTCATCGATAATAAACCATATCTGAAGAAAGTCTATGGATAATTAATAAATTGAATTGGGAATATGTATATATACTATATATATAAAAAAAAGAAATTTAAAATAAATATGCTAAGAGGGATTTTTCCGGCTTCCAATTATTATGGTGGAAAAAGTTTTAGTTAACTTTTTTCGGTTTTCGGCAAAGTTATCTCAACTAATGTATATAAAGTGAAAATTTTTTTTAAAATTAAAGTTTTTAGAACACAAGAAAATATATCCATATAGTTTATAATTTAGCTTATTTTAAAAAAAAGAGTCCATATGGAACATCCAAAAAAATGTAGAGATTAGTGGAACCCCTTTGTGTTGTTGCATAGTTTAAGTCCTATTTGGTCGTGCTCAGAAGTGTCTAGCTTAAAAAAGTCTCACTATTCACACTCGAGAATTGAAATATATAATAGTTTACCGTAAAAATTACATATTATATTTTGTCAAATATAGAGGATTAATCTACTCTACCTATAGACTGTTATTTACCAAATAAAATATCTATTGGAAAACTACAGCAATTTACAGTGGAATGCCAAAGGAAATGTTTTATTAAACAAACGTACAAACGTACAAATAAAAATTATTCGGATTTTTTTAATCCTATGAATGATTCTTAATTTCTTTATTTTGTATAGGTCCTAATAACTTTTTAAGAAATCAATTTGATTATATTTTTATGCATATACAAATATTAGGTGTCTATAAATAATTTTGAAGTCGCTGACGAAATTAGTTATGATATTGAGTGATATTTAAGAAAACAATGAATGTAGTATGTGTTTTGATGAGATTTATAATAAAAACAATATTATTTTAAACTATTATATTTATTTTCTTTTCATTTGTAATTTGGTTTGTTGGTTTGTATATACATAAAAGTACTTAACAGGTAAATTGGTATATATCAGTTTTTAAAGTATCTAGGAATTCAACCATTTTTATCAATAACTTTAAACCTTAAAAATTTCATTGTCGTCGTCATCGCTTGATCATTTCGAACAAATGTACAGTCAAATCAGGTTATGAGGATTCTATGGACACGAAAAAAAACAAAAACACTTAATAATATAACACACTTCTCGCGGCATAATCATGCAGCAAACGACTAAAGCTAAATAAGAGGTGGTGGATAATCCAAATATATACAATCAGTAAAACAAACGTCTTATGGCGTTATGTAGATATTTAGCTTAAGATCAAAACTGCGCCGTTTGAGTTTCCCAGAGACGCGAATATAGACCATTTTTCTTAAGCAACTCAGCATGAGTGCCACGCTCTCCAACGCGACCATTTTCCAAAACTAAAATCTCATCGGCATCCATTACGGTGGATAAACGATGGGCTATACATATACTGGTACGTCCTTCGGTTGCTCTTGACAGCGCTTGTAAAATGTTCTATAACGCGAAATGCCGTTTCCGGAGTTGTACAATTATTTGGGTTAGTACAAATATAAATCGAAAGTGTATTCTGTGGTTTAGACTACTTACATGTTCTGTTATTGAATCCAAACTGCTAGTGGCTTCGTCAAATATCAAAATCGGTGAATTTTTCAATATTGCTCTGGCTATGGCTACTCGTTGTTTTTCGCCACCGGATAGTTTCAATCCACGCTCGCCAACTTGTGTTTCATACTTTTTGGGCCAACCCATAATGTTGTCGTGTAAATCGGCCATGCGTGCAGCGCTTTCAACTTCTTCTTGACTTTTATTCAGATTGCCGTAATGGATATTGTGTTGGATTGTATCGTGGAATAGTACAGAATCCTGAAAAGAAAAACAAAGAATATTTTTATCATTATTTATTAAGTTACAATAAAATAAATTTGTTGTAATAGAATAGTATAAGAAATAAGTATGAAAATAACAACTAAGTAAACCGACTCAAGAATAACCTCACTTTGTGAGTAATAATAGTATTATTCACAACTCACCTGTGGCACAACAGCAATTGATTTCCTCAAACTATCAATATCCACCGCACTGATATCTTGACCGCCAATCAAAATCTTTCCCGAATTGGGTTCGAAAAAGCGGAACAACAAACGAACCATTGACGATTTACCCGAACCAGAACCTCCAACAAATGCTATATTTTTCCCGGCCGGTATAACAAATGATAAATCCTTAAAAATTGGCTTCCCGTGTTCATATTCAAAATTCACATTTTTGAATTCAATCGAAGCATTATCAGATCCCAATATCAGTGGTGGAGCATTGACAGGAGCGTGAACACCACTATCCACATTCATTAAGGTGAACATCGCCTGCATATCCAGTAAAGCTTGTCGAACTTCTCGATAAACACTGCCAAGAAAACCCAAAGGTATGCTCAATTGGAAAAGTAAACCATTGACCATGACCAAATCACCAACAGTCATATTACCTTTGGCTATTTCATTAGCAGCCAAAACCATTATAATACTTAAAGCTGTACTGAAAATGGCATTTTGACCGAAGTTCAGCACAGCTAAACTGGAACTTGTCTTCAAGCTGGCCGATTCATATTTCTTTAAAACTTTATCATAGCGAGCAGCTTCGAATTTCTCATTGTTGAAATATTTAACTGTTTCATAATTAATCAGAGAATCGACGGCTTTGTTGCCAGCCTCATTTTCGGCTTGATTCATGTAGACACGGAACTTGGTACGCCACTGCGTAACGGAGAGTGTATAGGCAGCATAAACACCAACACAACCCATGGAGACGCCAGCGAAGGCCAAACCGCACTGAAATTTGACAATAAGAAACCATTACATATAGCACAAAATTTGGTATACGCTGGAATTTAAATTACCTTAATACCCAAAATACTGGACACTAAAGCCAGTTCAAAGATGGTGGGAACTATGTTGAAAACCATGGCAGTTAAAACAAAATTAATGCCACGAGATCCACGATCTATAGTCTACAATAGAGAAAAAGAAAAATATGTCAGAATTCATTGAGTAATTTTGTAGTACATACTCGCATCTAATACTTAATAAATGGCGTAATGAAGATGGCCCCATGAAAAAACAATACAACAATTTAATTTGAGGCGTAATTAGATTTTGGACCTTATTTTCATCTAAGAATTTAGAAACGGACGAGGCTTCGGATTAAATGTTTGCTTCGTGTAGCCAATTTTGGATCTTGTCCATTGGAGAAAGTGTTAAACAGATTTGCAAGAGGCTGAAGGCCGTAGGCGGACCGCGCATAAAGGTATATGTACTTGTAATTAGAAAATTAGTTCGTTAGGTTAGGTTGAATGGAGGAGATCGTTGCGCGCTCCTTATTTATGATTTTTATATCCCACGGGATACAGAAAATCGGTACTAGACACGAATTTTCTCAGTATCTTCCAGTCATATCCTCTGAGATGAGTCAAGTCTGGCAATATGTCGGAACCGAAATATCGGGATCTTGCATGTGTGAAAGCTGGGCAGTGATGCTGCATGCCCTGCCCTTGGTTCGTAGTCGTGAATTATTATGTACTCCCCAGATTTACAAAGAGAACAATTTTAAGTTCTTTGGGGTGTATTTTCATTTCATGGATTTCCGAAAACACTTTTTATACCGAAAATTTGGGGCTCCTCTTAATTTTAAATTTACATTTTCCTTGGGCCCAAATTCCCGCCGGCTTAATAAATGAGTATTAAAATAAATTATCTGCCCACCTTTGATAATGCCCCCGTATGCTCATTTAGATGAAATGCCAAATCCAAATTGTGTAAATGTAAAAATCATGGATTGGGGCGTATTTTCCGAAAACACTTTTTATACCGAAAATTTGGGCTCCTCTTAATATTATATTTACATTTTTTGGGGACCAACTTCAAGACGGCTAAATAAATCAGTATTAAAATAAATTACGTGCCAACCTTTGATAATGCCCCAGTCTGCTTATTTAGATGAAATGCCAAATCCAAATTGTGTAAATGTAAAAATACATTAGTGGCTATTTTGCGTATGGAGTGATGAGCCACTTTGGCAAAGACAGCATTGCGCAATTCATTAAAACCGGCAGCACTGGCACGAGCAATACCATCTGAGAAATGTAAAATAATTAATAAATTCCTAGTCCATTAGAATTGCTCTTCACAACGTACATCCTACAAGCATGGCTGTGGCAGTTGCCAAAATAGCATCAGCTGGTGTATCCATTGTTAAGCTTCCCATCGAATCTACGGCTCCCTTAAACAAAAACGGCACACACACAGTTAAAACTTTCGAGCCGGCCAATAAACCCAAAGAAATGCCAACTCTGTAATGAAAACAAATAAAAATCATAAGAAAACACATCATTTTGTATTACCTCTTTTTGATAGCATACCTTTTCCTTACTAATGCATCATCCTTGGGCCATATGTAGGCCATCATAGCCCTTAGCATATCTTTGGATGTTACTTCTGGTGCATCTAATTTGCCTAGATTATTACCCCCATCACCACCACCTCCTAGATGAATGTGACATTGTCGTAACGGTTGTTGTAAGGCATTATAGAGTTGTGGTAAGGCTTGTACATGATGTTGGGCTGGACCTGTAGGGATTTACTAAATTCAACAAAGTAGGATCCCCACAGGGCAACACAACATTCAAGCATATACATAGGTACATATAAACAAATTGTTTTTTTTTTTTGATTTATTACAATTTTTAATGTATTAGGAAATGTGGTTAAAATACAAAAGAAACAAATAAAAAGAGCGTTCGTTCGGGCATATTCTCCACCATGGATTGTTTTACTAGAACTATAAAGAAAATCTCGCGTGTCTCTAAAAAGAAAATTTTGCTATCTCGCAGAGGTAAATAATTTTAGTACTAACAAAAAATATAATATGAATAAAATCTTTTACCAAACGTGTAGGACTAAAAATCTGACAGTAGTTATTTATTTTGGAAAAAAAAGAAATAAAAATTCCCTTAACGAGTTCGCAGGTTTCTCTGCCGCATCTGATTACTAATATATAAGTACATAGATAATATTTAATTCCCAGTTATTGACAAAAAAAGACAAATGAAAAAACAATTAACAAATGGATAATAAAGACTAGACAACAAAGGGCAATGACAAAAATTGTTGATGGTTTGGAATATGAGATTAATTTTTTACAACTGGGAAAATTAAATAAAAAATGTGATATTTGTAATAAAGTAAAATAAACTATCAAATCCTATGGTGGAGGATATAAGAAAACTAGTTTGGGTTAATTTTGTTAGTTTCAGAAAAGGGTTGAAACTTAAAGAATTACAAAACAAATGGATTTGTTTAATACATACATTTTTGGAAAGCAAAGGATGTGTGGTGTAAATGTCGTGGAATAGGGTCGTTGTCTTTGTTTGGTTTTTGCAAGTGTAAAGGAAGTGACAAGAAAAAATATAGCGCGTCAGAACATGTTCTCCGAGATAATGTAAGAACTCATTTACATATCGTGGTGGCAGCATAACAAGTGCATGATATCTTATAAATATGCAAAGGAGGCTTGAAGAAGGCACTGAAAGATTGCATACGACTAGAAATACACTATATATCTCGATATGATATATAACCATGCAACAAAATTGAAAAAATGTACTAAAACATTTTTTTCATATAATTCATTGGTATTTTTTAGATATAACGGGTGATTCTTCGTGTGGTTTGATTTTCAATATGCTTCTTGTCTGTAGATCACACGTGACTCATATCAAACTGCTTTGTCATTTTTGTTCTGTATCGTTTTGGCAAGTCTTCGTTGAAATACCCACACCACAACAGCGTCTCCAAATGGGTCAAAATTGTAATTAATTTTGGGACCGCCCTGAAAATCCAGTGTTTTATCGTGAAATTTTGTTCAGTGAGGAAGCACATTTCTGGCTCAATGGATACCTTAATAAACAAAATTGCGCTACGAGCCATACAGCGCGTAAAACAATGACCTTGTTGAGAAATGATTTTGGAAAGCTCTTAATTTCACATTTTGCTACATTTACATGATATCATTTTCAAACAGTAAATGCCATAAATTGTTCCTTTTATGTTTTTATGTGTTTTATTTTACATTATAAATCAAACCTCACGAAGAATCACCCGTTACATAAAATAAAAGAGGCGGATTCACTTTTTTCAATGGGCATCAAGTTGTTTGAAAGGCGAATATTGTTGCTGATGTTTCCACTAACATGCAATTTGCTCGACTCTCTATGACGATGCCGATGTCTCTTTTTATTGATTTGGATCTTTTTAAGTTTGAAATTGATTTTTTGAAATGTCTACTTTCATTGCAAATAGAAAAATAGAAGACCGTTGTCGAATATAAAAGGAAGTCGAAAAGTCGACTGCGGTTCCTTCAAATGGTGCTTTATTATGATACTGTATGAGGAAGATATATTTGTAAAGCTCTAAAAACTATACAAATTACTGCACCAAAGAGATATGCTATAGTAAATTAAATAACGCTCGAATTTTGTTGGAAAAAATTTAATGTCCATGAAATTCAGGTGATTAATACGATATTTATGGTCAATATTGAGAATGATAACCGAAAGAAAACGCAATGCAAAAATTTTCAATCGATATACAGGAATAAAATAAAACAACTTACAAAAGATAGACAATGGATCTCAGTTCAAAGACAAACATTTAGCTTACGCTTTACAAACCCATTAAATTTATGTTCTCTTAGAATATGTACATATATTCAAAAAAGGGAAGGCAGTATACCATTTGTGTGTATTTTTGGAAAAAAACATGGTCAAGGAGACAGAATAATAAAAGTGGAGGATACAGGATACAATATATATATGCTAGATCAGCAGTTCACTGAAACTCTTTCGCGCACGCTCAGTAAAAGTAGAAATTGGAATTGGCTAGTATTCAATTCAAATTACCTTTAGGCGTCTTCTTTACAAAAACACCACCAAGTAATTTACTACCCGGCGTGGGAGTAAATGGTGTTATCTTCTTCTTATTGGTTGTTTTTGTAGAAGAGCCATCGTCCACATTGGTGACAGTCGTGCGAGAGGTAAGCAGCTAAAAAGACAAAAAGTTAAGATAAATTCTGTAAATAAAACTCCGAGTGTTTTCTTTGTATAAAGATTATTGTATAAAATATACTTTATTAAAATACAAAGGGCCTACTACTAAAGTACATTTATCATTGTTTTATTATAATTATACAATTTTGCAAATATATAAGACATTCTTGCAAATAGGATTTAGCAACCATACCAGATTTCGATAAATTAGCAATTTTCTCTAAGGATTGAACAAACAATGTATATTCTTTTAATTTAAATTCCAATAAAAGTTCAACTTCTTCATTAATATTCTCCAAATTGTCAACTGAACCGAAGGCTACTTGATTTAAAATATTGGGAAAATGACTTTCTTCTTTGAAAAGTAAATGTAAAACCACATGCAGATTATGTGATATTCCTTCTTGTTGGTGTACAAACATTTGGTCGCATAAATTATGTTCTCTAATAAATTTAAATTTATTTTTATGAAAGACTTTGTCTTTAAATGAAAGGTGAAGGAAATTTTCTATATCATTAAGGGAAAATTCAAAATAATCATGACGATTTGAGGGTAAAAAGAAACCATATTCGGTTATTAGTTTTAAATTTGTTAAATTGCCATAACTAATAAAAATTTGCTTTAAAGGTAGAATTTTTGAATTTACGCAATTTTCTAATGTTAAAATAAACTCTAATCCTTTTGTTAGGGGATTACGTATTAGATCTGCTTGGGTTTGTACTTGATCTGAATGATTGAATAGATCCAGAAAAGGAGCTAAGGCCAAATTGCAATCCTCTGAGATAAGACTTTGAAAGAAAGATTTCTCGGGTTTCAATTGTTTGCCGAAAACATAAACACTGCGTGTGTTAACCACAAAATACGACCATCGAAAATCTTGCAAGGTGTATTTCTCATTGAAATTCTCTAAATTCAACACTAATTTTAAATTATTATATGCAAGTTTAACTAAACGATTCTGTTCAACAGTTCTTTCCAGAATATTTTCAGGTAAGCACTGCAACTCTGATATCGGACAGAAATATGGGGCTGTAAAATATATGGGTAATGATTTTAGATAGGGTAGATATCGCGACCCCTGCTCTAATTCTTTTTGATATAAAATATAAAAAGCCATTAACGACTGAAACGATATTTTATGATCTTTATCGAATTTGCTTTCATTAAACAGCTGCTTAAAATCATCATCATTTTCTAATGTTTTTATACTCAACAGTGAATCAATTGGTAAACGAATAAGTTCTGAGCCTATTTCGGAAATAATGGATTTAGAACATAAACCTCGACCAGTTAAAGGGAAATTACGAGCGGTCAGTTGACTTTCATTTTTCCAACCCAATGAACTTAAGTACTTATATAAATCTGGTAAGAATCGCTCAGTTTTTATCTGATTCTGTTCTTGCGATAGCTTCTGCCGTTGTTTGCGATAACGATAAGTGCGTCCCATTGTTATATATAAAGAAAAGTAATAAATAAAAATAACTATTTTCTTCACTACAATAAACTTGATGTAGCTTGGTCGGAAGTTGTTGCGTTAACTGTGAAAGTTTTTCAAAATAGTATTTTCAAGCGAAATTCAAAGGGTCTGCAAAGATAACAAAATTAAGGGAATAGAACATCAGTATTTGGCAAACACCACTTAGTCTTATTTAGTATTTTTCTGTTACAAAGTTCTTGAACAATTACTATGAGATTTTGTTGTTGTAATAGTAACTGTGGAAATCTTTGCTAATATTATATAGTTTATACATTTTTCTTGACGCCCTACGTTCACAATAGGAGTTCAAGAAGCAAATATATTTTATATAATATTACATATTTTTCTACGAAAATCTTTGAACCCATAGCAGGTATTTATAACCCTGTATAGATAGCTGAAATTCGGGTAAATCATTTATAATCTAAAATTGTTTTTTAGGAGTAAAGCAAGCTAACATAGATCAAGGTAAAAACTGTCAGAGTTCCAGAATATTTACTGTCTATTTAGTAGTAAAAAGTCTATAAATGCAAAGTTACCCAAAATAGTGGTGTTTTAAATTTAAATTTGTATGAAAATATCTAAAATTGGGTATGTAATGAAAAGTCTAAGTGCGTTGTTGGCCTTCCGCCAAAATTTAAAACTTTCTCCTCTAAAACCGGGTTAAGCTCGGGGATGAAAAGAAAAATTTCCTACATTACCGCCGATTTCATTCATCATTTTGCTAACAAATTTCCAAAATTTCGTCCAACAATTGTTTACATGATTGCCTTTTATTAATACACTTTTGAAAACACTGCTCTAAATCGGCGTGATCAGCTCTTCAATTCGGATCTTTTGAGAAATTGTGTTTTAATTTACATCCTAATTCCCACAATAAAAAACAGCAAGTTGAATATTCATACCGCCATTTATAAGTATTTTTTAAATAAAACATTATATTAGGCATGTTTTCGTTACAAGCTAGCAATTTTAGTTTAGCACTTTGCAACGAAAACAACTGACTTCCACTAACTGGCACATAAGCAATAAGTGGCGGATTTTCACTATCTGGTAGCAATGGTGTCATGAGTTGCGAAGAAAGAACAGTGCGAAACAGACAAAAAATTCGTGAAAAGTATTAATAAAACATATATTTACTATTCTATTGTCAATTGTTTACACTCTTTTTGCAAATTTTAAAATAATTTCCCATTTTTGCTCTTCTTCTTCTCGTTAATTCACAATAATTTACAAAATCTCCACAAAAATTAGATGCCATATTGCTAAATATAGGGTGCCCAATCTGGCAACATCATCCTCGATTAGGACAGGAACACAAGCACCAAACTTCATCGGGAACTAATAGTGCTTAAAAGTGCTTAGCTCCTCATACAAATTAAGCACTTATGGTGTAACGAAAACACGCCTGTTGTCAAAAACTGTTTTATATATTTGCCAACCCATCAAAAGTTATGCGAAGTTGAACCGATTTTCGACTTATTTTGGATTTGATCTATATGAAAATGTATGATTACTTGTGTGCTAACAAATATTCGTTGCCATAAGATGAAATTAATAGCACGAGTATGGAACAAAAAACATAAATATAAAAGATCTATTGTTTTAAAAAACATGTTCCAGAGCCACATAACTTTTCATGTATTTTTACTCATTAGAGCTAAATATGTGGTGTATTATATAGTCGGAACTGGCCGACTTTAGCCTTTCCTTACAAAACAATCAAAAAATCAGATGGAAAAAATAGAGGATAACATGAGGCTTCTAATGAAAACTCACTTTCCGATTGAAACTCCCACACCAACAGAGTAACAGTATCAGAACGAAAATGTGGTGAATAAAGTACCTATTACGATTATAAAAAATAGTCTGGTTAAAGACGCAGTGGGAAGAATCTCTTCTTTTAAGGCTGGATGGAATCTTTTTGGCACTCTTTCAGAGTGAGGTAGATTTGGTAACAACACATGTATATACTCCAAAAAAATGGCAGGAATCACGCGAGTTTTTCGTTCTCAAGCCCTGGAATAGCGAGTTCTGCGAACTATTATCCTATCATATTTTCCACAAAAAGCCAGGGAAAAAATAATAGACGACATGATGATGTATATGTATGACAAACTTGCTTTACATGAGCGTGTTGTTAGACCAATAATGTCCCAGTCGTGTGGTGGAGATCTATGACAAGAAGTGAAACGTAGAAACATTGCAAAAAGTTCAACGTATGTGCTGTCTAGGCATAAGCGGGGCAATGGAACCACACCAACAAGGGCGTTGGAGTCTATACTACACATTCAACCAATAGAAATTCGTATAAAATATGAGGCAGCACTCGCAGCAAGACGTCAACAAGTGATGGGTGAACACTAGAGAACATCTACCTACATAGTAACATGTTTAGTTTTCTAGCAGCACACCCAAGCTCACAAGAATCCAATATTTGGTGTTAAAGGATTTAAAATATTATTTGCTTAAAGACAGGAAAGTAACTTACATTTCCCAATGGTTAGTTTTCGTTACGTATCATTCTTTGACATTATACGAAATACATATTATGATGTCTTCCGAAATTATTCCATAAAGCGGGACGGATCATATATTTTACAAAAAATATGTTTGGGAAACCGAAATGTACTCAACAAGTAGTAATCTTGTTTCTATTTGACTACGCTTTCGCAATCTCCGGAGTGGAGTGTTTGTTATCTTGTGTATGATTCTAACAACAAAATTATGCTCAACTAGATGACACCTTTAATGAAAACTCATGATTCAGACTGTCTTAATTATTTTCCAGCGTGCACAGCATTACAATGCTAAGAATCTGTCTTAAAACTCTGTTCATATTTTCCCCGATTCTCATCAAAACAATAACAATCGATCCTATTACGAAATAGTTGTTGTAGAAGTCTTAACGAAATAAATCTCTATGGGGAGGGAGAATGGCCTTGAGATTTTGAGCAAATTAACAGCCGTACATATGTTTTGTGGGTATGTTGTACTATTACTACACTACTTACCAGATGAGCTGACAAACGCTGCTGACCGGGAGCATTGAATTTGCAGAATTGGTAACGTCCCAAAGTGCTATAAGCTTTCTGGTTGTTGAAATTGTGCTGATGTTTACTGCAAAATCTCGCCAAGTGGACAAGTCCAGCCATAATTTTGGTCAAATCAAAATAAAAAATAGTGTGTGTGTTCCACTTCTCCAAAAAGTACTTCCTAACCAAACTGACAAGTGTTCCTTCAGACTTGACAATTCGATAAAGACAGGTATGTTATAAGAAAAAATTAACGATGTGAGCGTAAACACAATAGCAACGATTGGCGATGGCGGCGAAGATAGGAGAAAACGTCTGCTCAACCCAAAGTCAATGAATATAGTAATTGACTGACTTTGGCTCAATATTGGGTCGACTCTCGCTCTTAAGTGAAAAATTGGGTTCTTCATCCGCTCTTTGAGTGAAAGTTTGGACCCAGATGCACTAACGACATCTGACCTATTTTGTTTGCAAATGTACTGCGCCTGTTCGATATCGTACAGCACTGCATTTCAGAGAAGAATCCGTCCGTTTTACAACACTACTACAGTTTTAAAAGCACTGTGAATCGCGACAGTTGACAAAGCTATGGCAAGTCGCTAAAATGACAACCGGAGGTCAATCTCGAAATGTCAAAAATATTCTAGAACAAACGTAAACAACAAGCAGTTTTTCTCACTACTAGTCTCAACCTTTTTTATTCATTTATTTTTTTTACCAAAAAAACAAATCAACAAATATGTTTGGCTTAATTATTTCCGGAAGACTGGTAAGTGCTGCTGCTGCAAATATCTCACATCAGCGAATGAAAAGTCAACATCAATGCCTTTGTAATTGCCTACTAACAGCCTCAAACTGATTTCACACCAGTCGATGAAAACAAACTGCTCGTAAACGTTCCTGACATCGATCATGTAAATTACATCGTGGTATTTTTAACCGGGGTACAGCCTCTGCCGGAAGCCACAGCCGCTGCTGTGTATTTTTCCTGGCCAGATGCTTTATCGGCACCCACTTGGCAGTATCTGGGACACATTTCCAATAGCAAACCTTCGGCTATATTCAAAATTTCCCAATTGAAAAAATCGCACGAGCTAGAGTCCAAGGAGAATGGTATGAGTTTTGGCGCCCAGGAAATTTCACACACTGCCCAAATAGGCATATCAGTGGAGCCTGATATGACCATTACACAGCTTACACCAGCTGTGGTAAGTCAAATCTTCCAATAAGAATAGTAGAAGTTTTATTTATTTAACTTTCGTTACTTTGCCAATTTCAGTCAAATGCAAATGCCAATTTACAATTCAGCCAAAAAATGTTGGAAAACTTCTTTAATTATGCCTCCAGTTTTACAGTAACACCCCAAGAACTCCCACCTATGAGCAATCAGGCATTGGTGCCATTATCAACGCTACAAAATTGGTATACAAACTTTCAACGACGTATGGAGCAAAATCCCAACTTTTGGAAATATTAAAAAATAAAAAATAACCCATCCCACCACCCTTCACAACATCTAAATCTCGCAACAGGGGAGACGCGAAACGACGTTTCGTCGTAGCCTGCTGGTAGATATTTAAAGGACATTTTCATTTGATGTTATTTTAAAAATAACTTTTCATTTAGCATATTCCTATACACACACACATATACTTGTTTAAGTTAAGAAAATTGCGGTTTTTTGTTTTACTCAATTTGAGAGTATGATTTGTTAGTTTAATTACTGAATACACAACTCAAGAGTTTTAATACAAAGGAAAAAACAACAATAATTGTATTGTCATTTGGAAAATGATGCTAGAGATCTGACAGAGATTGATGCGAATAATTTGAGTTCTGAATTCATATATGCCAGTAACATAGGTGATACGAATTTTGAATATCGAGTAGAATTTTTTTTGAACATCGAGTAGAAATTTTCCCTCATAGTTAAAAAAAGGAAAGAAATGCTGTAGACGAGTGGAGCCGACTGTCACTTAAATGCAAGATAGTGCAACAACAAATATAAAATAGGTTTTAATCGATCTTATACTAATAATTCAATGATTTATTTATTTACAATATATTACATAAAGTTAATTTATGGAATATAACAACAAAGGTGCCGGGTAACTAGGATAATTCAATGATATTCATTGAAGATACCAAAAGCAGAATCTACTTCATACAAGTCATTAGGAATAAGGCACAAAAATCATCAATTTAATACACAATTTATTTGTGATTTCTTTTGGTTTTTCAAAACTGATATTACACTGTCTTGCATTTATGCATAAATCAGTGGTTTTCTCAAATAATAAACCACCTATGGCAACATTTTTAGATATCCGCCACTGTTCTGTATTTCGAATTCATAAAATTGTTCACAATAATCGTTTGAGCAGATGCCTCTATTTTCCCATTTAAACAAATTGTATACATTCGTAACATATTTGGGACCGAAGTAACAAATTTCGAAACTCGAATCCGAATATTCCAATTCAAGTCACATTTGGAATACAGATCAGGGGCGATATACATTTTTAAATAGATTAATTGATCTACTCAGTTTGGAAACGATCCGTCGCATACCTATATATTTTAAGAAAAAACTAGAAAAATGCTGTAGAATAAACTCAATATTTAATATAAAATTTTGTAGTTTGTGCAGCAAATCCCAGAACGGATAAACATTTTCCTCATTCTTTTCAGACTATGACAATTGTAGATATTGTCTAAAATTTAAATATAAAGACATAGGTGTTTCTATATAAATTATGGAAATATGATTATGCCTTTGTGTGGGAGCTATGAAAAAAGGCGTGGTCAGTTCCCCATTTTAATACTCGCACTTTAGTCCTGCTCCCCTTTGCTAAGACATCGAAGGAGTAATCTAAGACCCGCATATGGAATCCACTTCTGTCTGGATGGTGCGCACAATTACCATTACTATTGAAGGGTGTAACCGATTAACTTAAATTTTTGTATGTGGTTATATTTTATTCTATCTCAGTCTATTTTCGAAGATGGGCCATATTAGTCCACTCCTAGTATCTCCCCCTCTAATAACTTCTGTACTACTTAAGCGAAACTTCTGCAATTCCACAAATAGTAATAGGTTATCCAAGTGAATAATTGCAAATTTATTTTAAGCATTAAAATAATTGTTTTATTAAAAAAATCTACTTAACGAATAAAGCATTTAAAATATAGAAAGTAAAACTAAATATGTACTTCTGTTCATGTCAAATCAAGAAAAATGTTTCCCATCAGTTTTTACATTACAAGCGCCGGTTAAATAAAAACTTCAAAAATATTAAATTTCGTTTGTCCATTATCCTCACACGATAACTATTTCAGGACGAGTCTGTCAATTATTCAGTCAATATCAATTTCTTTGGGATCGTAAGTGTGTTTGTTTCTTAATTGCAATATTGAGTGGTGTTCAACAAAGATGAGTCAGTATAGTGAACCATACACATGTATGTATGAACCTATATGCATTTTAAGCAAATTTCATATCATTAGAGTGTGAAGCTTTTCTTTCATCTGCTGCTGCTTAACGTCGCCACATGCTAGCAGCTCCAACCCCACGTCGTACTGCTTCCATGTCCTCAGAACGGTTGTCTCGGTATGCACGTTTGGAATCTTCAAAATCCCGCAAACGTTGGTTATATCTGTCTATTTGATCGCGTAGGACGGCATCCTCATGCATGGCTCTGCGCTCATCAAATTCCAAACATCCTGAACCATCTAGACGTTCCAAATCTATCCAACCACGAAACCGAACGCAAACACCGTTCATTATAAAATAGGATTTGATGAATACCTTTCCGTGTTCTTTGTCAAAATCGCACTCTTTATCGTGTATATAGGGGTTCTGGGTGGCATTGAAGACCAGTTGCAAATTGGTACCTGATGTTACAAAGGAGATCTCCGTGTGTCCTTCTCTACAACCATTGTGAAATCGCATTTGACGCTCCTCCATAGCTCTTTCCCGATATCCCGTATAACGGATCTCACTTTCACGGGTTAGACGGCGAAATAGCTCGTCGCTCTCAAACTTGGACTTTTGGTCAGGCACCACTCTGGGCATTTTAAAGATGAAACGTGGTTTGGGCTGTTCATACAAACCGATAGTGTCGTATGGGAGCATTCCCGCAAGAGCTGCCTCGTTCATTGTATTTTGATTTTCAAAGAAACAGCAAAGACTTCTTTGGGCCTGGGAATAATCCTCCCACTTATGTTGAGCAGCAATTTTTGATGTTTTTATTTAAGTAGATCGAAGGAGAAAAATATTTTTCAATTGTTTTGGTTTTGTGAGCAAGAATCCTTGTTGTCGAATATCTAACAACTTCCCAATTAAAGAGTCTATTTACGAATTTATTATACTTATTTTTTTGCGGTTTTTGTCTAGTGTTGCAATGAAATAGGTTAGTTGAGCGAACATTCGGTATTCAGTATTCTCAATAACTAAAAACATATGTTTTAAGCCTACTTCCCACTATGAGACATTTCATATGACATTTGACAGAACAGGTGACAGTAGTTGTATTTTTGTGCTCGCATAAGGAAATTACAATGCAGGGATGAACAAGTTAGTGCTTTAGTACTTTTTTCAGTGCGATTTGACATGCAAAAAGTATCGTAGTACCCCCACGACATTTTCAGTACTTTTTCAACGAGCCTAGGAGAAAATTATTTTAAAATTACGTGACATTGATTTGTATATCGTTGACCTTCTATTTCGATAAAATATATATTGTTTTATATAGTATTTAAGTGTTTAGTATTTCATGTAATAACAAAAATGATAATCACTAACCAGTATATTTTTAAACCTTAAGCCAAACTGTGGTACATAGTATTACGAATTTATTTGTGTATAAGGGTATCTCTTAAATACCGGTTGTTGTTTGTTATCCATTAGTTGTTTTCATTCGCCTTGCATAGTGGGTTCTGCTGTATTGGTATTGGTTTCCAGGCCGAGGAAGATGGCTGATTCCACTGGTTGGGTCCAAAGAGACCTGGGAACAAGTTGAGTAGGTTTGGCAGGGCAGTTAAAGAGGTGTAGTGTGTCTTGTGGTCCCTGGTTACAGGCGGGACATATGTTCGACGTGGTGCCATCAATCCTTGCCCAGTATGAATTGAGGCGACTACACCATATCGGTGAATACGTCCGGCGTCTGTCAAACTCAAATTTCATCCTATTGTTTTCTGTGTATACAACAACACGTTGACAGAAGTCCGACGCATTCACCAGTATTTAAGAGATGCCCTAACAACTTAAATTATCTATATATGTATATAAAATTGTTGCGTGACTGGCTGGCTGATTGACTGATCATCGCCCAGACCAAACGGCTGAAGCTAGAATCATGAAATTTGGCGGGAGGGTAGCCCTTGGGATGTAGACGAGCAATAAGACGGGATTTTTCGAAATTCGTACTATTACCCGCTCAATGGGGCAAAAAGGGATAAATATGGTACCACCTCCAAATCTAAACGGAATGAGCTAGAATTGTGAAATTTGGTGTGAGGGTAGCCCTTGTGGGGTATATATGGTACCACCGCCAAATGGGATAAATATGGTACCACCGCCAAATCTAAACGGAATGAGCTAGAATTGTGAAATTTGGTGTGAGGGTAGCCCTTATGGGCTCGACCCAAAAATTGACTGGATTTTTTTTAAATTCATACGAAAATTTACCCGCACAATGGGTTAAAAATGCGATAAATGTGGTACAACAGCCAAATCCAAATGGCAAGAGCTAGAATCGTGAAATTTTCTGTTAGAGTAGCTCTTGGGACGTAAACTAGAACAAGGAGCGATTTTTTGAAAATTATAGGGCACAGTGGGACAGAAAGGGATAAATTTGGTACCCCCGCCAGCTTTAACGTCTTGAATTAGAATGGTGAAAATTGAAGCGTGGGATGTTCTTAGGACAACGGATCGGGGTAGTCAGCTTTTTTTTTGTAATCGTACTTTTCGGGGCACAGTGGGGCAAAAAGTTTAAAATAGGGTACAGTGGTTTAAAAATGTTAGACATGGTCCCATGGTTCTTGGTTAGCTTTTGTAACATAAACTGGAGATCGGAAGTGATTTTTGGAAATTCCAACGTTAAGAGGCACAGTGGGGCAAAACGGGTTAATTAGGTTGCATTGGGGCAAAAATGAATCAATCTGGGAAATTGGAACTTAAACTTGAGATGTGAAGAGCACAGTGAGTCAAAAACATTAAATATTGTATAGTGGACAAAAATGGTACAGTGGATAAAATGTGATTAAATATGGTACAGTGGGCGTTAAGGGTTAAGTATGGTAGAGTGGGGACAAATTTTAAATACGGTACAGTGAGACAAAGTGTTAATATGGTAGAGTGAGACAAAAAGTGTTAAATATGGTATAGTGGGTCAAAAAGGGTTAAATATGGCACAGTGAGGAAAAAAGGTTAACTATGGTACAGTGGGGCAAAAATAGTTAAATATTGTAAAGTGAGACAAAATGGATTAGACATTGTACAGTGGGGCAAAAATGTATTAACTATGATACATTGGGGCAAAATGGATTAAATATGGTACAGTGTGACAAAAATGGTTAACTATGGCACAGTAGGTCAAATAAGGGTTAAGTATGGTAGAGTGGTGAAAATTTTTAAATATTTGCAGTGAGACAAAAAGTGTTAAATATGGCACAGTGGGACAAAAAATGTTTAATATGGTACAGTGAAACAAAAAGGGTTAAATATGGCACAGTTGGTCCAAATGGATTAAATATGGTACAGTGAAGCAAAAATGTGTTAACAATGGTACAGTGGGACAAAAATGATTAAATATGGTACAGTGTGAAAAAATTATTGACTATTGTACAGTGGGTCAAAATGGTTAAATATGGTACTGTGGGAAAATGGTACAGTTGGACAAAAATGGTTAAATATGGTACTGTAGGACAAAAAGGTGTTAAATATGATTCTGTGGGCAAAAACCGTTACACATTGGGCAAAAACATGGAACATAAATATGAGTTAAGGAGTCCTTTTCTCAAATGTTATGCTTTTACTTAGGTGTTAAATAGGGCTGATTGTACCAAAAATGCTTAAATATGGTGCAGTGAAGCAGAAAGGGTTAAAAATGGTAAAGGGTGGCAAAATGATTAAATGTGGTAAATGGGGAAAAAATGTGTCATATGTTCCAGATATGTATACAATTTCATACTGTAGAAGTACAGTGGAATAATTAAATATTGAATTAAGTTAAAAAGTACAATGATTAATGACCAGAGTGCGAAGGTTCTATGTTAGCCGTAAAAAGTTAAACGTGTCACAGATATGGGCATAAAGGGTAAAATACGGCCTAAGGATGCGAATATGGCTCTTACAATATAAACTATGATGTTCTCTAAATGCACACTTTTATTGACACTGTTGGGACACAAACTATTAAATATTGTACAGTGGTGCAAAAATGGTTAAATGTGGTACAATGGAGAGAAAATGATTAAATATGATCCCAATGGCATTTGTAAGTCTTGCAACTTAAACTAGGCATTCATTTTACCTTTTTTTAAATTAAAACTTTTAAAGACACCGTGGGCCAAAAATTGTTTTATATTGTAACAGGGTGTGAATGTAGCTATTGGAATATAAACTAGGAGAAAAAGGCAAAATATGATCCAAATAAAAGTTTTTGACATTTAGAGGCATAGAAGGGAAAAGAGATAAATATCGTACCTTGATGCCAGGAACATAAACAAGAAATTAATCGAAGATTTCCGTATTTTATTGTACACATTAATTTTTCCCCATTTGGAATAGTCATTTGTTTTTACATATTCTACAGTACCCTAAACAGAAGATAAATAAATGATGGGGGCTGCGAAGCGCACCGGGTTAAAGCTAGTATTACATAGTTCCAAACGACCTAAATTAAATTTATGTCTCCATTTATACATATCCGTCCGTCTACCCGTCCAAATATTGTAGTCATCAAAGAACAACTCGTCAATATGGATCTAACAATATGAAATTTCACATAGTTTGTTTTGAGACAAGGACAAGCCCTATTGAAATGGTGAATATCAGTCCAAGTTTTAATAGATTCCCCTAATAACTGTATCTTCATGTTATTTTTCCTTATACATTCCTGGGAAAAAAATTAAGCATCGGTCAGTATATTTATATCGATTCAACGGTAGCTACCTATTCGACTTCGTCAATTCTTAGAAGCCAAATTGTACATTGCCACATTTTATGTGGACCTTAACCATTTTGCAATTGAAATTTTATTTACTTTAAAATTCTTTCTGGAAAAAGAAGTTACAAAATGGTAGACAATTTTGAAGTGTTTTTATACCCTCCACCATAGGATGGGGGGTATATTCATTTTGGCATTCCGTTTGTAACACCACTATTGATCTGAGACCCCATAAAGTATATGTATATATTATTAATCGTCGTAAAATTCTAAGGCGATTTAGCCATGCCCGTCCGTCCGTCTGTTGTAATCACGCTATAATCTATAATACTTGAGCTAGGTGGTTGAAATTTGGTACATACACTTCTTATATCTGCAGGTATGTTGTTGTATGTCCAATTTTGGATATAGCCGCCATATATGGCATCTCCCCAATTTGACTTCATAACGTCTTAGAGACCACAAAGGCCAACTGATCGGGATGGAAGTTGGTAACTGGGGTTTATTTATGCCCGGTCCCCTTCATACGAGCAACGGCAGTCATAGGTCCATGTTCTGATATAGCCCCCATACAAAGGTCCCTGAAATTTGGTATAATGATTTTATTAGTACCCGTAACCATTTAAAAATTTTAAAACATTAAAACATTTCCGAAAACACCGTATTTTTCCAATCATAAAATAATAGTAGGTGATAGTACCTGAGAAAATTTAGTTTACGATTTCTTGCTATAAAAAATACAAAATAGATTTGTTTTTAAAAATTAAAATAAATTATTCACAAAAATTTCAATTAAAAGTATTATTGTAGGTATTGTTCAATCTGTCTAAAATGTTTTTAAATTCTTCGAAATGTACGGCCCGTTCTTATTATGGATCTTCCGTTACCTAAGTATTTTCAAACAATTTCGAATGATACTACATCGGTACCTTCATTCCAAAACATGCTAAGTCAAGTTTTTAGGGCATTGCATTTTTAAATTATAAATATTCTGCACAAAATATTAGAGTTGGTTAAGGTAAGCACACACGATTTGCAGATCGGACAATATTGTCAGAAAAATGGCGGAAAAATGCAACTCTGTGAATTTACAACCATGTGAACATACAATTTTTCTTTTGCAACTGTAGCAGAAATGTCATTGAGAGATAATTTGCAGATTGTTATATGTGCGAAGTTTATGCATGTGACAACGGAGCCATTGTCAGGAAAACATTTCAGCGTTTGGACACGTAATTTTGTTTCGGATATTCCTGTGTGAATTGTTGTTGTTTCAAAGTGCGAGTGAAAAACACAAAACGTTCAGCCCAATAAGCCCGAGTACGGGAGAGTTTTTTCCCCCTCTTGCCGACTGCTTCTCTCTCCTACAAAACGCCGATAATCTGCTGAACATTCAGCCAGTGTAAATCGGGACTTAGGCATCTTTACATTATGAGATTCCGTCGTGCGATCTATCAAAAATACATCCCTGGGCGACTAGTCTTTGAGGGTATTTCTTTAATACCAGTGAATGCGTCCGGCGTCTGTCAAACTCAAATTTCATCCTATAGTTTTCTGTGCATACAACAACACTTTGACAGAGGCTGGACGCATTTACCGGTATTTAAGAGATGCCCTAGGTGTAAACGAGGATCGCACGACAAAATTGACATTCAATTACAAGCAGCGATGGAAAATTATTTTTTTGGAAAGTGTAAACGAGGATCGCACGACAAAATTGACATCCAATTACAAGCAGGGATGAAAAATAAATTTTTTGGAAAGTACTAAACTGATACTTTTTAAGCTCAATTAGTACTAATTTAAGGAATATAATTTTCAAAGTATAAAATTGCTTCTTTTTTCGTGAAAATGTTTAAGAAATATTAGATGATTTTGCGTTTTTATAAGATTACAACAATTACACTGTGCGACACAACTTCCCTCCCAAGAACGAGACTACATATATAGGAATGAAACTATAGCCCAACAGTAGATAAGCTGCATACTCAGTTTTTTATTTCGTGATCGTTTGTCCTTTTTACAGAACTTTGAAAATTTCAAGGAAAACAATTTTAAAATATTTTTATTTGCACATACAACAATGCGAATTGATAAATATGGGTATCAAATGAAAGGGGAGAATTCCCGCTATTTAATAAAATTTTTGGAAAAAAATTCCAAGGACGAATAATCCTTTAATATCCTTCAAAGTTATGCAATTAAAAATCGTACAAAAATACGTGTTACAGAACTGACACAACACATATTAAAATTTCAGCTTTCTATCTTTAACGGTTAAGGAATAACAAATATTTGAATTTCAGAGCCTATACTCGTATAACATATTTAGGACACCGATACCTGTTGTCTCTGGCCTGTTGAGAAAAGGGCATTTGTATGTTTCCAGAGCGTAGTAGAGAATTTCCTAGGGAACAAAAAAGATGAAAATTATGAAGACATTGTTCGCAACATGCTGGAAAGTTTCCGAGAAATGGGTGTTAATATGTCGCTAAAAATACACTTTATTGCGAGCCATCTCGATTTCTTCCCCGACAATTTGGGAAATTTCAGCGACGAACACGGTGAACGGTTTCACCAAGACCTCGCCACCATTGAAAAGCGATTTAGTGGAAAAAATGATTGTCATATGCTGTTGGAATACCTGTGGTCTATAGGTCGCGATTCAGATTACCAACAATAACGGCAATGCAAAAGAGTTCATTTCAACCAACTGAAAGAATATTATTTAACATAAACATTTAAAATATATAAAATACATACAAAAGGGTAACAACTCAAAATTTAAAAAATGTCAGTAGAGGCCAAAAACTGTTTCCGTTAATATTAATGGTATATTACAAAAAAATAATATGTCGTTGGAATAAATTTTTATTTTTTTATTGATTTTAGAATAAGAACAACTTTTTGGAGTTGTTACTCTTTTCATGAAAAAAGTTTGTATATAAATAGTGGTATTATTTTGAGTTGTACCTTTTTAACTGAAAAATCTTATTCGGATTATAAGTTGAAAAGGTCACAACTAAAAATATTACTCTTTAGATGATAAATCAACGGTCCCATTTGCTTAAACACTTGGAGACAATTCAAAATGTAACTGAACATTTTTTGCAGTGGGTAGAAATTGCCATTGTACGTTGTTTTCTTGCAAAAAAGCTAAATTTAAAAATTTCGAGTTGTTACCCTTTTGTGGAACAGGTGCGATATGTAAACATGAAAAATATTAATATATTGAATAAACGCACGTAGCATATTGTCTTTGTACGGTGCGCGTGTATTTTCCTTTCTGTTTTAAATACATCGCGTTTTCTTTACGATATTTGTTTTTTGATATTTTTCTTAAGATTGCAAATTTAAAAAAATTCCCATTCCTTAACTCACACTGATAGAAGGCTGATTTTGTTTGATGAAATTGTTCTATTCACAACTTTAAAGGATATTAATGGATAACAATTAAAAGGACATTTTTAAACATTACTCGTCCTTGGAAAATTTTTCCTAAAATTTTAGTGAATAGCAGGAATTTTCCCCTTTCATTTGATATGCATATTGATGTTATTCACATTTTAAAATGTGTAAACAAGTTATATCAAAATTGTTAACCTTGTAATTTTAAAAGTCCTGTGAAAAGGACAAACGATCACGAAATAAGGAAGTTAGTACGTTATTCTCCTACTAGTGCCCTATTTTTTAAATTTTATATAGTGCCTTTCATGGGAGGGAATAAAATATTTTTTTTGTATCGGTGTCCTAAACATGCTATATAGGCTGTGAAATTCAAATAATTGTTATTCCTTAACCGTTAAAGATAGAAGGCTGAAATTGTAATATGTGTTGTGTCAGTTAGAGTTCCGTAACATGTATTTTTTACGATTTTTAATTGCACAACTTTGAAGGATATTAAAGGATTAAAGTTTAAAAGGAAATTTTTTGTAGCCTTCGTCCTTGGAATTTTTTCCAAAAATAGCGGGAATTCTCCTCTTTTATTGGATACCCATATTTATCAATTCGCATTGTTGTAAGTGCAAATAAAAACATTTTAAAATTGTTATCCTTGAAATTTTCAAAATCCTGTAAAAAGGACAAACGATCACGAAATAAAAAACTGAGTATGCAGTTTATCTACTGTTGGCCTATAGTTTTATTTCTACACAGTCCCGTTCTTGGGAGGGAAAAAAAGTTCGAATTTGTCGCACGGTGTTATATTTAGACATTCCGCTTATAGCATTTTTATACCCTACACCACATTGTGGTACAGGGTATTATGACTTTGTGCATTTGTTTGTAACGCCCAAAAAGAGAAGAAATAGAACCATAGTTTATTATACCGATCGATATAGAATCACTTTTTGAGTCGATTTAGCCATGTCCGTCTGGCTGTCTGTTTGTCCATGTATTCTTGTTAAATATAATTTTATAAAATTGCGATCGCTATTCCAAAAGAATACTTCAAATTAGTGAATGTGTTCTGCAAAATATTAATAAAAATCTTACAGTTCATATTCTCTTTATAAAATAAATGGAAAATAAACACATTTTTGGAAAATGCTGTATCCCGTACCTAGTTACCATCGACATAAATTGTATTCAAATTAATTAAATTAATTGTGATCGAAAACGTACGGCGAGAGTGTGTGAATTAGGAAAACAAAATGTCATTTTATTTTTGTCTATATAAATAATTTCAAAACAATAGATAGATTAAATAAAATAGTACTGAAACGGTCGTGGGGATATGTTGGTACTTTTGAAAGTGAAAAAAAGAAATAAAGTACCAACTTTTTCCATCCCTGCTTGTTGTACGACTTTGTCTTTTGCGAAAGGGATTTGATTGTCTCCAGTTCCACTTCATCCTCATAGAGTCGTCAGTAGTCGGCAGAATCACGCCGCCACCTTGAAGTTAGTGATCTAAGGTTTAGGTTAGGGTGGCAACCATTTTTTCCAGCTCACACATACCAGGTTACTAATGTTACCACGGACTTAAATGCCCCTTATCGGCCTGAAAGGCCGAGCCCAGTATGTCCAGTCGTCGTTTACTCAAAGCGGGACAGTCGCATAGCAAGTGCTCAATGCTCCACTTCTTCATCATCTCCACAGCTTCTGCAGAAGTCATTGGAGTCAATACCCAATCTTCTGGCGTGTTCGCCGATCAGGCAGTGTCCCGTCAGAACTGATACTAACTCTCTAGTGTGAGGAGATATTTTGACCTTGTCAGGTCATATCTTGGCCAGATTTGTCAAGCTACCCTACAAGTGACAATTTCTGTCCATCTTTCGTTGGACTGCCTGATTGCCTCTTGCCTAAGCCAAAGCTTTCATGTGGATAGTGGTGCACCAATATATGCAAATTCTTCGAGAATATGTAATGTCGTCCCTTTCCTAGCAAGTTCATCGGCTTTGAAGTTTCCCGAGATATCCCCATGATCTCGTTAAGAGATCAACGGCAATCGAGGGCTGTTTGTGAATTAAAGGATGTGGCCTCCAGAGAATTGATGGCAGCCTAGCAGTCCGAGTAAATGACAATGCCAGTATTGGTTAGTTTGTTGCGACTCAGGCACTTGACGACTATATTGCCATTATTTCGGCTTGGTGGACACTGTAGGTATCTGGTAGTCTGTGAGCTATATTCGAAGCCAAACTTTTCATCAAGCTTCGAATCATCCGTATAGAAGTGGAGATGGTTTCTATTACCTGGTATTCTGCAAACCCATTCATCTCTAGCTGGTATCATAGTGATGTAGTTCCTTTCGAAGGTGAACACCGTTTGTATATAGTGATATCCTCATGTGACCGTAGTTCTTGTACCTCCACATTGATTGGCAGTTTAATCTTAGTGCCGCTCTGGTTGCAACTTCTCTCGCCACAATATTAATCGGCAGTATATGAAGTTGGGCTTGTAGGGACTCAGTCGCTGCAGTCCTCAAGGCTCCGCAGACAATAAAATGTTTCTCTGACAATGTCGTTATTGTCAGATGCATACACTTCACACATTTTACAATGTACAGACGATGACTTTTCTGACAACGTTGCAAGACAAAAATTTGAAGTTCACAGGATTGCATTTTTAGACATTTTGCTGACAATATTGTAAGATCTGGCCACCGTGTGTACGTAGCTTTAGAAAATTATATTACAAATTGCATTTGAAGAATCAAATGATCTCACTTACGCGATCTTCTCTCGAAATCGAAACTCGTCGATTAACTAACCAGCTTTTTCTACAGATCGTGCGATTTGGTCGAATAATGTGAACAATGACATTGGGTTAGTAGTATTTAACGTTAATTGTTCATGAAAAATGTTACAAATCAAAATTTAAAATCAAATATATACGTACATTATTTATTGCCGTCCTTCGGCTTGTCTGAACTTGTAGGACTGGTTTTGGAGGGGGGCGCCGCCGAACTGTCGCTTTTGTTGCCAATAGGTTTTTTAGTTTCACTTGCCGCTTTAGTTCTCTTTTCCGCCTCTGCCTTGGCCTTGACCATTCTTTCTTCTTGCTCCTTCTTTAGAACTTCCTTCTCGGCTTCGGTCATCTCACCGAAAATGCTGACAATGAACTCATGTAACTCACGTTCGTGTTGCTTCTTATTGCCGGTGGAAGGAGCGGCAGCAGTGGGGCGGCCGTGATACTGAATTTGCAGGCTAAAAATAAACGAGATATAGGTACTTTTACATTTTAATTTTTGTGTGTAATTAACAAGAAAGAACGACGGCATTTAATTAGCTGAAGAAATTCTCACACATTTCGTAATCAAATCTAAGGGCGCCAACAGAATTATTTTTGCTTTCGTTCAAACAAATTGAAAATTCAATCATTTGTATTATTTGAATTCAACTCAAGATGCTTTCTCATTTCGGTCACAAAAAAAATGCACTCCGAGAGCTCATCATTCATTAGAGGACTTTTGGTGTGTTTTTTAACCGATAAAATGTGCCAAATAAATGAGCCAATTTGCCAAATACAAAAAAAGAAACGAAACAATTGAATGAGAAAAATTTGACAAAAAATTTCAACACGACGAAATTAAAAGGTAATATCGAAACACAACGGATATGAATGATGCTTATATCACATTATACAATTGTATTGAAATTCCAAGTATTTTTATATGATAAATACAGAGAATAATAACACTATACAACAGTATTTTCTTCAAGGGAGCTGAATAGTATATATTACTTTTTTTCAATAGAAAGAAAGTAACTGAAACATATGGTTTTTAATATTTTTTCGTGTTTGGGAGTCCATATTAATTTTCCATATTAAAATTTTGTAAACTATTGTTAATGGATGGGAAAAAAGGACATTTGACCAAAATGTCAAAATTTAACACTCTCCAAGGAAGGAGCGCACAACAGGCCGAACCACTGGCTTAAGTATATGTCCATGGACATGAGACGTTTAAACGTCTTCTCTCTTCAACCTAACCTAACCTAACACTCTCCAATTCGGACAGTCCTTAACCGATCTCGTTGAAATTTTGTGTCATAACTATTATCTAATAGGATAAAACATGGTGCAAGTTTCATCTCGATCGGAAGACATCTGTTTCAAAAGTTGACTCACTTGACATGAAATCCGCCATATATATGTATGTATAAGTATATCCATTAAAACATAAAAACTAGACTACTATCTAGATTTTTTAATTTCGTTTTCCAAACATATTTCGATACATTGAAGAAAATGTTTGATATGAGAAATTTTCAATTCAGGGAATGATCCTGACAGTAATACATTCGTTACAACGTTATATTTCGAATATCGTGTATCGTTCCATTTTTAGTAATGGCGTAGTTTCTACTTGTCAAATGTCAAAGAAGAAAAGCTTCAAAAGTGACAGCTACCGAAATACCGGGTGATTCAAAATAACACCTCTTGTTGGAAAACCCTTTATATAATTCTCGGCAAACAAAATTATTTTTCGAAAATATATTTTTCAAATAAATCTATGCTTCAAAGAAATATATATTTTGAAAATCGTTTAGGAATCATCCATATACCAAACAAAAAACGCTCCTTTATTTAGTGCTTTTAGTTTCTTTGCCTAAAGAATATATACGATATTTGGCGTGCTTTGAGTAGTTGCCAAAAGAATAAATGTTCAAGATGCCAAACATATGTATATTCAATACTTATTGTATTGAATCGCAACATGGCAACACACATGTATAGACATACAGATTATGTACTTCTAAATCTCTACATAGAATATAGAATTATATAGTATCGATTTTAAGTTCATTGAACATTTTCTTGTGTTTTTAATATTTCATGTTACATATTCGTATGTCTGTAAATATAACAATTGATTGAAATGGGACGTGTAAATTATACAAATAATCATACAATCAGTTATTGTCAAAACCGGAACCAATATACAATGTTCGACAGTCATCTATTTAATTTGTGGTGATGTAGATATAAATAAAAAATACTTACTTCATGCACATATGTATATGTATATAGATGATATACGAAGTATACTACGAAAAATATATTTTTTGAAATCAAAATTTTAATTAAAATATTATCAGATTTACCTAAATATTAACTAATTTATTTCTTTGCTGTGTTATCGAAGAAAATAAAATGAGGATACATTGTCGGCATACTGCATAATCAATCATCAATGTGAAGCTATATTTTACACGGTAAATCAGGACATATAATTGCTCCGTTTTCTTTTGATTTATATAAGATGTACAAATTAGAAAAGATAAAATTATAAAAATTTCGATAATCATTTACAAATTCTAATTGAAATTTTATTTAATTTGTCAGGCTATAGTTATTGCAGGAGTTGAATTTGTCACATATGTCAAATACGCAAATGAAGTCCAGATCAGTTGGAATTTGAAATTTCTCTGCTATTTTATGTTTTGAAAGTGAATTATATATATGGGGAATTTATATCAAGTGAGTGAAGTTTTAAAAACGATATTCTTCTGATCGGGGTAAAACTTGCCCCAAGTTTAGTCCTATTGGATAGTGGTTATGACACACAATTTCAACCAGATCGCATAATGACTGTCCGAGTTGGAGGCGGTTCAATTTTGACATTTTGGTCAAACGGCCCTTTTTTCCCATCCATATAACTAATTACCTATTGTATTTAGAAAACTTTGTTCAAAGTGTATTCGATAGATTTTTCATCGATTCTTGGAAAAAAATGGGAAAATAAATTTTGCGATTTTTTTTGTAATTTTTAAACTAGTTTATTCTCAATTTTTTTTGTTTGCTGAAACGAAAGCTTATGATTTAATAACTAAGATAAACCTAAACAAATCGAGGTTGAACCACATATCAGCATAACTCGCATAGAACCGTTTATCCTAATTGGTCCGGGAAAGCTTTAAAGAATTAAATAAAGCAGCCTTCATCTTCCTGTAATATCAGTATTTCGTCACATAAGCGGTTTCAAAGATATCTTACAATATATTGCGAAAAATCAAATATTTTTGAGAAAATTTTAATAATTTTGTTAAATAAAACCTCTCAAAAACATCGAAAATTCACAATTAATAAATTTTTTAAATATGCATCGATTTTCTTCGGAATGGTCTTATTTTATGCATGGCAGATAAGACTTTACCATAAAATAATAAAACAAGTAAGAAGGTTTCAGTTGGGCAAACCGACTAAGGTATACCCTCACTTTGTGAGCAATGTAAATATGCCCTGGTATATGTACTAATACGAGGGCTGCTGTATACATATATTTCTGGCCTAATAATGAAAATGCAAATATTTACCATCAAAAATGGTTTTATTGTTTTTTAAAGTGTTCTCCAGCATGATTTATACACTTTTGCATGCGCTCAAACCAATTGTCGAAGCACTTTTTTCACTCCGATTGAGACACCTCCAAACGCTTCAACATCATCTTCTGGCGACGAAAATCGTTGACCACGCATTTTTTTCTTGATGTGCGGGAATGAAAATAAGTCATTGGGTGCCAAGTCAGGGCTGTACGGCGGATGGCCAGTCAATTAGACGTTTTGGCCGGTCAAAAAGGCGCTGGTTTGAGCAGATGTGTGATTGTTCGTTTTTCGAATTTCTCCGAAGACTTCAGGCAAACAAATTGTGGTGTACCACTCAGAATTGACCGTCCTACGTTGCTCAAGCGGAACAGTCGCCACATGACCAGTTTTGCCGAAGAAACAGGCGACCATTTGCTTCGAAGTGCTTCTTCCACGAACAACCCACAAGACCCACACGGTCGATTGCTGTTTTGTTTCGGGCTCATACGCATAGATCCAAGATTCGTCACCTGTGACGATCTTATAAGCACCGCGATCGTATTTTTTCAAAATTTCTTTGCACCAATCGACACGAGCCTTTTTTTGAGCGATTGTCAAATTGTGCGGGATCCAACGAGAACAAACCTTTTTTACGGCCAGGTGTTCATGCAATATCGAATGTATGCTGGGGGAAGAAATGCCCAAGGATGCCTCTATCTCACGGTATGCTACATGCCGATCCTGCATTATCAGTTCACGCACGGCATCAATGTTTTCTGGCACAACGGCTGTTTTTGGACGACCTCCACGACATTCGTCTTTGAATGCAAAAAATGGGAGGTGTTTTGGTATAATACGCCCATTTTATGACAAACTATGAAAACATTACACTGTACAAAATTTTAAGTATTTGTGGGCATTAGTATTAATGTTATAAGCTGTAAACTTTTCGTACAAAATGGTACCTTTGTGTGAGAGGTACCAAAAGAGGCATGGCTATAATGTCAATTTTTCACTGGATTGTAGGTACTATAAAACCATTACCCTGTACAAAATTGCAAGTATTTGCATGAGGTGATATTATAAGCTATAAGCAGTTAACTTTAGGTACAAAATGGTCCATTTGTGTGGGAGGTACCAGAAGGGGCCTGGCAACTTCGCCCATTCTTCTCGAGGTGATAGTGACTAATAAACTAATACTATGTGTACAATTTCAGAAGATTCAAATAAGTCGTATAGAAGTCATTAAATAATCAATTATTTACTATATATTAAGCCATTGTGGGGGAAGTACTACAAGGAATGGACCAATATGGACCATCATCGAACTTAGCCGGAGATAGAAAAAATATTACCACATGCCATATTCGAAGTGAATCGGTTACTCCTTTCGAGAGTTATCGTGCGCACCAGCCAGCATACAGACAGGTGGACGGACGGACATTGCTCATTCGACTTAAAATGAGCCAAAACGGATTTCCGCCGAACATACTTGGGGTCTTAAGTAGCAAATGATATGCTCGTATACCCTCGTCACACTAAAGTGAGGGTATAAAAATGTCGTCCTTTTCGTTCTACGAGTCTTATTTAAGGAAAGAAGACATTTAGCTTTCAAAAGAAAATTCGAAATTTCGAGCAAAAAATAAATGATATCAAAATTTTGTCCTTCTCGATCTAGGATGCTTATTTAAGGAATTACAGTCATTTTAAGTTTTGCTAAGAAAATTCAAAATGTTTACCAAAAATAAGTGATGTCGGTGATTTTGTTTTTCCTTTAAGGAAATACGGAAAATTTGAAATTATTACCAAATATTACCAAATTTGAAAAGCTTTTTGAAAAAAAAATATTTTCTATTGGCTCGAAAAAAACGGAAACAAATAGAAAAATAGTACTATTCTTACGTAAAAATTATTTTCTTAACATTTGCTTCCAACGTAATAACCTTTAATTTGATTTATTACGTGAACAGATTGGACATCTCATTGTAGTGAAAATAATAAAGATACCTCCGACGATTTGCTACGTAATGGTCGGTCAGAGTATAATGTGTAGGGAATCAAATAATGATGGTTCATTTTCATCGCAGTATCGAATGCTGTGTCATAGCATCCCCGATTTGTTCAGTTCAATTCAATGAAATGAATCACGAATTCAAATTGAGTCTCATTTATGAAGACTGCACATTCCATTGCACAAAATGTGTTCATGTATGTATTTTTATGCGATTATTTATAACACTATGGCGTATGGGTATTACGAGGTCTCTGGGAACAAATGTTACTCATACGTACCGTGTGTCCGAATACCAAATATATATTATTACCCCGTACACAAATCATGTTCTTATCTCTGTTTAATAACACAAACGAATCAAAACAGACAGTTTAATTAAAAATGTGGGAAAAATTACATGATCTTCAATTAGAAATGGAAACACATGAAAAAAAAAATCGATACACAAATTGACAGCAGCTTCAATCGAATGCAATTAAGTTACGCACCGTTTTGTTAAAAATACTTTTACTATAGAAAATTTTCCTACAAAAAAAATAAAATCAAATTTAATTAATTAATACATATTAATATGTATAAGAGAAAACATGCCACACAAACACTTACATACATCAAAACCACCAATAACATACTCGTACATACATACATACTAGTACATATAACAGACTGAAGAACAACAAAAACAACAATGTTGTTTACATACATAAAATAATAATGAATGCCAAGAAAATTAAAACAATAAAGTATAAAAGCGGAAAATCTAAACAAAGAGGCACAAATAACGACAACAACAACAACTACTACTGTGAAAGCATCCCAATCACAATGGGACGACAAGTGTCGTGGCGTCGCCGGTTGTTTAAAGAATGTGTGTTTGTATGTATGTCTCACGTTCTGTAGGTCTTCAACTCGGATCCACTTGTATGTATTTGCACGTGTGTGGTTGTGTATGTGTGTGAATGTTCACATTTATATTAACAAAAAAAACTTGGCAGGAAAATCAAGTCAAAGCTAAAGAATATCAAAAAAGAAGAAATTACCAACGAAAACAAAATAAATGCAGGAAATGTGGGAAGAGGGGATTACGAATAACGATTAGTTTGGGGAAAATAAACTAGACACGCTCGTCATTTATAAACGGGTATATTTGTACGAGGGGACGTACGTCTGCGATACGAGCATACCAAATATTGAATGCAAAAACAATGAAACTAATTATATATTTAAAAAAATCCATTTGACAAAGTTGTAAACCTTCTTCAGATTACATTGTTTAATTTCCATTTTGAATGAATTTAAATATCCAGGACAAAATGCGACAAGGAGTCCAGAAGCTCTCCTCAACCCTCAGTGACCGAAGTCGTGCTCTCGTTCTCAGATAAAGGTGTTACAGCCTTTGTGTTACGATCTGAGGCTCCAGAAATTACACTGTGCAACAGTGAAAAAAATACACGGACTTGAAAGTATAGGTTCGATTCTACTATCAAAGGGTAGTACTCGTATTACCCTCCTATACTCGGTTTGGCGAAATTGGTGACCCATTGTTTTATGGGCCTCCAAAGTTTCTGAAAATCGGTGGGCCCCTCAAAAAAGGGTGTCATCAGCTTTTGTCCAACAACTAATTCAGACTTGCTGAACAAAGTTTCTTAAAATTTTTAGCGAAAAAAAGTTTTTTCTGGAATTTTTTTTTTAAAAAGTAAAGGGACACTTAATTTTTCACTAACAATGTTTGGCAAAATCGTAGCCAACGTAAATCTGGACAACTTTTTGCTGCACGAACAGGAATTTGACCTTTTTTTGGTGTTTGTGTTATGTTTTAACCTTTGGTGTGTTCTGACATATGTAGTAAAATTTTATGGCCAACATTTTTGTAGAACTTTTCATCCCAGCCCTACCCATTTTAGGGGGTGTTTTTTGCCATTTGTTAAAATGGGGCCAAAAATTACAGTTATGTGGGGGAGGTAGAGGGTTAATATGTTCCACAAAAATATTGGCCTTAATATTTTCTATAAAGTTGCTGATCATACCCTATACCAAAAACCAGTAAGGAAAGGCTAAAGTCGGGCGGTGCCGACTATATAATACCCTACACCACTCTCATAATATTGAATAACTCTGATATATAAATTTTGTAATTCATGTATAAATTGTTTACATAAATTTACTTTTGGGACATTTTATACTTAAATAATACCCTGTACCACAATGTGGTGTAGGGAATAAAAACGGTTGGATCTAAAGAGCAAAATCGGATGAAACATATATATGGGAGCTATAGCTAAATCTTTGCCGATTTTCTTCAAATTCGGCAATGTTGGTTCATGAATCAAGAAACTCTACCATTCTAAATTTCAAAACGATTGGATGTAAAATATAGATTCTATAGAACTAAAGGGCCAAATCGGACGAAACATATATATGGGAGCTATAGCTAAATCTTAACCGATTTTCTTCAAATTCAGTAGTGTTGGTTCATGGATCAAGAAACTCTACCATTCTAAATTTCAAAACGATTGGATGTAAAATACAGCTTTTATATAAGGGAGCTATAGCTGTTGGTTCATGGATCAAGAAACTCTACCATTCTAAATTTCAAAATGATTGGATGTAAAATACAGCTTCTACAGGACTAAAGAGCAAAATCCGACGAAACATATATATTGGAGCTATAGCTAAATCTTAACCGATTTTCTTCAAATTCGGCAATGTTGGTTCATGGATCAAGAAACTCTACCATTCTAAATTTCAAAACGATTGGATGTAAAATACAGCTTCTATAGGACTAAAGGGCCAAATCGGACGGAAGATATATATGGGAGCTATATCTAAATCTGAACCGATTTCAAATAGCGATCTTAACAGCCGCGAAATACTCTAAACTGCAAAATTTCAGAACGATCGGAGTGAAATTGCGACCTGTAGTCGACGAACAACTTTACATGGACAGACGGATGGACGGACATCGTTAAATCGAATCAGCTAGTGATTTTGAGTCGATCGGTATACTTTAAGGTGGGTCTAGGTGTTACAAACATCTGCCGTGAAACAAACTTATAACACTGTACCACAGTGTGGTGTAGGGTATAATAATATTTTTGTTACATAATAGTGAAATACTAAAATTTTTGGGGTACAATGTGGTTTTTTGAGCTACTGAGGGTGCCTACACTGAAAAAAAAAATTTCATAAAATTAAAAAAATGCTCCAAAGACGTCATTAGTTTTTAAAATAAGTACATTTTGTACTTAAAATATAGATGATTTCAATAATATTAAGTAATTTACTTAATTTTAAGTACAAAATGTACTCATTTTGAAGACTAAGGTCGTCTTTGGAGCATTTCTTTAATTTTATGACATTTTTTTTCAGTGTAGACACGTTCAGATTGTATTGATATGTTCAGAAAAGATGTTCAGATTTACGTTGGCTACAATTTTGCCAAACATTGTTACCCCAAAAAACTGGCAGGAATCAAGGGTGGTCTTCATACCAAAACCTGGCAAGGCGAGTTATACGACCCCAAAGGCTTATCGACCCATTAGCCTTACTTCTTTCCTGTTAAAAACAATGGAGCGAATAATTGATAACATGGTCAAAAGTAAAATAGCGAATGACAGGCTAAAATTCAAACAACACGTCTATGTCAAAGGAAGATCAGTGGAAACAGCTCTGCATAAGGTAGTGCATCACATAGAAGAGTCCTTCAGTAAAGAAATGTATACACCTGCTGTTTGCATAGACATTGAGGGCGCATTTAACAATGTACAGACCGATACACTTATCCAGTCCTTAGACGAGTTTCAGGTTGAACGGGCGCTGAAAACCTGGATCAACAATATGCTACGGAATAGGTGGATTATTTGTGGGTCATATGAAGTAAAAATTAGAGGCAAGGTAAATCGTGGTATACCTCGGGGGGGCATTTTATCGCCCCTTCTATGGATTACGACGATAAACAGTCTCCTAAAAGCACTCACCAACGAAGGACTTAAACCAGTCTGTTATGCAGACGTCGTTGTAATACTTCTAAGGGCTTTCATCCAAATTTATTATGCAGAAGAGCTGAAGAGGCACTTAACATAGCATATAACTGGGCACAACCAAGGGGATTAAATGTTAACCCAGACAAAACAGAAATATGTCTATTTACAAGGAAAACGAAGATCCCACGTTTTACCCGACCTCGATTCCTGAATAAGACTATTGCTATTACTAAAAAAGTAAAATACTTGGGAGTAATCTTGGATCAGAAACTGTACAGGAAAGATCATCTTAAAGAAAGAGTTACAAAGGCCCACAGATATTGGTTGTTGTGAAGAAGAGCTATAGGTTCAAAATGAGGACTACGTCCAAATATGACTCACTGGCTTTACATGAACGTGATTAGACCAATAATCACCTACGCCTGTGTAGTGTGGTGGACATCAATGGACAAGAAGTGCAACGTAATACCTTTGGAAAAAAGTCAACGTATGTGCTGTCTAGGCATAAGCGGGGCATTTAGAACTGCACCAACAAAAGCGTTGGAGACTATACTGCACATCCAACCAATAGACATCCGTATAAAGTATGAGGTAGCCCTCACAGCAAGACGTCTACAAGTGATGGATGAATGGATAAATCGAGACCACAAGTCGTACCATCAGAAGATTTTAGAATCTCTAGTTGGTCACATTCAAACGCCAGAAATCTCCGACCGCATTCCTGAAGTGCGGCTTACAGCTACCTGTGGTACGTTGTGCCAGACAGACGCTCCTGGGAAAATGGAACGTTGGCCCATGTGGAAACCAGCTGCTACACGGATGGGTCCAAGCGAGGAGGAAGGACGGGTCTGGGACATTTTATTGATGAACCAGAAGTCAAACTTCACTTCCGCCTCCCTGACCATAACACGGTATTTCAAGCAGAAGTTCGAGCAATCACGGAGTGTGTGAACTGGCTTAGTAACACCACAAAGCCTAAACATGCCAACATCTTCACAGATAGCCAAATGGCGATTAAAGCAATAACATCGGAAAGGGTCAAATCCAGAACTGTGTTGGACTGTAAAAGAACGATAAATGATTACTCAGCCCATGGACACAACGGAGTGATTGGAAATGAACGGGCAAACAGCTTGGCTTTAAAGGGCAGAGAACTTCGAGAAATAAACTTGGATTATTGGAAACCTTTCGAGGCCTTGGCTTACAAAACTGTGTGAAATAGCGCAACAGTAGGAGCAACTGCAATGATACTGTGGGGTGACCCAAATGAAAAGAAAACAAGAAGTCTTCTGAAACTAAACAAGATCGATATTAGTAAGATAACGGGACACTCAAGCTTACAAGCACATCTTCATCGCATAGGACTAGCCGGAAACGACGAATGCAGGGCATGCAGGGAAAAGATCGAAACGATGGAACAATTTCTGTGTCACTGCCCGGCTTTCACACATGCTCTTGCATGTGTCCCAACATTTTGGGTACGACATATTACCAGACTTGACTCACCTCAGAGAATATGACTGGAAGATACTGAGAAAATTCGTGTCTAGTACCGATTTTCTGTAACTCGTGAGGTATAAAAATATCATAAATAAGGAGCGCACAAAAGTCTGAACCACTGGCTTAAGTGTATGTCCATGGACATGACACGTTTAAACGTCTCCTCCTTCAACTTAACCTAACCTAACCTAGTGAAAAATTACGAGTCCCTGAAAGTTATGCTGAAAAAAGAAAAAACAAATTTTTTCCTTCACTTTTTAAAAAAAAATTACCGGAAAATATTTTTTTTGCAAAAAATGTTAAGAAACTTTGTTCAGCATGTTCTTAGCTACATTATTGCCAAATAAGCGACCAAGTCTGAATTAGTTGTTGGACAAAAGCTAATGACACCTTTTTCGAGGGGTCCACTGATTTTCAGAAACTTTGTAGGCCCATAAAAAAATTGGTTATACTACCCTTTGATAGTAGAATCGAACCAATACTGTCGAGTCCGTGTATTTTTCAAAAAGAGTTCATTTGTTGCATAGTGTTATGGGCGAGGGTAGTTCCGCACTTCCGGGGGCCTGCGTGTCAAATACAGTTCATACCTCACGTTCTACAATAAGAGATATATCTTGCTTATATACCTTCAAAACTATAGTCTTGTCGCAGGGGTTCCATTGACCCCTTGTAAGAGGGGGGTGGATTCAGAATTAAGGATCAAATTGATATGCCGTTTTTTACCATTCTTGCTCATTTTCCAATTATGAGTCGGAAGACCAAGATTGGAATTTTTAATTGTTTCGAGTATGTCAGCTGAGTTGGATGGTTCTTAAGTAACCCAGGTGAGGGCTCTGTGGTGACTAGGGATGTTGTTTTTTTTTCGACAACAACGGCCAGATCTCACCCAGTCGACTCAGAGCAGCCTTAAACAGGTCTACTGATCTTGCATCACCGAAAGCTAAGAGCTTTACTCTCCCCTGATGCCATCCTAACGGGTTTTCCAATAAGAGTGATATGATTTCTTTGAAAAAAATACACTTATTGTTAAGGAAATTCAAAAGTTTTGTATTTAGTGTGAGGTATAATCGATACAATTAAGTTCTAAATAAAACGATGCACCCAAATTTCGAGCAATTTTTCCACTAAATCAAGTCGTATATCATGAATGGCACGTTCAATATTGACATGTAAAGCTTGAAGAGAGTCTGGTTTATTTCGAAAGACCAATGGCCTCCAAGAACCCCACAAGGAATAGTCTAATGATGTTAAATCACAACTTCTGCCATTCAATATCGCAATTTCTTGAAATAATCGAATCACAAAACTTTTCTCGCAACAATTCAATTGTTTCATTTGCTGTGTGGCATGTAGCCACAATCGGTCAATGGCAGAAAGATAGCTCCTAACGAGAGATAAAATATTGGACTTCATCACATGACTAAACTCACTGATTTCCAAGCAAACCTTGTGGCCGAATATCTCGAAAACGAGAGCTAACGTAGAAAAACGCTTACCACCACTAGATTTTGACTTCTATAGCGCTTAGATGCAACATTGGAGCTATATACAAATATATATTAGGGCAGGTCTAATAGAAAATATTGCGGTTGTCCGCATCTCAAATGATGGCTTGTTGTTATAGTGATTATCCTCAAAATATTTCGGCTATACATATATTGAGACTCAAGTGAACAGTGTGGTGTGTAATAACATGTTATAGTTTTTAGGTAGCATGCAACTGAAAAATAAAAAAAATAGCAACAGATGATGGATGGCAGGCACAAGTCAATACCGGAATAGAAAATTTCAATTGAACCTATCAAACTGACAAGAATGACAATCGAATCTTGTGATATTACATTTAACTGCAAAAATTCGGTTGAGGCAACCAATCTGTTTTCTGTGTAAGCATATCAAAAACGTAATTTGTCTTCGTGTAGGGCCTTCGGTCACTCCTCACTTCCTCCATGTCAGCTGCGGGTACAACAAAATTTTCAGGAGAAACATGTTTACATATAATTCAGAGAATTCTGTTGAAGAAAATAGCTTTTGATTTATTTCCCAAATTATCACACCACCACCACCAGACACTGTCAAATGCATTTGTTATAACCCCAACAATTATACAAACAACCAACAAATACACATTTATAAAGAAAATTTGTTTGCAATTAAATTTTATTGGTAATGCATTTAAACTCAGAAATAAAATCTCAGAAAAAAAAGAAAAAAGAAATAAAAATACCAACGAAACCATTTTAGTAACATGAACAGAAGAACCCGCAAATCGTATAAATAAATGTAACAATTCAGTGGCAAATTTTTTAGGCATTCGAAATGATTAAAGTACGCGAGACAATCGCTAAATATACTGCGCGTTATTGTTGACGGATAAGTGAATACGGGAATTATAACCGACAAAAAATTTTGTGCAAATATTTCTCTAATATTATGTGAAGACAAGTTGAAAATAGTGTTGTAGTGCCATAACACAGAAAATCGCGAAAATATACATAAATAAATATTTTTGCAAATACTTATTAAGACGGTCAAGCAAAAAAGGCAACAAAAAAAGAGAAAATATTTTGAAAAAATTAGGAAAAAAATTATATAAATAGAAAATAATTTGAATCTCAAAAGTTAATTGTGAGAGTGATTGAAAGAAAAAAGAGAGCTTAACGCAAACGGAGAGGGCAGAGCGCTTTTCTCTAAAGAGAAAAGAGAGCGCCAATAAAAATTGATTTATTAAAATTACGACTAATAAAAACAAAAATAGGTCAATTGTTGGATAAACCAAAAGAGCCCCTTTCCCATAACCCACCTCAACCAACAACACCCCCCTCGACTACTACTACCACACCGCGTATAGAAGACACCTTTAACACCCCCTTTTTGGTGGGAAATTCGAAAATGCCAAATGCTTCGACTTTGTTGAGGGTGAACAACAACAATAACAGCATCATTTCTGAGGATGACGTCCGAGTGTCATCTAAACAATTATCGAAATCAATCGATGATCGAAACCTCGATGATGATTCACCTGAACGACGAAGAACACCCACGACGAAGACTACGTCGTTAGTGTCATATGTTGGTGGGTTTCCTTGTCTCGGGGCAGGGGATGAGTGCTATACAATATTTCCGTTAATTTCGAAAAATGGAAAAGGCAGGAAATTCTATGATAATGAAAATCTTTCATCGCATAATTTATGGTACACTTTGAAAAAGCGTCTAGAAAATGATGGCAAAGAAAATATGAAAATACAAAATATGATTTTAAGATCAAAGGAAAATGTTGACCTCTATAATGCGAGAAAATATAATAATAATAATAATATTGATGATGAGAAGAAATCTCAGAAATTGCAAAAATATTTTCCATTTCAATTTGAAATAATAACAGAGCAAAAAATTATGAATACATTTCCTTTTATTCATAATGAAGAATTTTATCTTAAGCAATGGGAGGAGGAAAAGGAGGAGAAGGAAGATGAGAAGGTGGAGGAGAAGGAGGAAAAGGAGGAAAAGGATTTTCAAAATTTGGAGCTGGGAAATATTACTAATGAAAATAAGGATCATATGTTAAATGAAATAAACATTACAAAACTTTTAAAACATGAATATTTGGAAAATGAAAATAACGCTTCAAAGCTTAAGGAAGCGGATTTAAAATTCTCGGATTATGGAAATAACACGTTAATGTATAAGGACAAGGGTGCTCAATTGGTTTATGAAAATATAACTAAAGAAACTTCTGAAGAATTTGAAAATTTTAAACTAAAAAATATATCAAAATCGAAAATTCAGCAACAATTTCCTATAAAACATAAAACAAACAAAACAAAATTCCCTTACGTCTCTCAAATCACGAAATATTATGGAAACAATGGCATAATCGTAAATAATCAAAAGCATTTTGAAATAATAAATATAACGGAAATTTTAAAACAATTTAAAAAATCAATAAACAGTAAAACCGATCTAGAACTAACAAGATTTCCTTTGAAAAATCAACAATTTATTAGAGACCAAAAACTATCTTCCGAACAGGGGCTAAAATTCCCTTTACAAAATCAACAATTCGAAGGAAAGAAAAATCTTAAAAACCTCAAAACGCCGCACCCGGGAAACGTTAACGCTAAAAATAACATTCAAACGGAAGTAACGAAATTTCCTCAACAAAAATCACAAAACAAAACAAAATTTCCCTTATTGTTTAACAATGAAAAACCGTTTTATAAAAATCTAGAATATTTTCTTGGAAATAAAACTCTACAAAATCAAAAAATTTGCTCAACTGAATATAAATTAAAGAAATTCCTCAAAGAAACCCCTGTAAATAATAATTCAATCTTGAAGAAAACTCATGAAAGGAGAAAATTTCCCTTGGCACGCTATGGTTTAAAAGTAAATCCCACAAAATTCCCTTTAGTATATTCCCATCAAGCCAAAGACACAAACCTTTTCCTTTACAAACCACCCATAGAAGCAAGGAAATTCCCGTTAATCATTACTGCAGAGAAAAATAAATTCCCCTCTGAAAGTAGTGCCGAGGAAGTTTTATTAAATTTAACTCTACCAGAGATACATAAACTCTATAAATTAAATAAAATTAAAGAGTCATTGCAAGCTTCCGTAATTTTCTCTGATCTACCATATGCGCCAAGCAGAGGAGTAATGACAAAGTTCCCTTTGAAAGAGAGGCTCGTGAAAAGATTCTATAGGAAATTTCCCCGCATGGGGGATATTTCCATCAATTATTTGCCCACAACAGCTGTGAGGAAATCGAGTGCCATTAATTTGGTAGAGTGGAAAAAACATAAAATCTCCGCAACATTTTTGAATAACAAGCAAAAAAATAATAATGTAAACAAGGGGAAAACAAGCAAAAAATTGCCGCCGTCCATGACGCAGAAAATTGTACAAAAACAACCACAACAGCCGAAAGAAGAGCAGACAACGGTGTATTGCCAAAAATCGAGTAATGATCATGAACAACAGGCGTCTCAAGTTCAATTCGCAAAACAACAAGTTCATGTGGAACAGAACTCAGCGGCCGTATCATCATCCTCGACGACAAAGAATGCTAAAAATATTCTCATTGAGCCATCATTATTATTGTTGGAAGTGGGACAGTCTACTACTTCTTCGGAGAATTGTGAGCAAATTCATTTGAAAGCAGACGCCATCATTAATAACGGAGAAGAAAAGCAAAAAAAAAATCCTTCGTTACTCTTTGCAAATATTAGAAATTCTTCGCTTAATCATCTGCCATATAATAGCGATTTTGATGCCGATGATGAGTATGATGGCGACGACGACAACGACGATGATGATGATGATGAGGAAGCAACGATGGGTATATTACGCGCCTCAACACCCCCAATGAGCGGCGGCGGCAACACAACAACAAGTGTTCAAAATACCGAGAGAATTAGAGCGGTCCCACAACGCCAACAACACCACCACCATGAACGTGATCTTGGTGATCTCTGCAATCCGCAGGTTGCCCAAATTGTGGAATGCTCAGATGTACGTGATACGTTCGCCATAACGGTCGATAACGTCGGTGCAAACAGTGGAGATCTTAGAAGAACGGGTAGTTTTCTGGTTAAAAACGATTTAACAAGCCCAGCACCGTCACCGCGACCGCCATCACCTTCAACCACCGCCGCCGCCGCCGACTACGTTCAAACATTGCCGCTTACGCGCTCGCGTTCGCTTTCCCCTACTCCGGCCGCTTCAAACGATCGCAATCGTAGTTGTAGTATTCATAATTTTCTTACGTCACATGAATATTCTCCGCATTATAGTGAATTATTGCCAAGATTTTCCGTGCTCGAATTGCCAGAGTTGAGTAGCAATGCAGGCGTTTCTGCGGAAATTAATGAAAATAGCACAACAGCTATAATAATTAAACAAAAAATCAAATTACCAAGTGAAACAATATTCAGTAAAAAACTCAAACTAAAGTCCAAAGTAAATGCATTCTTGGAAGATTCTAATGAGCTTTCAATAGACTCTAACGAAATCGTCGAAGAAATGAAGTTCGAAATGAAAAGTAGTAAAGAAGATAAAACCGCTTCGGCCATGTCGTCATCGCCTGCGACTAATACGCGTTCCGTCGGTAAATATGAGGCGGTCACACCCGCTATCACATCCAGCTATTCACGTTCGAAACCCAACGCTACATCAGCTAGAAATTCCACAGATCGCAGCAGCAGCTCCTATAATCCCGCCACAAGTAGTCTAACTCCCAGTTTAGCTAACCGTCGACTTTACAATGATAGCAGTTCTGCAACAAATTCCGCGACCGGTCGTTCCACACCCACCTCCACCAGATATGACAATGAAACACCGCGATCGGCAGGTTTGAGAAGACTTTCGACGGATAGCACCGGATCGTTGAAATCATATTCGGATCGGCCGACACCAACCCTAAACTCAAGATATACCAATGATTTAAACAGCTCCAAGTATAGCAATGACTCTTCCACAACACCCTCTTCAAGATATAGCAATGAAATCAATTCAACAACACGTCCTGTTGGCAGTTCTTCCTTACGTTATGCTAATGATGGAGCAACTGCTTCTCATCACAGCTCCAACATTTCTCAAAGAAATTCAACAACACCCTCGTTAAGTTCAATAAGAGGTTCCACCTCCACCTCTTTGCTATCGGTAGATATGCCGTCGCGTTACTTGCCCGCAGACCCTATAACGGATACTTCGTCTTCAGCCATAAATCGTGGACTCTCACTGGATACTTCTCCTTCAGTGGATCGATCACGTTTACGACGACAAAGACGCATACATACTCAAGATTCCCTCGACGAGGAAGAAGATCCCATACAACGTTTGAATCGTTTAAAGGCGCGTATTACAGCCTCCCTCAGTGAAGTGAAAAATGTCCTGAAGCAATACAGTACCGATGCTGAAGGGGAAACGGAAAATCAAGCATCTAAAGGTCTAGCACCACCTCCTACACACTCCTTAGCCAGAGATCGTTTGTCCAAAGAAGCTATAGTGGAAACCAGTGAAGAAGCTAAAGAGCCTGTTAAATTTAGATTTGTGAAAAAAATAAGAAGAAGTAGTTTTTACACCGATGAAGAGGGAGAAAATCAGCCCACGGGACAAGATGAAACCGATAAGGGAATAGTGGTCAAGAAAACTGAAGAAAATATGCATTTGGATATACCAAGCACCAAAGAATTGAGTCCTTCAATTGGTCAAGATGAGACCGATAAAAGTGTAGCAGACAAGAAAATAGGAGACCTAATGAAAGAAAAAAGTCGTGTAAACCAAAACGCTAAAGCTGACACCATTTCTGAGAGAATTTTAAACGAAAATGGTAACAGCAAAATGGAAAATAATTTGAACGAAATTTCTGATAAACGGGAAAAATCACCAAACTCCTCGGCAAATGCTAAGCCTTCGATTAAAATAGAAGATTATGAAAAAGTTCCGTTAACTAATCAAAAACCGAGACAAATAACCAATTCTCGCGAGGCTTCTCCAAAATCAAACACAGCTTCAAATGATCTAGTTTCTCACGATAATAATATTAGAAATGAAGTGCAAATGAATGATATAGAATCTACCAATGAAGTTGTTGTCAATAGTGTCGGTAATGATAGTAAGAAAGAAAAGGTAGCAAAGAAAGCACAAAATAATAAAACAAAAAATAATGCTAACAAAACAAGTGAAAGTAAAATTTCCCTAAAATCGGGTTCAAAGACTAAGGGAAAATCAAAGGAAAGTGCATTGGTAACTGTAAATCAATCTAACGAAAATGAAATCGCGGAAAAAGCTAACGCAAATGCAGAAGTCACTATAAAATCGGTGATTTATGAACAAAAATCCAACGATACAACGAACAAGGCCGGGAAAACCTCAGTTCTCTCCTCACCACGAAGTTCTTTGGTCCCTAAGGATGGATCAGAACTAGATATCAGTGAAAAAATTAACAAAACTAAGGAAGTTTCTCCCAAACCCGAGATTATTGTAACCAAAATCAATGATACAACTGCTGAAACTACTTTAGAATCGGCAACCAGCAGCAAAGAAGCTGAAAACAAAACCAATAATATGACAATGGAAACGCAAACACTTAAGGAACTTGTTTTAAGTGCAACCGAAACAAAACTTGAAGAAGAGAAGAGAGTTTCTGTCACAGAAACAGAAAAAACCATCAATGAATTAACAATTCCCACAAAAAAGAAAACCTTAACCAAACCCAAGGAGAGCACCGCCTCACGGCGAGCTTCTTTGGCTGCCGTAGAGGGATCAAAAATTGAACCTGCCGTAAAATTGGCCACACCGGCAACCGTACGAAGGCGTCCCTCTGATTCTGAAGCAATTGTTAAAAAGAAATTAATCACCACCAAAACCACAACTTCCGGTGCGATTGCGGAAGTGACGCCAAAACCGAAAATCGTCAAAGTTAAACGGCCATCCAATAAAAAACTCAACGACGACGATGGCAATGACAATAAATCTCAATTGGCAACAACGCAATCTGCAGCTATCCCAATAGATAAGAGCCAGAGTAACGAAACACTAACACTAACACCTTCATCATCATCGTCTTCTGTGACCAATCGATCGCCACAGGTTGAGATTCAGGGTGATAAAAACAAGGATGTAACATTGCCAAATGATAAAATGCCATCGTTAGCGTCGAACGATATCATTGACCGAAAAACTGATCAAGTTTTGCCAACGCCATTAAAGATCGATGAGGCGATAAAGTCACCCCCATCATTACCTGCAGAGATAAAGACAATAGAATCGACGACGACAACGGCTACTGCTACTACCTCCAACAACGCGACAAATAATCGAACAACAACGACAACTACAAAGAATTTCGAAACAAGTGAATTCGAGAATAATGTTGGCACCGCTATGTTAGCAAATGTTAAAACGACGCTGGTAAGTTCAAACACAACCAGCGAAGCAAACGGTCAAAAACGTCGTACGGCATTATCCCCGCCAGAAGATTTGCATGATCTACTGCAGGAGGCAGTAGTAATTGTGAAACCCACAAATACTGCTGTGGAGCAACAAAAAGAAGTCATCGACAAAGAGTACCAACAATTAGCAACGAAAGATAGTTCGGAAAATCTTAAAACGTCATCGAAATTGGAGGTGTCCAATGAACCACCATTGGACAGCATCGCACTTAAAGAGCAACAGGTGGCCATCAAGACAACAGATAAACTGAAAGAACCTTCTATTTCTATAGATACAACGAAAGCAGCACCAGCAGAAGCAGCAACAACACCCGTACCATCCTCCTCCTCAGCAACAAACGCCACAGCGATCACGTCGTCATTGGCCTCCTCTTCTTCTTTGTCGGCGGCTGAACACTCAACGTTAACGGTTACAAAATCGCAACAACAACAGCAGCAGCAGGGGCAGACAACAACGATAAGTGACGAGACTGCTACAAAAACCAACAGCTCTCCACAAATTTCCATTAGTCGAACACAAGACGCCACAGCAGACACATCATCAGCAGCAGCATCGACTACCCTCAACAAGGAACTCCCTGCTACAGATAAAGAAAAAGAACCCTCAACAAATATGCCCGAATTAAATCAGTCTCCGGCCCCGGTTCAAACTGCCGAAATTCCCCATGAACCGGGCGATAAGCTAAAGAAAAAAATTATTATTAAAAAAATCATCCGACAAACATCCATTGACAAAGCCAAAAAAATCGAAGATAAAAATGTTAAGAAATTAGAACTTCCCCCAAAAGCTGAGTCTTCCAAAGTTGCCACCATCACACCTTCTGCTGTCTCCACCACCGAGACGGAGGATACAAAGGATATTCAAGTCAAAACTGAGAATATCTCTAAAGAGGATACAGGCACTGTTAGTGCCAGTGAGGATTATTCAGAAGCTACTGAAAACTCTACCGAAGAGTCATTATCTGAATCGGCTGCCGCCACTGCATTACCAGGTAAACCGAAAAAGGAACGCAAAGTCAAAAACAAAGTAATAATCAAACGTCAAAAACGTCGCCTATCCATCAGTACAGATTCATTTTTCAGTCATAGCGCCCCTCAGGAAGAGGTTGTGCCCGCCGAGGTAGAAACTCTTGAGAAGGCTATAGCCTATGTTACCGACGATGACGATGATGAGGAAGAGGATCATGAGACAGCAAAAGAAGTTGTTGAAGAGAAAAAACCTTTGAAATCCTGCATCAATAAAAAAGAGTACAATATTGGTGATGAAGTCCTCTATGCTGAACGTTCCAGACGAAATCAGATACGTTGGAGACGTGGTCGCGTCAAGGAGCAAATTACCAGCATTTCTTATTTGATTAATATCGATGGCACCGAGGTCTCATCGCACGTAAACTATTTGAAAAAATACACCGGACGTAAGGTGAATTTCGGCGGCAAGGAATATTTGGAAATTGATTATGAGCAGCTGGCCGAGGAAGAAGAACGGGCGGAAAGAGTTCAAAGGCGTTCATACAGCATATGGAATATGGTGTAAGTGAAAAGAATGATAACAATGTGAAGGAATCGCAAAGAAACAAATTTCAAGTGAAAAATCTAAAGAAAACAAAAACTTATCCAAATCAGTACGTAGAGTACAAGTAGTAACATAGATAATGTTGGAGGCTTCTTTCCATGAAGCATCGAAAACCAAAACCAATTATTATGGTTGTTCTGTATGACTTTGTGAACATTTTAAAATGGTTTAAGTATTTGCTGTGTAAATTTTTCTTTTAAATATAACGGTTAAAACATCGCTATTAATTTAAAGACATTTCCAGTTGCATCATATGAAACAATTTCATTTGAAAGTAACGATATAAATGTGATTAACATAAAGGTGTTAAGAAAAACTACGCGAACATGAAGTTTATTGATTTTGAAATCAGAAAAACAAAGTATAACAGTTTTGTAAATTTTTATTTTTTTTTTGGAAAATAAACATATTTCAAAGTGATTAATGAAATTTTCGTTATAAGAAAACATTACACAAACTATAAGATGGTGCGAACAGAGTATAACTATTAAGACGTTTGGTGGTTTTGTGGGTTTGAAGAAAAAAATTTATTATAACAGTTATAAATTATTGGTGTTAAACAAGTACAAATCTATAAGTCGGCGCAATCAGAGTACAACAGTTAAGACGTTTAGTGATTTTCGAAAAAAAACGGAGTATAACAGTTAAAAATTTTTCGTGTTAGGAAAAACTAATATGAAAAACGTGTTAAAAAACCTTTCGTAACACGAAAAACTAATAGGACTGCATGAACGGAGTATAACAGTTATAAATTTTTGTGGTTTAGAATCAACAAATTTAGTATAGTACGTTGGATACGTTGGAATATAACAATTATAAAGCTTTATGAGTTTTATTAATACACTAATTTCAATTAGAATTATGCAACTATTTATGTCGAACAAAAAAATTGCACACAATACAACGGAGTACAGCAGTTAAAGTTCTTTTGAATAATAACCAAATTTCAATTTTAGTTATGAAAATCCTTTAAATTTTTGTGAAAAAAATATTTTAAAAAAATAGCACGTGTTAACATTTCAAAAAAAACTATAAACGATATTGAGATAAATATACATGAACAGAGCATAACTGCTATTAAATTATGTGGTTTTGAAGCGAAACATTTAGTATAACAGTTATAAAGTTTTAAAATTTTTAAAAAATATCTAAATTTCAATTATAATTATGCAACTATTTATGTTGAGCACAAAAATTACACACAATATAACAAGGTGCAAACGAAGTATAACAGTTATTTTGAATAAAAAGCTAATTTTAAATTGATTTATGAAAATCCTTAAGATTTTTTGTGAACAAAAATATTGAGGAAAATATTTAAACAGAATTTAATTTAACATATTTTGAGATAAATATGTATTTATTTTCTGATTATTAAAAGCACTTTATATCAAATATTCAAATCAAGCGATGTTCCATGAATAGACAAATCTAGTGTACAAGTATAACAGTTCAAATTCGTGGTATCATAGAGATTAAGGGTAATTTATATCAAATATGAATATCAAGAGATTTTCCGTGAATTGACAAATATAACAGGTTAATTTCGCTGAAATCTATATAAATCATAGACATGTTTTGTGAAAAAACAATTATGTGAAAAAACATGTTCCACGAAAATTGCTTTGTTATCGATACTCAAAAATGGTTACTGTTATACTCCACATTTATTGGATAAATGGTAAATAGGGTATTACCCTATAGTTAAATGATTCAAATTACGTTTTTCTCACAATACCGTTTTGATCTTTGAAAAGGAGGATAAGAGTCGAAAAAAAGTAATCTTAATTTTTTGAGAAAAATCTCGTGCACATATAATAATTCAACATTGTAAGAAAAGAAGTATAACAGTTACCAAGAAAAATACGAATTTCTGAATATTAAAGACAGATTTCTGTGACTAAAAATGTATAATATTATAGTCCACAAGTATAACATTTTCAAATTGGCTGAAAAAAAAAATAATAATAAGTAACTCTAGAGAAGTTTAGTGAAAAAATTGACGAGAGAAAAAATCATATAACAGATATATAAACCTCAAGCATTCTGAGTGCAACCGAACTCTCTAAACATACATTTAATTAGTGTAAATACGTGCTACTCAAACCTTTTTAGAACTATGTTAAGGATTAAAACATTATTGACATAAAATATGCATTGGAAAATTTACTTAATTTCAAAGACTTTACATACTCCAAAGACATCCTAATCTTTCAAATGAGAAAAAATCATTCTTAGATTTAGTAAAATTTAAGACACTGTCTGTTTAACAAAAATTTCCTTGATTTAGAGATTAGGACGTGTTGGAGAAAAATATTCGAGATTAACAGCCTGTTTCTGTAGCTTAAAATGTTGCTTTCGTTCGCCTGCCAGACGACAAACAGCTGATTTGGGTTTCACTAACTTCCATCACAACGTAAAGTCGAACGATAATGAACTCGTACGAAAACGTAATCATTTCAGTGTAAATTTTGGATTCTCTATCTCTCTTTGCTGTCATCTGGGCGAACACAAATGTCAGATCGAGTCACTTTATTTTATTTGTCGACTGATAGGAACAATGACAAAAAAACGTTATTAAGAGCAAAAAATAAGTAGATATAAATATAATTATGGTAAAAACAATTAAATAATAATAAAATTGTATACATATGTTTACATATTTAAGCATAAAGAAGTCAACATTGGCAGCTCGCTAAGATGGAAAAAATTCATCAGTGCACAATGAGAGAGAAAGAAATGAGAGTATTAGATCAGCTCAGTTGACCCACCAAGGGTTGATTTTTGGCCACCACTAGTGTAAAGGATACAGAGGTGTATTTTCTAAGACCGACCATACAAAAATGTGGGCTTTTTTAGACCGGAAGTTGTGAAATTATTGATCTGGCAATTACATTATTTTCCAATAGGTAAATTTGACGTAAAGCCAGGCGAACGAACGAACGAACCTTAGAGAAACCAAATTCCAGACGAAAGTGAGTGACTGGTTTTCGTTCGCAGAGACTTTCGTTAGAAATACAGAAACAGGCCGTAAGTTTTTTTTTTAAATCCATTATTTCACCACAAACATGTTCACGGTATAACAATTATATTATGTTTAAATCGAAGGAAGTACTAATTAACCAAAATTTTTCTTAGGTGTTGTAACATATCGTCAATATTTTTGTTTATGTACAAAATGTTGGCCGGGTATATAATATTGTCTTTTGATATAAAAATATGTACAATTTCATAAAATAAGAGTTATTACAAATTAAGTATTTATTACATTATGTTATTGTGCAATTAAATAACATTTTGATAATATAACCTACAATTTGAATAGACGTCATAGAAAACACTTTTCGTATTCTAAACGAATATGTACAGTTACTAATCAAAAGTGTTTGAATGTTTATTACCGAAAAAAATAATGCTAAATTTAAGAATTCCACACTTCAGCAAAAATAGAATAGATAACAAGGACATTTTTTTAGTAAAAAATACACAAAATATTTCAAATAGTGCAAAAATATCAAACATTTAAAATAAACCATTTGAATACATAAAAAATATTTTCGACAATAAAAAATGCAATTGATACATAAATTGTATAATAGAATATTTGAAACGGACATGTGAAAGAAATCGATCAAATAAACGAATTGCTCATTATTTTTAATATTATTGTAAAGTTTAGACAAATCCTTATTGCAAACTGCGTTTAAACATCTAATACCATTCGATATAGAAAAACATACATTATCTAGCAATTTAGTTAGATATTTAATATATTTCAAACACGTATGACAGTTTCAGTAACTGGCTGTTTTACAAAGTTATTTTTATTAGTATTTTCAGAAAAATGTTATATTAACATTTGTCTAAATTTATGTATTATAGCGAAGCAATTTTAGATTTAGCAAAGAAATAAAAAATGCAGAATTTAATACCAAATCGAATATCAGAATTAATTTTACGCAGTTGCAATACTTTTAATATTTATCCAAATTGAACATACATCTTGATTAGTTATTTATAGAAAGATTTAAACTAATCAAGGATCGAATTTTATTGCTGCAGCATAAAATTCACTGATTCCCCATCTTTTGGTAACTGTTATACTTAAAGTTCATCCGATTCTTTAAAAACATTTTTATTATGCTAGCTAAATTTGTGTACATACATATATCTTCGCTACAAAATGCTTAGCTTTATATAGAGCAAACTTTCCGTGGAAATTGGTATAAAATTAAAACTATTTTGCACTCTATAAATACAAATATTTGTGATTTGAAAAAGCTTTCATACATGGTTTTGAAGAAAAACAAAGTATAACAGCCTGTTTCTGTAACTTACAAATTTGCTTTCGTTCGCCTGCCAGACGACAAACAGCTGATCTGGGTTTCACTAACTACCATCACAACGAGAAGTCGTACGATAATAAACTCGTACGAAACTGTAATCATTTCAGTGCAAGTTTTGGTTTCTCTATCTCTCTTTGCTGTCATCTCGGCGAACACAAATGTCAGATCGAGTCACATTATTTTATTTGTCGACTGATAGGAACAATGACAAAATAAACATTATTAAAAGCAAAAAATAAGTAGAAAGTGAGTGACTGGTTTTCGTTCGCAGAGACTTTCGTTAGAAATACAGAAACAGGCCGTAAAAGTTATAATTTTTTATGATATTGAATAATAAAAATAAATCAGTTTGGGGGTCGTGGATTCGAATCCCACCAGAGGCTCTGGTCTGTCGCAACAAACTGAAAAAGCAACATGGTCTTTGTCACCCGGCTTCTCCCTGGACCGTAAAATTAGAATATAAATTTACTTTGTATTGTAATTCATATAAATAAATAAATAAAAATAAATCGATTTAAATTAAGCTAATAAACCGCACTGTTGTACATTTAAAAAGCTTTTATGACATAAATAATAAAAATAAATAAACTTGAAGTTGAATTACAAAAATCATTGACAATTTTAGTGAAACAAACGAAAATACAACGAAAAATTTTGAGGATAATGTTTATTGAACATAATGTGCGTATGACTTTTCCACATTAGCATAAAAACGACATATAGGAAAATTATCTATATAAATATTAATTTCTACATATTAAAGGTAATTGCCTTTGAAAGTATAAAATTCGGATTTTTGTGAATAGAAAAATATAGTGTACACGTATAACAGTTTAAATTTTTCTGAAAAGAGTTGTTTAGTGAACAAACAAAAAAAAAAGGGTTCCACGAAAGTAAAAATTCCTTCGTTTACAGTACGTTTACTACAAAAATACTATACCGGATTCTTCGAAACATTTTCTCACAATTTCTCTTGATAATAATTTTACTTTTACCCTTTAGCGAACCTATACTGAGATCGTAGAAATGCTGGGGATACTGTCCACTTAATGCGATTAGCAAAATAATTAAAATTATGTTGTATATATAACGGACCTATACTGGCATCATACAAATCCTGGTAAAACTGTTATACACAATGTCCACTAGAAGTGAATAGTACAAACTAATAATAATAAGAAAAAAACATTATGACGAACCTATACTGGAATAACAAAAATATTGGGCAAACAGTTATACACAATGTCCCTGGACGTGAATAGTAAAATAGTAAAAATAAAATTATTTTTAACTTTTAACGATTATCCACTAATGTCCGCTAGAAAAATATTTTTATCCTCAAACGAAACTTAATCATGGAAAAACTGTTATACTCGAAGTCCACTATACGTAGTAATAATATAAGCAAAATTTAACTTAAGACAAACCTATAGTGGGATAAGAAAATCCTGGGAAAACTGTTATACCCAATGTCCCTGGACGTGAATAGCAAAATAATAAAAAAAACTTATATTTACCTTCAAACAAACCTAAATCGGGATGACAAAAATCCTAGGAAACTGTTATACTAATGTCCACTAGACATTAATAGTAAAATAATAAATATAAATATTTTTTTAACCTCAAATGAACATAAACTGGGTAAACAAACTAGACGTGAATAGTAAAATAATAACCAAAATTTCACTTATGACGAACCTAAACTGGGATAACCATAATTCTGGGAAAACTGTTATACTCAATGTCCCTTAAGACAGGACTAGTAAAATAATAAAAATATTGTTTTTATTTTTAACATATAACGAACCTTTAATGAGATTATAAAAATCCTGTGGAAACACTGTTATACTTAATGTCCACTATATGTGAATAATACTGGGGAAACTGTTATACTCAATGTCCACTAAACGTGTATCATAAAACTAAAATTATTTCGGAATACGAAGTTGGATTTTCACGAAAATAATTATTTCATATTATGCCAATGTAATACTCAATGAAATAACTGTTATGCTCAATACTTATATTATTTTTTTCTAAACAAACGTAAATTCCAAAAGATATATTTCACAATCTAAAAAACAAAGAAATTTTGGATAATATTTATGACATTATATTCATTCGACAATTTGCAATCAATAATCATATTATCAATGAACAGAAAAAAACGAAAATTCTTTCACTTTTATATCGTTGTAATAAATTTAAAAAAAAAAAGTTGTTTACAAAGAAAAAAAAAATCGTCATCAAATGAAAGATTGATGCCAAAGACTTTCTTAACCTTTAAAATATTTACACCCTACACTAAAAAATAGAAAATTTCATTAATATATATTTAGAACATTTTCTAAATTGTAAGTACAAAATGTAATAATTTGAAAAACTAAGCACACATCGTTGACGCCAATCTTTACATTTATGACAAAAAACTTTCTGTGTAATTTAAACATATTTCAATTTAGGATAAATAACTGTACTATGCATGAGAAATAAATGTTCTTTCTGGAAATATCTATAAATTTGTTAAGGCGCCCATAGACGAGAACTGCCGCAGTTCATGCCGATGAACCCCTTGTGTACGTGTGTGATTGACATTTTCGATACACACATATCAATCAAAATTTAATTTATCCATTTTTATCACTTTTCACACAAAACTATTTTAAATTTTCGTTGTTTACATACTTATAATAAAATTTCCAATAATCTGGCATATAATGATGAACAAAATTCATCTGATTGATATGTGTTCATTTTGAAAATCAACAGTATTTTGATTTTCATACTGCAACCAATACATTCTCATGTTGTGTCAAATTCACCAATACACATATTGCCGTTCCTGCGGCAGTACTCGTCTATGGGAGGCTTTACATTAAATATGATTTATTTCTTTTATAAAGTTACGTACTCAGTTTGAGATCATTTTCGTTTCAGATTTAAACCAAGTCTTTTTAAAAGATGGCTTAAACCAAAACCAAAATCAAAATCAAAGTTAATCCTATACCCAATAACTGGACCATTAATTTTCTAATTACTTAAAATCTAAAAGAACCTTTTTAACACTAACATTGTTTTGATCCTAAATATATGTAACTGTTATACAGCAAATGAAACCATTTTAAATTGTTGTCAGTGTAATTTCTTTTACATATCCTTAGCTTTGAATTATAGAGAGTGTATATATATATAGTTTAGTTAATATTTACTTACTTTTTTTTAATTTTTGTATTATTATTTTGTTGAGTTTAATTAAAAAATTTTAAGTTTGATTAAAATTTTTTAATGATCTCTGAAACATTCTGGTGACATTGTGTATAAAGAAGCAGAAGCCGAAGAAGAAAATATTGTTTTTAGTCATTAATTGTTAAGTGTTACTGATAATCTGTAATGTAAATACGTATGTTACCTAAATAAATATATAAACAAACAAATAACTTTTTAAAATTTGCTAAAGAAAAATCCCACACTGAACAAATATTTAAACATAATAATATTCTATTAAATCCCTAAACATAATTTTAGTTTAATTTATTTTTATATTTTCCGTAGTTTAGTATCCTGATAATAATTTTTTTGTTTTGATTTTTTAATATATTTTTACTAATAACACCATTCAAAATAAATACTTGAATTAAGTATATTTTCTTTAATATGTTTTAAACATCAATGAACATTGAACGTAATTATTTTTTTTATTGCGTAGTGTAATTGGCAATATATACCAAATATTTTTTATTTTTATAGCTTTGTTTTTAATTATTTTTAAAAATGTTATTTATTAATAGATTCATTCTGTTATTGTAAATATACATATCTATATAAATATACATATATACATATATATTTGTACAGACGTAGAATATGAATGACATTAAAAAAAGTCCCGTAATAAAATTTTGAAAATTTTTATTAAAAACAAAAAAAACATTGGTTTATTTTGAATCTATAGGAAGACTCGTACATTCTATTCGAATTTGTTATTTTAGGGGGAATGTTCTATGAGTGGGTTTTAAAACACTGTACAACAAAATCTGGAATAAAATCTTGGGATCGAATTCACCACATATGGAGCGCAAAACAGGCCGTACCTGTGGCTTAAGTGTATGTCCATGGACATGAGGCGTTAAAACGATTCATCCCATTAACCTAATGGCGAAGGGCCAATGCCAGCGGAATGCGGCGCGGCGTGTCCGAAAAGTTGAATTTTATTCAAATTATCCGCGCCGCCGCTTGATTTGGCATTGCCAGATTAATTATTCTCAATCAGACACAATTTCTTGTTCAACTTTTATTAAAAACGACCACATGTTTTGTGTACGGGCAATGCTGAATCCGCACCGCGCCGCATGACGCGTGCATTGGCCCTTCACCATAACCTACCTACAGTTCAATTGAAATATAAAAATCATTTAAAATGTAATTTAAAAAAAAATGTGTGTCAGTGAAACCTTATGGGAAAATTTTTTTGTAGAGCATTTTTATTCTGTATCACTACTGCTTTGGTTTCAACGGTTACTCGAAACTTCCAAGTAACGCGTGATGCAAGTAGAGATACTTTTTTCAATAGCCTTTTTTTTGACAGATCACGTGTGAGTGGTGTCATGCTGTCATGTTATTTTTGTTAAGTATTGTTTGGCATTTCATCATGTAAAGACTTACGCCTGAACAACGTTTACAAATCGTTCAACTTTATTACGAAAATTCACGTTCTGTGAGGAATGTGTTTCGTGCACTTCGCTCAACTTATGGTCAACATAATCGAGTTATCGAAAATTGGACTCAACGGATGGACCATCTGAGACGTAGCTGCGGCCAACATTTGATAGACGTAATCTTCAATAAATAAATGCCAAAGAATATTCTTTCAAATGATAATAAACATTCACCATTCAATTTGAATTTTCTGTGTTTTTTCTTTAAAAAACAATGGATCACGCTATATTATACAAAAATTTAGCCCCGATAACGACAACGACGCGAATATAAGAAAATTTCAATAAAAAACACCTGTGTTATTTTAGGAAAAGGCTGTGAAGAAATATCTTCAATAATATTATATAAAGAATAATCTTGTAGAATATTTCGATATTAAAATAGAAAACGGTCAGACAGAGCTTTCAAATATGGGTGGTTTCGACATTACGGGCCAATTTCGACATCATTTGCGGCATTGAAGTTTTTTGTTATATTCAGTATTTCAGATAGGTAGATTTAATCCATCCACTATTATCGAAGGTACACATACATTTTTTAACCAAGTTATGCGAAATTTTTAAAATATATCCTCCAGGGTAATGACGGAGGAGTATTATATCCGAGAATCCTTGATCTTATGACATATTTGGATAGAACACCTCAAAATAAGAAGAAAAATTAACGGGCAATTTATCGATAACTTGCTTAGTTATCGGACGATAACATTTGAAAAAATCGACAAAAAAATTGAATTTTTTAATAAAATGAGGTCAATAATAGGGAAAAAATTCTATATTACACTAGTTACTGTAACATCAAAAAAAAATAAAACGAAAAAATCTACAAATTTTCTTGATAACAACCTTAGTTATCGAAATTGAAACAATCTTTTTGTTATTATTTTGAATCCATTTGAATGGAAAAAGCCAAAAAGTCGGCTTAAATTTTTCGATAACTTTCATCGTTCCAATGGGTACAATATCCAAAAATGGACAACAAAAATTTCGATAACTTATTAGTTATCCATATATGCCTTTGTAATCAATAACTTTGATTCCATGCAAAAACACTTTGGTGCATGTAGCCACATGCAAATACTTGGATATCTCGGAGTAGGGAATTATTTTATTAAAATCAATAATTTTATTCATTCAGTTCATTTGTATAAAAGTAAAGAAAAATCATTTTAATCTACAACAATTCTTATTTAAGATATTATTTAAATTTAATGGTGAATTCTTTTCTGCAAAAAAGTGCAACACTTGCATTGCCCTTTTTCCGAAAACAGCACTATTATATCGCTTTTTGAAATTTTAGTTGTGCTAAATTCGAGTAACTTAATTACCAAATTTCAAAAAAGTATCACAAAAGTGCCGTTTTCGGAAAAAGGGCAATGAACATGTTGCACTTTTTTGCAGAAAAGAATTCGCCATAAGACTAACAAATTAATTTTATTTATAAGCTACTACTTCTTGCCAACGTCTACTTTGCATGTAAACTTATATTTAACGCTACATTCACGAATCGAGTTATATATCGAGCTATCGGACGATAAAGTCCGATTTTTTTTCTTTCCAATGGGCACAACATCGAAAATTAGAAAAAAAATCGATAACTTTTTAGTTTTCGATATCTGCCTCCGTAATCGATAACTTCGATTCCAAGCTATGACACCGAGTAGCAGTCTTTGGACAAACCCTAGAGGAGAAAATCTTTAACGACTACGAAGGCTGGCCACGCTGCAGTACTTTCGTTCGCGTAGCCGTCTTTGGACATAACTCTCGAAGCCGTCTTTGGACATAACATTCGATAAGTCGAAAGTTATCGAAAACTTTTACCCGTCTTTTTGGCTTTTTCCATTCAAATGAATTCAAAATAACAAAAAGTAAAAAAAAATGGTTTTCAATTTCGATAACTAAAGTAGTTATCGAAAAATTGGATTGATTTTTCTGTTTTTTTATATTACTGTAACTATGGTAGACATAAAAAATATTGTTCACGAAAAACCGAGAGAGTATCTCAGTTTAAATCAAAACAATTTTTGATTGAAAAGATATTTTTTTTCCTATTTTTTCAAATTGTATCGTCCGATAACTCGAAAACTAAGCAAGTTATCGATAAATTGCCCGTCAATTGTTCTTCTTATTTTGAGGTGTTCTATCCAAATATGTCATAAGATCGAGGATCCTGGTGGTCGCCCTTTATAGTTCACTTGTTAATCGTCATTCCCCTGGCGTATTTTGACAGGTAACTGTAATGCAAGTAACTGCAAGGTAGTTTTCCAACAAATTGATAGATTTTTTCGGGGTTTTCTTCATTTCATTTTATTTTTAATGTAATTTTTTTTAGAAAGAATCATTTTTGTGGATTTTTTAAAATTTTTTTGTCCGATAACTCATAACTAAGCATGTTATCGATAAATTGTCCGTTAATTTTTCTTCTTATTTTGAGGTGTTCTATCCAAAAATGTCATAAGATCGAGGATCTGATGGTCGCCCTTTATAGTTCCCGTGTTAATCGTCATTCCCCTGTCATTTTGTTTTGTTATTTCCGATTTATTAAAAATTGCAATAAAAACATAAAAAAGTGATCTGTATATTGGAATACGAGTATTTTTAAAATTGTTCATAACGTCTGATAAAAAATGGCTCGATTTTTATTGTCTAATGTTCGATTTCGGAAATTAATGTAACACAGCCTGTTGGACATTCGCAGAAACGACATTTTTGGGAATATGCATAAAACATAACAAATTTTCATATAAGCTTTAAACATCAGCAACTTCTTTCCATCCAAACAAATGAAGCCAATCTATTATTCATGATAGTCTCCGACAACTTTCCTTAAGAAAAAATAGTGTCCGAACACTTCTTTTTAGGAAAAAACTTCCCTTGTGAACATTTTTCGTTGGAAAAATATAGTCTGGTAAGTTTCCAATAGGAAACCAGTAAGAAAAGGATAAAGTCGGGCGGGCGACTTTATAATACTCTACACCACTCTAGATATATTGAATAACACTGAAATATCCAGGTTATAAAATTGTACTAGTACATAGATTTACTTTTTTGAAAACCAGCTTCTATAGCGCCAAAAGGAAAAATAGGAAGGAACATATATATGTAGGCTATATCTAAATCTGAACCGATTTTCCTCAAATTCGGCAATGTGAGTCCTATCACATCTAAGCACTGTAGATCAGTATGAAATTCGGCAAGAGAGGTTTCTTATTACATGAATGAACACTGCAAAATTTGTGAAAAATCTGTTTAGTTATAGATATTTATTTATTTATTTATATGAATTACAATACAAAGTAAATTTATATTCTAATTTTACGGTCGAGGGAAGCCGGGTTACAAAGACCATATGGCTAGATTTTGCAGCGACAGACCAGATCCTCTGGTGGGAATCGAACCCACGACCGCCAAACTCATAGGCGAGGGCGCTACCAACTCACCTACTGAGGCGCTCCATTTATAGATATATGTATATGCGTATTTTATATCCGACCAGTATATAAAATACGGCAGAGTTTGCTTATTACATGAATGATCACTGCCAAATACGGGGAAAATCTTTTCTGATTTAGACATAGCCCAAATATATATGTTCTCCGCGATTTGCTTCAGTTTTATATATAGCCCCCATATATATGTTAAACCCGATTTAACATGTAAGCGCTGTAGAAACCGTATTTTATATCCGATCTGTACCAAATTTGGCAGAGAAAATTTGCTTATTACATGAATGAAGGTTGCCAAAATCGGGGATAATTGGTTCATATTTAGATATAGGCACATACTTAGTAGGGACATAAATACTGTTACACACATTTTATGCTATAACATTAAAAGTAATCCTTTTGGACCAAATTTATTGTATATATTTATTGACATATATTGTATACAAAAATCAAGCCTGCCTTAAGTCGCACTGACCAATCAACAACAGCCGCACACACCTCGTCCCTTGGGAAAGTGAATCATACGGGAAAGTCCATGCCTGGTTTTGGAATAAGGAATGGCTAAGTGGTTTTCCAACAGCTTTCAAAATGGTTTGTTGGTAATTTTTTGTCAATGTTTTGGCCCCTTGTTCACAGAAATGCAAGTCAGTGACCCCATCGTAAGAGACACCCCATCACACCATGATTGAAGCTGTATGATGGACCTTTTTACCGTGGAATCACTTGAGATGCTTCCTTAGACTACCGTGCATACACCATATCATTTCATTTGTTAAATTTTTCTTGCAGGGTAAAATTTGTTTCATCTGTGAATAAGATTTTTTTGTGTAAGTTATCAGAGTGCTTCACCAAAAGTTTGCATTTATCTTTCCTATTCTTTATAAAGCTGAAGTCAACAAATGTCCATTGCGGCTTTTGAAAGCCGCATGAGTTGATAATTTGACTCATGGACTTTCGCGTAATATTCATATCAAGGGCCACGATTTTCTGTTTTCAGAGCGGAATTCCCAGAATTCTTGATTTGATGATTTGCGGCGTTCGAACAGTGCGAGGGCGTCCCGACCAGTGGCGGTCTTTGACGTCTCGAGTCTCCTCAAACTGTTTTATGCATCGGTAGATGAACATTAGACTAATACCAAGCGGGCAGAGCGTTTTAAAAATTTTTGTTTTATCATTCCATATTTAAAAAGCGCTTTAACAGCGATACTGTTCTCATTATCTGACCACTCCATGGGATAAACTGAAGCAATTTTGAATTCCCGTTACAAACTAACGCTACAGAGATTAGGTTTAATTATCCATGTGGTAAGGGTGGGGTATGTTCCGTTCCACTATTGTAATGTGTATGTACAATTTTGTAACAGTATTTTTGTCCCTACTAAGTATATACTATGTTTAATCGTTATTGAAACTGTATTTTACGTCCGATCTTCTTATAATTTGGCAGAAAAGATGTTTTCGATACAAGTTGATAAAAATCTGTTTAGATTATGTATATATAGCCCCATCTATTTGTTCCTTCCGATTCTTGACCTATGAAAGAATACTGTGCATTTTAAGATTATCGTTTCAGATATACTTTATTATGATCAACTACATCAAATCCTCCTTGGAATATGCTTTGATGAGGAGGGGGATCAAAGCACTATGTTAACTGAAACGAAACCAATTATTCCAAATTATTATCGCAATGTCTATTTTCGCAATGTTAGGGAGGTGTAACACTTCCTGTCTTTCCTAATTGGCATCTTTAGAAAAAAGTGCTCTGTCTAGCAGTTTCTGAACATTTTCATTAGAAAAAACTCGTTTTCTGACAAATTACCTTAGTTATATTTTATGGACAGTTTTACGCTAAGAAAAAGTTTTCTCAGACAAGTATATTTTATATGTCTTCTTTCTTTCTTAGGAAACGGTAATCTGTGACATAATTTTAAGAAAAAGTGGTCCCTCACATTTTTTTTAGGCAAAGTTTTTCTTTGGTAACTTTCCCTAAAATATTTCTACAGAATCGAAATTTTGGACAACTAAAAGACGTATTTCTGGGAGATAAAATTTCCTTAGTTGAGCCCGATATATGTTCTTGCCAACATATTTGTTTAGAAGCATCGAACCGGATAGACCATGTTTTAATCTGCACCCGGTAGGCGGGATTTCAAACAATAAAACAGAAACTCTTTATTTATAATAATCTTCTATATATATAACAGAAAATGTGTGTTTGTTTGTACCGTATAGACGTCTGAGCGGCTGGAACGATCTTCTTGAAATGTTCACAGAATGTACATGTGTAGATATATCAAATGGGCTTGAAATTGAAATATTTGGTCAATAATGGGCGGGATCGGACTAAAAGGCGTGGCTCCACGCATAAAAGCCAAATTTTGAAATTGAGATATGTTGCAAAATTTGTTAGCGAGACTATTGTATTTTTGTGTGTATGTAGATGGGTGGCAGTCAACGCGATTGGTCCAAAAATGGGCGGGATCAGACCAATTAGCGCGAGTACTGTAATTTTGATTCAAAAGTGAACAGGATCGGAAATCTAAATCTGAGGCAACGAAGTGGACCGGGCCCAGCTTGGCAGTGTTCAATCTCTATTGATGTAGAGTGAGTTGACATCTGACTACGCAAAATATAAATGAAGAAGTTACGACCAATCCAGCAATCAGTGCATTAAAACTGAGCTGCAGATGGAGCTGCTTTTGACGAACAGCTGTTGTCGCTTAAAAAGCAAACTATTTTTTCTCCTTCTGGAAATCCACAGTGTAGTTGTCTGAAGTTTCATTTCTGTGAAAATATTTTTTTCTTTGTGTGTACGAGTAGTTAACAATTTTGTATAACACATCGAAGGAGTTTCCTGAGATCCTATATATATTTGAAGGAAATCGATTTTAGGACATTTTTAAAAAAATTTATGCATTAAGGATTGTACGATTGGCTTCAGAAAACTTTCTAAGGGACATTACCTCTATAAGAAAATAAACTAAGTTTTAATGCTAACTATGCTGCAATTTAACTTTCGTTAGCTCTAACGTTCGGTTATTTTGCTTTGTGTTAATGGAGGTTAATATTTTCAAGACAACATACCAGTATTCAGAAGTGGAAAATATGCACTCACTTTTACTTCGAAAGTACATTAAATAGTATCTGGAATAACTTCCGTATTTTTTGCTGGGGTTTTATTAAATTCGTAAACTGTTGTTGCCTGTTTTGTTTTAGATATTCTACACACAGAATACTTTTTGGTTGCCTCAACCGAATTTATCATGCGATTCCATCAGAACAACCAATATTTTGGTTGTGGTATACTTCTGCTTTCATGTTGACAACAATCATATTTGGTTGCGCCAACTACGAAAATGGTGGTTTAAATTATCTGTTGTAGTTGCCACAACCCACTGTTTTAAAAAAAATGGTTGTTCTGACAATTTGTCAGTCATATACTACCGACAATTAATTAAAAACAGTTTTCATTAATTTTTATTTTATTTATTGAACAAAAAACAAAACAATTCATAACATAATTAAAAATCCCATATTACAAAAAATGATCACTATTATGAGATGTGGAAATATTTAACACACATTTTAGTACACGAAAAAAAAACATAAAACTTTTATGAAAATATCGCTTAACCCTGTGCTTTCAATTTCATGATTGTTGCTTTTATTTATATACCCTACACAACACTGTGGTACAGGGTATTATGAATTTGTGCATTTGTTTGTAAAACCCCAAAGGAGAAGAGATAGACCCATTGTTTATTATACCGATCGACTTGTAATCACTTTCTGAGTCGATTTAGCTATGTCCGTCTGTCTGTCTGTAGATGTATTCTTGTAATCAAAGTACAGGTCGCAATTATGGTCCGATCTCAACGAAACTTCGCACATATCATTCTTTAGGCCCAAGGACGATCCCTATTGAATTTGGTTCAGATTTCAGATTTACATATAGCTCCCATATGTATGTACCTCCGATTTGGCATATATGCACTGTATAAGCAACATTTTTGAACCGATTTGTACAAATATTGACAGAGAGTAGTCTCGTGATAGACTTAGAGACAATACAAAATTTGGGGGAAATCGGTTCAGATTTGAATATAGCCCCCATATATATGTTACCCCCGATTTAACATGTAAGCGCTGTAGAAACTGTATTTTATATCCGATCAGTACGAAATTCGGCAAAAAGAGGTTTATTATTACATGAATGAATACTGCCAAATTCGGAGAAAATCGGTTCAGATTTAGATATAGCCCCCATATATATGTTAGCCCCGATTTGACATATAAGAGCTGTAGAGACTGTATTTTATATCCGATCAGTACGAAATTCGACAGAAAGCGGTTTCTATTTTTCATGAATAAGTATTCAGGGAAAATCGATTCAGATTTATATATAACCTCCACATATACATATGTTCCTCCTGATTTGGTTACAAAGCGCTATAGAAGTTGTACTTTACTTCCGATCATTACAAAATTCTCCAGAAATATGTTTCTCAATTTAGGAACGAATATTGCTTAATTTAGCGATTATCGGTTCAGAATTAGATATATCCACATATATATGTTCTTACCCATTTACCAATTATTCCAAATTATTATCGCAATGACCCTCATCGCATTGTTAGGGAGGTGTAGGGTATTATATAATACCTATTTCCTTACTGGTTTATTTATGCAAAACATTTTGCACAATATATTCTGCATTCCACACATTATTATCCACACGAGATTATTTTTGATTACCTATACCGTTCTTGAACAAAATGTTGAAGATTTTTTTTATGTCGAGTAATTTTATTTTTTGTTTGTCATGTATCAGCAAAAGAACAGCAACTAATCTTTTGGTTGTATTTCCCAAAATACATTTAATTATTCTAAATTTGGGAAATAATTCTGATAACCAATCAACGATTATTTATTAATATTTTTTCTGTTGTAGTAACCAATTATTCGTTGCAATAATAATCTTTGGTCTATTGATACAATTTCTGTTGTCAAGAATAAAACATTGGTTGTCACAACCAAAAATCGATAATATGGTACTATAATGAAAATTTAAAATGGTTACCATAACTAACCGAGTGTCAATGAAAAGCATTTTCAAGCATTTTCATTTGATCGTATCCATGTTATTTTTGTTGTTTCAACTAATTATATATAAATACAACCGACAGACGGTGTAGGCAATATACTTTTTGTTGCTACACGGGGCAAAATCGCCTTTTTTGATATATTTGAATCGAAAGAAAATATATTTGGAACACAAATTTTTAAATGTTTTATATTTCTGAGTAAATAAATTTTATTTGAAAATCAATAAAATTTACTTGGAACACATATATTAATATATTACAACAAAATATATTTGCAAACTAATTTTCTCAAATAAAATATGTATTTATATACCAATAAAAATTATTGTTTAGGAATATCTTCAAATATATATAATTTAAGAAAGATTTTCAAATCTTTGGTGAATTTTTCTAATTTCATTTTTAATTTTTCCTTCGTTTCGAATTATTTTTTCAATCTCAGAATCACTAGCTGACTCAGAATCGCTAGCTGAGTCGATTTAACGATGTCCGTCCGTCCGTCCGTCTGTCCATGAAAAGTTTTTCGTCGACTACAGGTCGCAATTTCACTCCGATCGTTCTGAAATTTTGCAGTTTAGAGTATTTCGCGGCTGTTAAGATCGCTATTGAATTTGGTTGAAATCGGTTCAGATTTAGATATAGCTCCCATATATATCTTTCGTCCGATTTGGACCTTTAGTCCTATAGAAGCTGTATTTTACATCCAATCGTTTTGAAATTTAGAATGGTAGAGTTTCTTGATCCATGAACCGACATTGCCGAATTTGAAGAAAATCGGTTAAGATTTAGCTGTAGCTACCATATATATGTTTCGTCCGATTTGGCCCTTTAGTCCTATAGAAGCTGTGTTTTACATCCAATCGTTTTGAAATTTAGAATGGTAGAGTTTCTTGATCCATGAACCAACACTACCGAATTTTAAGAAAATCGGTTTAAATTTAGCTATAGCTCCCATATATATGTTTCGTCCGATTTGGCCATTTAGTTCTATAAAAGCTGTATTTTACATCTAATCGTTTTGAAATTTAGAATGGTAGAGTTTCTTGATCCATGAACCAACATTGCCGAATTGAAGAAAATCGGTTAAGATTTAGCTATAGCTCCCATATATATGTTTCGTCCGATTTTGGTCTTTAGTCCTGTAGAAGCTGTATTTTACATCCAATCATTTTGAAATTTAGAATGGTAGAGTTTCTTGATCCATGAACCAACACTACCGAATTTGAAGAAAATCGGTTTAAATTTAGCTATAGCTCCCATATATATGTTTCGTCCGATTTGGCCATTTAGTCCTATAAAAGCTGTATTTTACATCTAATCGTTTTGAAATTTAGAATGGTAGAGTTTCTTGATCCATGAACCAACACTACCGAATTTGAAGAAAATCGGTTAAGATTTAGCTATAGCTCCCATATATATGTTTCGTCCGATTTGGCTCTTTAGATCCAATCGTTTTTATACCCTACACCACACTGTGGTACAGGGTATTATTTAAGTATAAAATGTCCCAAAAGTAAATTTATGTAAACATTTTATACATGAATTACAAAATTTATATATCAGAGTTATTCAATATTACGAGAGTGGTGTAGGGTATTATATAGTCGGCACCGCCCGACTTTAGCCTTTCCTTACTGGTTTATTGTTACAATCGAATTCCAACCAATTAATTTCATAGGTTTTCATTAAATTCGTAAAATGTTGTTCTCTGGTGTATTTTATATTATATTATAAGTTGCTTTCTCAACAAAATTTGTCCTACTTGTTTTATATCGTTTCACTTTTAAGCAAATATTCATTTTGATTCAGATTTTTTTTTTGCAACATTCGCCAATCAATCCAATCAACAATCAATTAGTCACCCCTTTAAATAATCTATACTATTCTAGATTTATTTATTTATTAATAATTCTTTAAATTCATTAAGGAATTTTTGTGTGCAACAACAGTTAACGTCATTCATGCGAACCCATGAATGAATCTTCGTCATATGTATGCATGTACACGTCCTGCCATTTATTGGGGCCAAAAAGACCGCCAATGGCCAGCTGGCCAATGTTAAGAATTGTGAAAAAAGCATTTCGGTTAAATTAGCTTTTTTGGTATTGCCTTGTGTTGTTCATTTTCGTTTACATGTCTATACTGTGTATATCATCACGAAAAAGTCAAAATATTCTATAGAATATACATAAACATATTTTATATATATAGATGGGTATTTTTTTGATATATACCAATGGTATGTGAATTTATTTTGTTTTTAAATTTTTGTTAAAAACATAAAATGTTCCGTTTTTGTTTTCGTTTTTCATTGTGAGTAATGAAATAATTTGTTAGTTTATTCGGACTGAACTACAACAACAACGCGGCGGACTTCTGCTGATGTTCACTGTGGGGCGTGAGGATTTATTTATGGAACATGTCGCACATTTGTTTTTTTCTGTCGGCCCGAAGGACACCATTAAAATGTCTCTGTGTCCATTCTAAGTTGAGGGACGGACATTTTTTACAAGTTCAGGTGCGAGGTCTTTTTGTAAAACACACAAATTTATGGGACGAGATGAAATTGTAAAAATGTCGCAGAGAAAATTAATGTCGTTGCGGTGGTTAACCTGTAGCGCGTGTATTCGATGTAAATGAAATTTATTGGTGGAACATTTCTGTTTGAGTGTGATAATATTGATTTTAAGGGAATAATCAATTAATTGCATGATTCGATGAAATTCTCAGGAAAACAAGTAAGAAAGTTCAGTCGGGTAAACCGACTTATGAATCCCCTCACCTTGAGTCCCAAAAAAATATTAGTAAATTTATTTATTTTTTTGTTTTAATTAAATTATTTTCAATTTAAATTGCATTTAATAACTTTAAAGTATGTACTGGAATTAAAGTTATAAGCTGTTAACTTTTGGTGTAAAATGGTGCATATGTGTGGGAGGTACAAAAAGGGGCGTTATAATAACGCCCATTTTTATCTGGACTCTATGTACTATAAAAGCATTTCAAGTATTTGTATGCACTGGTATTAAAGTTATAAGCTGGTAACTTTTGGTACAAAATGGTCCATTTGTGTGGGAGGTACCAAAAGAAGCATGGCAATAATGCCCATTTTTCTCTGGACACTAGGTACTATAAAAGCATCAGCAAAGCATGTAAACTTTTGGTGTAAAATGGTGCATATGTGTGGGAGGTACCAAAAGGGGCGTACCAATAACGCCCATTTTTATCTGGACTCTAGGTACTATAAAAGCATTTCAAGTATTTGTAGTCACTGGTATTAATGTTATAAGCTGGTAACTTTTGGTACAAAATGGTCCATTTGTGTGGGAGGTACCAAAAGGAGCGTGGCAGTAATGCCCATTTTTCACTGTATTGTAGGTACTATTAAACCATTACACTGTAAAAAATTTCAAGTCTTTTTATGCACTGGTAATAAAGGTATAAGCTATTAACTTTTGGTTCAAAATTGTCCATTTGTGTGCGAGGTACCAAAAGGGGTGTGGCAACTTGGCCAATTTTTCTCGAGGTAATAGTGACTAATAAACTAATACTATGTGTAGAATTTCAGAGGATTCAAATAAGTAGTATAGATGTTATTAAATAATCAATATTTCACTAAATGTTAACCCTTTGTGGGAGAGGTACTGGAAGGAGTGGACCAATATGGCCCATCTTCGAACCAAGGTATATTAAACAAGGTAGCGTACAGCGAACAGCTGATTTTCTCGCCATTTTTTCAGAGCTCAATGAACTGTCAAACTCATGGATGACGTTTGATTGTTTGTTTACATTTCGTTGTTGGGAGCGTTTTAAAAAATAGTGTAAAATCAAACAAAATTCACGCAAATTAAAAATAATGTAAATTGTATTTAACATTTCCTATATTTAAATGTAAATAAAGCAAAGTGTGTATGTGTGATATCACATAGCGTTATTAATTTCGTTTTAAAGTCCTATTGATGTCATTATAAATGGAATATAATATCTTGCAAATGTATGCCGCGGTTTCGCAGAGTCGCGAATCCGTAATTTCGAATTTTCCATGACTTAGGCGCATGAGACAAGCTGAATTTTACCGATGTCAAGGGTTGTGTTGGCTGTTATGGTTTGTAGATTGTTCTCATAGACGTGCCACTTAACAAAACTCCACAAAAAATTCTAATATGGTCACATCACACGATCTCGGATGCCAGTTCACATCACCTCCTCGTGAGATGACGATGCCATGTAGCATGAGTTGTGTGGCTATGGCGCCGTCCTGTTGGAACCACATGTTAGTGTCCATATCATCCAATTCAGCTCAAAAGAAGTTGGTAAGCCCCAAATCCACATCAAACAGCAACTTTTTCGATTTGAATTGGACGTTCTTGGAACTCTTGTTTGTTCAATTTTGTTCATCAACAAATGGTAAACTAGGCGGAAGACAACACCCATTTTCATAAAACTGAATAATTGATGGACAATTCAACAGATGTAGCTTGAACAATGTTGCAACTAACAACTTATTATTTGTATCACCGACAAACTTTGTTATTAAATTAAAAAATATATATAATACGTTCAATTCTTTTTATATTATTCGTTCATCATATTTTTTAATAAATGGTCCATATACATCTGTACGAGTTTGTATTTTCTTATAACATGAAAAACTTATTTCCTAACTAGAAAATAAATACAACCTGAAAATTGGTTTTAACATGAGGAGTAGCACTTCAACCCAGTCATCAGGAGGCCCATTCTGCCCAAAAGGATCTTGCTGTCGGCATTTTGAGTTAATTCCATTGCACGAGAGGCCGGCCGTCTTCCATTTTATGCATTTACTGCTCCATTTTTTCTGTTCTGCCTTTTTACTGATATGGGTGATATGTGTGACACGTATGGCCGCATTCAGCTTATGCCTCTCGGCACTCATTTGTAAGGACAAGCTCTGAAGAGACAAACCTTTTAAAAAATGTATTCCAAAGAAGTAAAATCGTTGGAAAGCTCGACCGGGCAGTATTTTATTATATGCCATCCATCATCAATGCTACTCAATACTGTAACACCAAAAACATCTGGGTGACATGAAGGATAATGACACTATCCTTCCGAGATTAAAATGAAATTATTTAAATTTTATAGTTCCTTAAAGACAAAACTTACATTGTGTGTGTATCCCAATACAAGAGAAAACTTGTTATACTGAATAAAATTGCAGTCACCAGATTTACTTTAAAGGGTAATTGCACGTAAGTTTGAAATTTTAGAAAAAAATATCCTTTTCAAAGAAAATCAAATTTCAAATAAAAAAATTTATTTGACAACCATTTGTTGGTCAGCTGTTCGAGTCGGCTGCCTATTTTGACAAGCTATTGTACGAAAATAATGTACAGGGTTGTATCCCAGTTTTGTTGTTGGGCAAGTGATTTTATCTTCTATTATTGTGTCATGCTTCGAACTTAGCCGGAGATAGAAGGAAATATTACCACATACCAAATTTGAAGTCAATCGGTTACTCCTTTCGAGAGTTATCGTGCACACCAGCCAGCAGACAGACAGATATACAGACGGACGGACGGACATTGCTCATTCGACTTAAAATGACCCAAAACGGATATCCGCCGAACATACTTAAGGTCTTAGGTCACTCCTTCGATGTGTTACACTTTTGGTTCGTAGCAAATGATATATACCCTCCTCTCTAAGGTGAGGGGATAACAAGTAAAGAAATCTCAGTCGAGTAAATCGACTACATTACATTACTCACCCCACGTTGTGAGTAATGTAGTATGGAGTATGGTACTTTGTGCAGAAGTCAGAAAGGAAAGGGGAAATTTTGTTTAGTCTATTGTCACTGCATATGTTGTCTAAAATAAATAATATGAACACATTCAGATGATATCTGCAGAAGTTATGGGGAAGTTGTGTTCGAATGAATCTGTCAAATTGTGTGGGGGTACCAGAAGGAGTTAGGCAAATACGCCTGTTTCGCGCTGGACAGTAGATACTTCAAAAACATTTTACAGTACCGAACTGTAAGTGTTTGTGTGAACTTCTATTAAAGTTATGATCTATTCAATTGGGATATGATTTGCCCATTTTGTATGCAAGGTACCAAATGGGGCGTGGCAATAACTATTATTTTTTACTGGACTGTATGTACTGTAAAAGCATGTTCTGGCATTAATGTTATAAGCTATGAACTAATTTTAAAAAGAGTCCACCATATAACAGGTGGCGCAAAAGTAACCTTTCGATGTTTTTTGTGCCAAAGTCACCGACCGATTATTGGTCAAATAAATAGTCAGCAATATTCCGGGTTCTGGAGCAGTGTAGCGTAACATTGTTTATTAACGTGTATTCCGCATGTGTTTACTACACAAATGTCAACATTAGGCATTAGGGGCCAATCGCAAAATTTATAGCATTTTCTGATAGGATGATTACTTTTGCGCCACCTGTTATATAGGCGAGGCACTTTCACCCATTTTTCTCAAGGTGATATCGATAGATAAACTATTACTATGTGTGGAATTACATTGGGATAGGTAGTATATAAGTTATTTGAGATTTAATATTTCACCACATTTTAACCCTTTGTGTGGGAGGTTATAGAAGGGGTGGATCAATATAGACCATCTTCGAACTTAGCCTGAGGTACTTATCACACAAAAACTAGAAGTCAATCGGTTACTCCTTTCTTGCGCTCCATCCCTCCTTGAATAAAGTGAGGGTATAAAATGTTTATGTGTTATTCATGATAGTCTCCGTCAACTCTCCTTAAGGAAGATTTGGTATCTGAACCCATCTTAACATTTTTTTCTTGGGAGAAAGGTGGTAACTTTACACCCAAGAAAATAATTGGTTGGAATTCGATAGTAACAATAAACAAATAATAGATTTGTTCCTTTACTTGTTTAATAGTAAAACTAGCAAAAGAGAAATAATTCAAAATTCTCTCTGAGTAAACATATTTTGAAAAAGTACGGGAAATAAAAATAGCAAGCACAGAAAAATTTTCTTCTATTTGATGTTTTTGTTATATTACTATCAATGTATTTTGAAAGCTACTACGTTTACTCGGATAAATTTGTCGAGTAAAAACTAGTAAAAAAGTAGTAAAAGAGAAAGGCATTTTGAAAATTCTCTCTTAAATTTGTCTACTATTTTTACTAGCTTTTCGAGTAAAGGAACGCTTTTTGGAGTAAAAGTGGTAAAAATGGTAAAACTAGTAACTTGTAGTAGGTAAAGGAACAAAGCTAATACTAGCAACAAAAATTCTATTGTATACACCGTGTGCCGGCTGTATTTATATATAAATAGTTGAAACAACAATAATAACATGGATATGATCAAATGAAAATGCTTGCAACTAAATCGATGGTTGTATCAATCGAATTAAGATTGTTTTTTCATTGACGCTCGGATAGTTGTGGTAACTAATTTTAAACTTTCATTATAGTACCATATGATCGATATTTGGTTGTGACAATGAATGTTTTATTTTTGACAACAGAAAGTGTACTCGTATCAATAGACCAAAAATTATTATAGCAACGAATAATTGGTTACTACAACAGAAAAATATTCTTGACAACAGAAAGTGTATCAATAGACCAAAGATTATTATTGTAACGAATAATTGGTTACTACAACAGAAAAAATATTAATAAATAATAGTTTTGTGGTTATCCCAATCATTTCCCAAATTTAGAATAATTAAATGTTTTTTTGGCAAATACAACCGACCTTTTGCTGATATATGACAAACAGAGCGCAGTGTCTTATCTTTTCCAATACACCACAAAAACCTCTCTTTCGAAAGGAAGAGTTGATCGAAAAAGCCGAACAATTCGAATGTGAAAACATTCAATAAATAAATCTAATTAAAAAATAAAAAAAAATAAATTATTCGACATAAATAAATCTTCAACATATTATTCAAGAACGGTATATGTAGTCAAATATAATCTCGTGTGGATAATAATGTGTGTGATGCAAAATATGTTGGGCAAAATGTTTTACATAAATACAAAATAAAAGCAACAATCATGAAATTTAAAGCACAGGTTTAAGCGATATTTGCATAAATGTATTGTTATGCATTATACTCTCGTGTACTAAAATTTGTGTCAAATATTTCCACATCTCATATTAGTGATAAATTTGCAATATGGGATTTTTAATTTTGTTATGAATTGTTTGATTTTTAGTTCAATAAATAAAATAAAAATTATGAAAACTGTTTTTAATTAATTGCGACTGACAAATTGTCAAAACAACCAATTTTTTAAAACAGTTGATTGTGGCAATTTCGTAGTTGGCGCAACCAAATATGATTGTTGTCAACATTGAAGCAGAAGTATACCACAACCAAAATGTTGGTTGTCCTGATGGAAACGCATGATAGTAGACAGAACTATTGGCAAATAATTCGGTTGAGGCAACCAAACTGTATTCTGTATGTACATAAAAACACGCTTGTTTTTTATGTGGACCCTTTTTGAGTGGACCGAAAAGACAATTAATAACGACAGTTTACCAACGATATTTTTTTGATTTTTAGCTATAATGTAGTAGTAGTAGTAGTAAAAAAATTCCAGCTGCGAATATTTACGAATTTGTCTACAATAAATATTTTAATTTGTTATTTTTTGGAGAAGCTTTGGTTATATCTAATCAAAATATTTAAAGAATCAACATTTTGAAAAAAAAAATTCAGTTCGAATTGAATTAAAATCGAAAGAAATTATATTTCTGACAATACTCGTAAAATATGCCGCATATTACTCGTACATTTGAAATCATTTTTGCACTATTTCCATATTTTACTAGCAATTACTCAAAAAGGATATTTTAAGGATAATTTAATCCTTGCTGCAATTTCAGCGATCCCATGCTTTAATGTAAAACAAATTAGAAGTAAAAGGTTTTACAAGAAGAGGTGTTATTTTGGTATTCAAAGAAAAATGCAATTTTTTGAGATAAATGATCGGATGTTTATTTCATAATAAAGAGGAAGGTATGTCGTTAATAATGAAAAACAATATCAACCAAATGGCCACCACGACCACGCTTACAGGACCATATCCTTTTCATGAAATTTTCCATAACCAAATCGCAAAGTGGCTGAGGTCTTGAATCGACGCTGGGATGTTGGCGTAGACCTTATCTTTCACGTGGCCCCAAAGGAAGAAGTCGCAAGGTGTTAAATCACAAGATCTCGGTGGCCAATTGTGATCACCTCTTCGAGAGATAGCACGGTCCGGAAACTTTCCCGTAACAGAGCAATGTTTTCGTTGCTTGTGTGGCACGTAGCGCCATCTTGTTGAAAGTAAACCTTGTCCAGATCAATACCATCCAACTCCGACCATAAAAAATAATTAATCATGTCTCGATAGCGCAATCCATTCACCGTAACTGTTGATCTAACCTCATTTTCGAAAAAGTAAGGTTCAATGACCCCGCAGGACCATAAACCGCAACAAACAGTCACACGTTGAGGATGGTGAGGCGTCTCAACAATAACTCTTGGGTTTTCCGAGACCCAGATGCGACAATTTTCCTTGTTGACGTAGCCACCAAGGTGGAAATAGGCCTCATCAGTCAAGATGATTTATCGATAATTTTCGATTTTTCGAATTTTAATAATTTCAATGCGTTGTTGAATCGTGTATCGTTTCATTTTTAGTAATGGCGTAGTTTCTACTTGTCAAATGTCAAAGAATAAAAGCTTCTAAAGTGACAGCTACCAAATTACCGGGTGATTCAAAATAACACCTCTTGATGGAAAACCCTGTATATTGAGCAAAATTTGGTTGAATTCTATGGGCAGTTCTAGAAAATATTGTATTATGCATTTTATGTGGGAGGTGGGCGTGTCCTTTGACGGATTTGGTCCAAAATTTGTTTTTACCTTATTATAAAAACTACATATGCAAAATTTCGATGATCTACATCTACTCCTTCCATTTTGGCCAACCGTACAGAGAAGTCACGACACTGTGCGTCGTCATTTACTGGGACAGCCAGGCTGCCATTAAATCTCTGGAGGCTACATCCCAGTTTGGTTCCGACGCGGTGCCCATGGTAGTCCTCAATTAATTTACGTAAGTTGGTAACTCCGGCTGCCACCCTAACCTAACCTATTGTGAGTGATTCCAAACAGAGTTCACTTCTGATTATATTTATGATAATTCGTTTGCTAAAAATCAAAATTATTTGCTTCATAGGATGACGACCTACATATGGCTGTTCGTTTCCTATGCCTTGGATGGGGTTATTAAAACCACATAATTTAATTTTCAAGGTCGTTCATTAAAGCCAAACAATGAAAAAATATATAATTTATTTGCATGCCAAGACCGTGGTGACAGAAGGGAATTACTTTAAAAAAAAAATTCAAATATTTTCTGGACAACGCAATAAATTCAAAATCTCTTATTTTCCGAAGAAAATCTGTTTGATAAATTGCTAACTGAAATATACAAAATAACATTATTATTGAGTGCAAACCCAAATAGAAAAAAGTTCAATGTCAAAGACATTTTTCTAAAGTGATCACCGACAAATTTCGAATTAAAATTGACATTAACCTTGCCACAAACCGAGACGCACATACATACACTCACACAGAGAGTGATACAAAGTGCGAATAAAAAAACCCCCACCAAGAAAAAAAATTGCGAAACATTTTCATTAGTCAGACCTAAAGAAATTCCCAAGCAACAACAAAATGAACAATTGCAAAACACTTTTAACCGCCTGCCACCAGAAAAAACTGCAATTTTCCCAATATTGATTCGACTCGATTTCGATGTGAATGAATTTCGGCCAGAAATACGAATGAAAAATACTTGCGTACGAGAAACAACCATACGATCGTTGTACGTTAATTCAAAACCGTCAGCAATTTCGTATTGGGTGGATAGATGGATGGGTGGACGGATAGATCGCGATGATGAATTTACGTACCATTGATCAATTAGCAATTTATATGCCAATCAATGTTCTATATATTAGCGATTGATCGTAAGCACCGCCAAATGCCAAAGTGCTTGCAGTTTTATTCAAATGCTAATCGAAATTACACGAACAATGTACGTACGTAAACGTTGTCGTGCGCATTCGAACATTCGAATATGCATTCAAAGTTTTGCTACAGCGACAAAACTACCGAATTGCACTTTGGCTACAATTTGTGAATGTCCTTTGCACGCGGCGTCGTTTGTACGACAGCTCGTGTCGCTCGATCGAACGGGGTTGTGGCCAAATCCAAAGTGTGCCAAATGTTTTTATTTTTTTTTCTGTTCAATTGATGAACAAAGTAAATGTGTGACCCTGGTACTTGTTTAGCAAATACTAGTGAATAAAAAATAAAACAACGAAAAAACATTTGTTATTAATAGCCAGCAATACTACTAATGCGACTAATACAAATATAACAAATCGAAATTCTTGACCAACGGAGTGTTGTAATTCTATTAAGAATTGCAATGATATGGGATTTTACAATTTCGAAATCCCGAAATGATGTATACGGGAAGAGTATATAATTTGTTACTATTAAAGTTTTTTTTTTTTGTAATTTTAACTGGTAAGTTAGTGCCCACAACAGCTCCCGAAAGGAGTGTCTGAATAACTTCAAATTTGTTATGAGGCTATATTATCTTGAAACCAAATGGATCATATAGGTTAAAATTCAGCGAAATTTTTTCATATTTCTTAACTTTTATAAACTTTTTTTTGGGAAAAAAAATTATAAAATGTTTTGAAATATCATTAAGGTCAGAGATCGATCCGCACATTGTCCCTTTCATATTTTCTACCGGAAATGGAGTGTCAATTTACCTGAGTCTAGTGATCCAAGTTCTGGTTAAATTGGGACCATTTACTGAACTGATGAGTATCCATGAGAATTAGGGTTCAGTACACCAAACAATATTGCTGACTGACATGTTATATTACGACTACATCAGATAAATCTACACCTTAGCATACTAAATTGATTACACTATGCAACAAAAGTGATGTGGATAACAGTTTCTGGTGCAATAAGGTGTCACAAACACGAAAAAAATATTAAATTGGTAATTTTTTTTTTAAATAATTCGTACATTCATTATTTTGACCACAATTGTTCAAGTATAAGCCTGATTGAGCCGTGTTATGCCTCAAATTAAAGGAAATTATGAGGGCTACATATGCTGCAAATATCGCTTTAACGTGGAATCTTTGGTTTAGTAACAGTCGTCAAAAATATGAGAAAAAATTATTTAAAAAAACACTTTCCTGGTACAAAAAAACCATAAAAATAAGAAAAAAAATCGAAAAAATTATTTTATCACACTTTTACAAAGCCAGCATGCTAACGAAGAAAACACTGTCTATTTGAAAAAAATCTATGGATAGATGTAAAAGTAATGAGCCATTTTGTAAATGTTAGGGAAATTCAAAAAAATCTTGTTCCATATTTTTTCGTTATTAAATGATGTTTTTGCTTATATGGAATTCGTCATATGTGAGAGAGACATATAAGAGACATTGCACTTGCATTTTATTTTATGTGAATTGATGTCAGATATTATAAAATTATAGAGTGGACGAGCTTTTATGGCCGTTCGTAACCCTCCATAAGCTATATTGGATGAGATCCGCTCAGATAGAGGGTCATTCAACAATATTTGTGGTTTTTTATTTATGAGGTTTCATTCAGTTACGCCTTTTAGGGGCATGAGCATCCCAGTCGTATATACAGACAGTAAAATTATATGTACGCAATACTAAGTAGTACGCGGCAGTCTTGAAAATATTGGGTGTCTACTTTCGAAGTAAACTATATGTCAGCTACAGGTACTGCAACTTATGAACCTTAAACCCGGAACATATGAACGAAATTTCTTATTAATAAATTAGTGTAATTCAGCGCCTTAAAGAGATAAGTCGATTTGATTCTGAAAAATATTACAAAGTTATATTTCAAATTATGAGTAAAAGGCAAAGAACTTTTCAATGTGTAAATGATCCCAACAATTTCTCCTGCATCTGCGGAAAATATATAATTAAAACAAGTAAAAGCGTTAAGTTCGGCCATGCCGAATCTTATATACCCTCCACCATGGATAGCATGTGACCTCACAAAATAACTCAAACCTAAAGAAAATAACACCGAAAACACAAAAAATATAGTAGATGAGAACAGCAGGAATCACAACAAGTTAGATTCTATATATGGGAGCTATATCTAAATATGGACCGATATGGCCCATTTGCAATGCCAAACAACCTGCAACTATAAGAAGTATTTGTACCAAATTTGATCAACCTAGCTCTATTATTGCGGACTGTAGCGTGATTACCACACACGGACGGACGGACAGACGCACATGGCTAAATCGTCTTAGAATTTTACGACGATTAAGAATATATATACTTTATGGGGTGTCCGATCAATATTTAGAGGTGTTACAAACGGAGTGCAAAATTAATATACCCCCCATCCTATGGAGGGTATAAAAAGCGACGTGCGTTTAGTAAAATAATAGAAGAAATATATGTGTAATATTTTGGTATACGAGCTATAAATATAAACGAACCGTGGACACCTAGTATTTTGTGTAATTCGTGCCATGTAAATCTTATTCGATGGACTAGTGGAAGAATTCGGTAAGTACTTTAAAATTAATATATTACAATGTTTTGTGGAATAAAACGTTTTAATTTTAGACTTCACGTGCAATTGGGAATGCCAATGATTTGGAGACAACCTTTCATTCACGATACGGACTGTTATTTTTGTCTAAGTTAATAGATTGGAATAGGAAGTGTCCAAGTATAGCTAACAGCCTAATAACGGAAACATCATCTAGTTCAACTGAGTACTAAACTCTGAGCGATTCAAGTTTGAGTCAGAAGTCATCGCTTTTAACTCAGTTTCAACTAGTGAGAGATTTGGAACTGATCAAAGATAAGGCAGAACTAATTGCATCTGGGATGAAACATTATACAACTGTGGATAACAGATGCTTTTGCAATGACATTCCCGGATTGTTCGAGGAACTTAATCAAACATACAATTCAAAGGAATGGCGGTTACTTGTTGACAGCAGTATAGAAAGTTTGAAAGCAGTACTTTTACACAACGGAAATCAGAAACCGTCGATTCCCATTGCTCATGCTGTCAACACTAAGGAATCATACGAAACAATGGCTAAATTGATAAAATACATAATATTTTTCATGTTTTTTTTGTCCCAGGTTTTTTGTTGAAAAAAATCAACTTTTCCAATTTCTTGAATGACTGTTACTAAACCACTATTTCTAAGTGAAAGAGATATTTCCAACATTGGTAGCCCACATTAATAGCATCAATTTAAAGTATAAGTCGACCTGATCGGGCATATACTCAAAAAATTATAGTGCACATACTAAGGGTACCTACGACGATAATAGTATTTTTAATAAAAAAAAAATTTAAAAAAATGTATCCATAAAAATATTTTTGGTTTTGATTTTATATAACAGTATGTCACAATTTAAATAATTTTTAGGTCTAGGAAACAAAATTTTTTTTTTGCATAGTGTAATATTCTCCGTAGTAGGGGACCAGTTGGGTCATCTACTCCCTAATAGATGACGAGTTGGATTATCTAATCCTTAGTAAGGGTGTTGGTTTATCTAATATTTTGCTGACGATCAAGTTGGGTTATTTACTTTTTAGTAGACGACCAACTGGGTTATATACTCCTTAGTAGGCGCCCATTTGTGTTATCTACTCTTTATTAGGCACCCAGTTTGTTTATCTAATCCTTAGTTGACGACTAGTTGTGTTTCTACTCCTAATCAGTTGGGGTATCTACTCCTTAGTAAAGTACCAGTTTGTTTATCTACACCTTATTCGACGTTATGTACTAGTTAATTTATGTACTACCCAGTTGATGACCAGTTGTGTTGCCCACTCCTTATTTAACAATCAGTTGGATTATCAATACCTTGGACTAGTTGTGTCCAGTTTTTGAAGTTCAACGATTAAACAGTAATCATTTAAATGGGTTCAAATGTGACTTACGCTGTCTGACACTGCAGGGAAAAGTAGGTGTTCTTTCAGAACAGTACTCGTATATGCCACAGGGATGTAATTAACCACCTTCAATGACAAAGTCATGTTAAAGCTACCTGTTGGATTCATATAAAAAGGGACAATCTGCGAACCGATCCCTGTCTTTAATGGACGTATTTATTACACTTTTGGTTTTATACCGGTCCAATTTCCCGTAGGGTTCGTATGAAAACAACCGGTAACTTTAACTTGTCTTTGTCATTTGAGTTTCTTAATTGTTTGGATTAAGAGACGCGTTTCAACAAGCTTAGGATCAAGCAACCTCCATAGATTTGACAGAGGGAAAACGCCGAAAGAAAGTGTTCTGTTTCCTCTGCTATGGAATCTCTACATGAAGAATATTCCGCTTTCTCTGCAGAATATGAGTGTTATGGTTATTGTCTATGCAGATGATGGAGCAATGGACATCATACAGCAGGTCCTTCATTCAACCTCAAGATGGACTTCCTAAAAAGTGGCCTAGGTGTGAACCCGATCAAGACATAACTAGTTCTTTCAGCAGGAGATATAAGGATCCAACTGTTGCGCCCTTCTCCATGGGTTGTTGAAGTTCCTTTCTCTGATAACGCAAAATATTTAGGTATATTACTAAACACGAAGTTAAATTTCAAACCCACCATTCTGTAAAGAGCAAATACGGTATATACCATTAAAAGGCCATTCAGAAAACACTGGGTCTAAACCCGCGTATAGTTTATTGGTTGGTTGTATACGCCAGTAGTCAGACCGATAATGCTGTACGAAAATGTTATCTGGTGGACTGCACTGCAGAAGCCAACTTCTGCGCTATACTAAACAAAGTTTAGCGAGTGACTGCTAATGACACCAACTGAGGTGTCATTATACTAAATTTAATACCGCTAGAAATATTAGCAAAGCAATATGCCGCATCCATTGTTTTTAGTGCCACCACTTTTGGACAAGAAGTATCTCACTCTCATAACTGATAGATCAGAATGGAATGATCGTAGCCCAGAACATAGGAAATTCGTTAAATTCTGTACAGACTGTCCGAAACTCGACAATCATGTGGGATTTGACGTCATTTCTGAGGAACTTGAGCTATCCATTGCAAAAAGACTGCCTGGTCACTGCAGTGTTTACTAGGCAGACATCTTGGCTATTAGAGAAAATTAATATTTTGACTAAAGGCGATATCAACATTTACTCTGATAGACAGGCTAATATAGTTTTTGGAAACTATATTCTTGAATTGAAAAACTGCCCTATACTATCGCAGATATCTTAACGAGATATCTCAACAGGTCAATATTCAACTGATATGGGTGCCGGGTCTCAGCGACGTACCAGAGAACTGCAAAGCAGATGAACTACCTTACACGCTCTCGGAGAAATGGAATATCTCTAGTCACCAGGAACTGCATACATGCGAGGCCGATGTGGCCCTGCCTAAATTTAAAACGCACCAACGTCCTGTTGTTGTTATCGACGAATTACGCTATATATTCCTTAGTAGAGGACCAGTTGGGTTATCTACTCCTTCCCGTTCTCTCTAGGCGGCATGGTACCATAAGCTCTTATTCATTTGGGAGTTAGCAAACTTGTTTGATGTCAAAATTCGTCAACTTTTCAGCTTTATACATAATTGGTTTAAGGGGTGGGGCTAGGAAAAACTTATGTTTTCCCTTACGTCCCTATGGTTCAACGAAGGGCTAGCGTGCGTGAGTATAGTCTAAGAAAAATGGTCCCAGCTGGTTCTTTACTAAGGAGTAGATAACCAAACTGGACATGTACCAAGGAGTATATAACCGAACTGTATCTCTACTAAAGTGTAGATAACGAAACTTGCAGTCATCTAAGGCGTAGATAACTCAACTGGCCCTATACTTAGTAGTAGATAACGTAATTTATCGTCCTCTAATGAATAGCTTACCCAACCATACCTATACTAATGAGCAGATAACCCAACTTGTCGAGTGCTAAAGAGTAGATCCCTCATCTGGACGTCTACTAAGCAGTATATATCCCATCTTGAGCGCCCCAGTAGGCGAGTTGGTAGCGTGCTCGCCTATGAGTTTGGGGGTCGTGGGTTCGATTCCCACCACAGGCACTCGTCTGTCGCTGCAAAACTCTAGCCACATGGTCTTTGTAACCCGGCTTTTCCCCGGACCTTAAGATTAGAATATAAATTTACTTTGCATTGTAATTCATATAAATAAATATCCCATCTTCATCTCTACTAAGTTGTAGATAACTAAACATGTAGTCAACTAAGACGTAGGTAACCCAAATGGCTATCCTATACTACATATAATAAGGAGTAGACGACCCAATTTTGCCGTCAACTAAAGAGTAGATAACCCAACTGGCCCTCTACTAAGGAATATATAGCGTAATTCGTCGTCCTCTAATTCATAGCTAACCCAACTAGACATATACTAAGGAGCAGATAGCCCAACTTGTCCAGTGCTAAGGAGTAGATAACCCAACTTAGCCCCTAATATGGAGTAGATATCTCAACTGGACGTCTACTAAGCAGTGGATACCCCAACTGTAACTCTACTAAGGAGTAGATAACCAAAATTGTAGTGAACTAAGGCCTAAATAAACCCTATACTAAGGATAAGACAACTCAATTTTTAGTCAACTAAGGTACAGATAACCCAACTGGCCCTCTTCTAATGAGTAAATAACAGAATTCGTCGTCCACTAATGAATAGCTTACCCAACTAGACCTACATATACTATGGAGCTGATAACCCAACTTGCCGTGTGCTAAGGAGTAACCCAACTGGCCCCCTAATAAGAAGAATATACCTCAACTGGACGTCTACTAATCAGTAGATACCTCAAATGTATAACCAAACTTGTAGTCAACTACGGCGTTGGTAACCCAACTGGTTCTATACTAACGAGTAGGCAACCCAAGTTTGTCGTCACTTAGGTGGTGATAACCCAACTGGCCCTCAACTAAGAGTAGATAACCCAATTTTTAGACAACTGTGGTGCAGATAACCCATAGATAACGAAATTTGTCGTCCAATAATGAATATCTAAGGCAAGTGGCCCTCTACTAAGGAGTAGATAACCCAACTGGTACTCTACTAAGAAGTAGATAACCCAACTTGTCGTATGCTAAGGAGTAGATAACTCAACTGGACGGCTTATAAGCAGTAGATAAGTAAATTGTCATTTTACCAGTAGTATATAACTAAGATGTATATAACCGTACTTGTCGTATACTAGGGAGTAGATTTTTCTTATGCATCCCCATGTGATCAGAGCACTTACTGGTCCCAATTTAACCAGTACTGGGTTCAGTAGATTCAGGTAAATTGGCATTTCATTTCCCATAGGGATATTTACAAAATCCGAAGAAGAAGATCTCAGTCGAAAAATATAATATGGAATTTGTTGCTAATATTTTAAACATTGTCTGTCTTCACAAAATAAATAAAAATATCGATTTTAAATATACTCATTTTCAGTAACAAAAAACATAGAGTATTGGCTCGGTCCTTATATGCCTTACACTTTTTTATTAGCAAATGTTATACATATACCCTTCTCCCTGTAAGGTGAGATTATAATGAAGTAGACTGACAATTTACAAACTTTTAATACTGTTTTAAAATATAATTTGTCATGCTTCTAGAAAAAATAGGCCATGCACCTATTGCACCGCCGCTATAACATTACAGGATAAACAAACAATTAGTGAAAATTATTCCAATGAAATTGTCAAATATTTAAAATATTCATTATTGTTGTTTTTCTTGTTGTCATTGTTTTAAAATCGCACGCTACATAAACAAATAAATTTCAGAATATATGAGCAGAAAAAAAAACTGTGCCAAGTTCTCGTTAAATGCCCGCAATCAGAGAAGAAAGGTGATTTGATTTAAGTGTGTGTAAATGGCATTTTCTGCCGTCTGAATGTCAAGAAAATGTTCAAATAAAAAACAATAACGACAACAACAACAAACGGCCATAGACTCTCCTCCTTAGCCAAAGAAAATCCCACATCATTTGTTTGAGAAAAGCAAAAACAAACAAAACTTCCGACGTTGATATTCATGTTCTAGAATATTTCACAAAAAAAAAATTATAAAAGAATAAATATAAAATATTAATTTAGCATTAAATTTTTCTGTGAACAAAAGTACATACATTGTGTGTGACTGTGTGTGTTTTCACTTGCAACTTTTGCATATTTTTTTATGAAGATGAATGGCGTACTTATGCATTTCCGGTACACATACATATGTACATATTTCTTATATGATTCTAACTATGTACATGGTGTGGGACATTTGGACATATTAATTGTATAAATTGACTTTAACAAATATGTCAGAAAAGTACTTTAAAAAATTGTTTTTTTGTATATTAATAATTCTATGAGGCATATAACTTTTCTCCGAATTGTTCCGTTTTATTTTTAATCCATTCATGCGTATTTTTGGTTTGTGCAAAATTATGAATGGGCGTAAATGTGGCAGCATTTTAAAAATATAATCAGTGTAAGTCATAAACAAGAACATATTATCCAGATAAACCGGTTTATATATATCGATACCTCCATTCTAAAACATGCTAAGCCGACTTAGCATGTTTTTAGGGAGATCGCATTTTTAATTTCTAAATATTCCAAATTAAATTCAGCCAAAATTTTGTGTTTATCCGTCAACCCAATCAAAATTTATTCAGAAAACAGTACAGGTCATTCGATTTCCATCATAAAGGAATTCCACACAAATTCAAAAAATTCATCAAACTTTGATCGCCTCTCCTGAAAAACTACCTTTTTGCACTTAGCATAGTTTAGAATGGAGGTATCGATATACAGTTGAAGAGTTTCTCTTCGGAAATTCCCGGGAAATTCGGCGATTTTCGAAACTGCAATTGCTGCAAACATTAATATATAAATTGAATAGAATAGAAAAATTATACAAAAATAATTGTATAAAAGATGACAAACCTTTATATAATTCTCAAAACTTTTCAAAAATCACATATGTATGTAATATCATTTGAAATATTTTATACATATGAAACTTGTTCACTATTTCTAAAAAAAATATTTTAAAATCTTAGGATATTTTTTTTTAATTAATTTCTCGACCCAAATGTTAGTATTTTTTAAAGAAAAAAAGGTCTTTAAAACTTAAAATGATAAATACAAATTTGCAAATTCAGTTTCTGAGTTTTTAAACTTAATTTTTTTTGTTAAATTCGCCGAAACTGAATTTGCATCGAAAATTTTGTCGAAATAGAATCTTCATCGAAAATTTCGTAGAAAATGAATTATCATCGAAAATTTCGTAGAAAATGAATTTTCATCGAAAATTTCGTAGAAAATGAATTTCATAGGAAAATTCGTCGAAAATGAATTTTCATAGAAAAATTCGTCGAATTTGAATTTTCATCGAAAATTTCGTCGAAATTGAATTTTCATCGAAATAGAATTTTCACAGAAAATTTCGTCGAAATTGAATTTTCACAAAAAAATTTCGTAGAAATTGAATTTTCACAGAAAATTTCGTAGAAATTGAATTTTCATAGAAAATTTCGTCGAAATTGAATTTTCACAGAATATTTCGTCGAAATTGATTTTTCATCGTCGAAATAGAATTTTCATCGAAAATTTCGTCGAAATTGAATTTTCATCGAAATTGAATTTTCACAGAAAATTTCGTCGTAATTGAATTTTTACAGAAAATTTCGTCGAAATTGAATTTTCACAGAAAATTTCGTAGAAATTGAATTTTCATAGAAAATTTCGTCGAAATTGAATTTTCATAGAAAATTTCGTCTAAATTGAATTTTCATAGAAAATTTCGTCGAAATTGAATTTTCACAGAATATTTCGTCGAAATTGATTTTTCATCGAAAATTTTGTCAAAATTGAATTTTCACAGAAAATTTCGTCGAAATTGAATTTTCATAGAAAATTTCGTCGAAATTGAATTTTCATAGAAAATTTCGTCGAAATTGAATTTTCATAGAAAATTTCGTCGAAATTGAATTTTCATAGAAAATTTCGTCGAAATTGAATTTTCATAGAAAATTTCGTCGAAATTGAATTTTCATAGAAAATTTCGTCGAAATTGAATTTTCATAGAAAATTTCGTCGAAATTGAATTTTCATAGAAAATTTCGTCGAAATTGAATTTTCATAGAAAATTTCGTCGAAATTGAATTTTCATAGAAAATTTCGTCGAAATTGAATTTTCATCGAAAATTTCGGCGAAAATGAATTTTCATAGAAAAATTCGCCGAAATTAAATTTTCATAGAAAAATTCGTCGAAATTAAATTTTCATGGAAAATTTTGTCGAAATTGAATTTTCATAGAAAATTTCGTCGAAATTGAATTTTCATAGAAAATTTCGTCGAAATTGAATTTTCATAGAAAATTTCGTCGAAATTGAATTTTCATAGAAAATTTCGTCGAAATTGAATTTTCATAGAAAATTTCGTCGAAATTGAATTTTCATAGAAAATTTCGTCGAAATTTAATTTTCATAGAAAATTTCGTCGAAATTGAATTTTCATAGAAAATTTCGTCGAAATTGAATTGTTATTAAAAATTTCTTTGAAATTTAATTGTTATAGAAAATTTAGCCAAATTTAATTTTTCTAGAAAAATTTAATTTCGATGAATACCTCAATAATTTTTTACATACAAATTATATTTCGAAATTATAGTCAAATTAATAAAGGTACCTCCGATTGAAATTTCAAAAATACATATACCCATAAAAAATTTCTTGCAGATTTTAGGAGAAATATTTGTTTTTTTATACCCAAATAAGTTTTGTAGCCTCTTGGTTAATTGAGTGTTTTTTTCTCGCATCCAATTTCATTCCGAAAAATTTCCGCTACAGACATTTTGATGACTTCTTGGCACAAAATATATCAAAAAAGGGGCGTAACTCAGATATTTCGATAGATACAAATTTGATTTTTTGGCAATACCCAGACAAATATTAATGATCCCATTTCATCGTGGTATTAAATTGTTTATATGTACGAAAACTGTAAATACATACTCGTACATACATACATATACATACATAAATACATGTGTTCGAGGTTTGTTTTTTTGTGTGTTGTCAATGAATAATTCGTACACATAAATCAATACATTTAACACACATTCTTTCCTGTGATCAAATATGCATTTGTTTTTAAAATATTTAAGGAAATCCGATTATTTTTGACGTCTTGAATAATTGGACATCCATTAAAGTGTCACTGTAATAATGTGTTATAAACTGTTCTGTCGTTGTGTGCGAGTATCTATGTATATTTAACGAGGCCGCTTATATACATATGCTGATATATGGAAAGAATTTAAGGTTTTTTGTTAAATGGATTCAATACTGCTGATTACTTTGATTTTTTTTCTTTGATGTCTTTTATTTTGGTTTGGTAGATATGTGCGAATTTTTTGGTTCCCTAGATGTTAGCGATGTATTTATATAGGTGTTATATATTTAAAAATTTGGAAATAATTTATGTGGTACTTACTCTTCATCCTCCGCTAAGGCTGTTTGAAAACGTGGCTGTACATAGGTCCAGGCGCCCTGGTTCTTGTGTTCTTCTTGAGCCCATAAAACATCAGCATTTTTATACTTTAAAATTTCTTCTCGAACCAAATCATAAGGAAAAGGACAAATCTATAACAGAAAAGAAAAATATTTCAGTATGTAATTATTCTAAATGAATAAGATGAGCTATTATAGAATAAATAATAATACAAATTATATTCTCACGTTCAAAATATTATTTTAGGTCATATTTATTTTAGTGCAAAATGCAAAAAAAAATTGTTAAAACAAAAAAAAAACAAGTAAGAAAGTTTCAGTCGGGTAAACCGACTAAGGTATACCCTCACTTTGTGAGTAATGTAATATTGAATATTACACAAATTATTCTGTCAATTTTCGTGGGAGGTACCAGAAGGGGTTTAAGAAATACACCTTTATTTTGCTGAACTGTAGATACTTTAAATACATTGCACTGTGCCGAATTGTAACCGTTTATATGGACTGGTATATCAACGTTGAGATATTAAATTGTGGTATAATTTGGCCATTTTGTGTGGGAGGTACAAAAAGGGGCGTGGTGATAACGCTCATTTTTCACTGGACTATAGACATTATTAAAGCATTACACTGTACAAAATTTCAAGTAATTGCATACACTGATATTAATGTTATAAACTGTTAACTTTTGGTGCAAAATGGTGCATTTGTGTGGGAGGTACCAAAAGGGGCGCGGCAATAACGCCCATTTTTCACTGGACTGTAGGCACTATAAAAGTATTACACTGTACAAAATTTCAAGTATTTCTAAACACTGGTATAAATGTTATAAGCTTTTAACTTTTAGTGCAAAATGGTGCATTTGTGTGGGAGGTACCAAAAGGGGCGTGGCAATTTCGCCCATTTTTCTCGAGTTGATAGCGTCTAACAAACTAATACTATGTGTGGAATTTCAGAAGATTCGAATACGTATAATAGCAGTTATTAAAGAATCAATATTTCACAACATTTTAACCCTTTGTGGGGGAGGTACCAGAAGGAGTGGACCAATATGGCCCATCTTCGAACTTAGCCGGAGATAGAAAAAAATATTACCACATACGAAATTTGAAGTCTATCGGTTACTCCTTTCGAGAGTTATCGTGCGCACCAGCCAGCAGACAGACAGACAGACAGACGGACGGACATAGCTCATTCGACTTAAAATGACCCAAAACGGATTTCCGCCGAACATACTTGGGGTCTTAGGTCACTCCTTCGATGTGTTACACTTTTTTCCGTAGCAAATGATATATACCCTCGTCACACTAAAGTGAGGGTATAACGAAACAGTAAAATCTAAAAAAATTATTGAAATGGATCTAGGATTGGTCAAGAAAATCTTCGGAGCGGTCATATTCCATGCAGCAACCATAAAACGAAGGAAGAAAAGAAGTACCCATTAAATAAAAAAACGATTCAACCAAAGAAATGTGTTTTTGTTCTTATGAAAAAATTGGCAGATTGGAAGACGTAAAGAAAAGGATATGCCACAACAAAAAAGAAAATAAAAAACTGGTGGTGGAGAAAATAACTAACTTTTGACTGATCTTGAAGAAAGTATGGACAGAATTTGTAGCTTTTACAAGAGTGTAAACAGGATAACTGGTGGAAAAAGCTTTGGCGAATCTTTATCGGGTCTTGAACAAAGTATAAATATGCTTTGCGATTTTAATAGTGGTTGGACAAGTGGGGGATCAGATTCAGTTAAAAATGATAGAGAGATCGATTTTATTCTCTTAACATCAAAAAGACTCTTCACAAACATCTGGCGCAAAAAAGCAAACTCTGGCACTTCATCTAATTCAAAAGGAGACAGACCAAGATCCCCACATTCCCCTGATTCTAAAAGAGTCAGAGGTAACACTTCATTTATTATCGATTTTATTCTCTTAACATCAAAAAGACTCTTCACAAACATCTGGCGCAAAAAAGCAAACTGTGGCACTTCATCTAATTCAAAAGGAGACAGACCAAGATCCCCACATTCCCCTGATTCTAAAAGAGTCAGAGGTAACACTTCAAGCTTCACATATCCAAATAAAGAAATTAATGTTAAAATTTGCTCCTTTTTATGTACGCCTTAACAAAATCCAGCTAAATCTGTCACCTTGCGCCAGGTAAGTCAAAAAAGAACTAGATCTTGTCCATCAACTTCTTTAAACATAGCTCATGATATTGCAGTCACTCCCAAAAGACCTTGTACTCCTTCAACTTCATTAAACATTGCTCCAAGTACTACATACACTTCGAAAAGTCCCAGACCTTGTATTTTATTTTTAGGAGAGGGTACCATTTGGTACCCTTTATTTACGAAAAGGTAAATCATATTTGCAACCTTTTTAGTTAAAAATAAACTCATTTGGGAAGTGTGTTATACGTTCCTATAATATCTCAAAATGCAGGAATTTAGAATGTCCCTTATAAGTTTGCGAATCATATACGAGTTCCTTTTGACATTTTTATTCTGAAGGCAAGGATATACTCGTATCCTCTATACAAATGAATTAATCAAATTGTGTATAGCTCCATCTTACCTGCTCCACTCGTATTAAACATATCTCCTTCTCGGATTTTTTATCAGCTCTCGCATTAAATAAATCAAAATAAACTTTGCCCGAACAAAACACTAATTTGGTAACACATTCGGGATTTTCAGATGCCGGCCCATCATCAGGAATAATGCGTTTAAATTCCGTACACTCGGCCATATCGGAAAATGGACTTTTAGCCAAAGGATGCCTTAGTCCCGATTTAGGTGTACATAAGATCAAAGGCTTACGAAAGGGCAATGCGATTTGTCTCCTTAGTATATGAAATAAATTTGCTGGTGTTGTACAATTTGCCACAATCCAATTGGTGTCATTCAACTGTCTCAGTGCCACATTATCACAATCAAAAGGCAATGTATCGGGATCATCGTGACACATTTGCAGAAAACGTTCTAGGCGACATGATGAGTGTTCTGGGCCCATACCTTCCATGCCATGTGGTAGAAGGACTACTAAGCCCGATTGACGAACCCATTTCATTTCACCACTAGAAATGAACTGATCGAAAATGGCTTGACCGGTATTGCAAAAATCACCAAATTGTGCTTCCCACATGACCAAAGCATTTGGATTACTCATTGAATAGCCATGTTCAAACCCGAGTACAGCATATTCACTAAGACTACTATTGCAAATGGTGTAGTTAGCCTGATCGGGATACAGATAAGCCAAGACATTGTAGGTGGCCTTATCAATGGTCTGATGTCGTAAAACATGATGACGATGGGAGAATGTGCCACGTTCCACATCTTCTCCGGACAGGCGTACATGTACACCCTCCTTGAGTAGTGTACCATAAGCCAAAGCCTCTCCCAAGGCCCAGTCGGCCATACGATCTTTTAGCATTTGTTGACGGCCTTGTAAGATACGTTCAATACCTCTGTGTGGGAGGGAGAATAATAATGAAAATTATATATTTATTTTTCAAGATTTTGAATAATTTCTTTACACACTTGTGTATTACAAATTGAGCTTCTGGAGGTGGTGGTGATGAAAACTTCTGGGCTATATGCAATAGGATTTTTTCTTTAACTCCTGTCGGAGCCATTTGCATGCGATCTTTGGCATCGAAAAATCCTGACCAAGGAGAATCAATCCAATCTTTGTACTAGAGTGGTGGAGTACAAATGAAGTTTAATATTTAAATTGGGTAAATGCGGTCATTCAAAAATACAATTGGAATTTTACAATTGCAACTAGAAAATTAATTGATTCAATATATTTTTAAATAATACAATAAAATCATTCGCCCTTATTCCAGTTGGCGTCGTCGACGTCAATTCTTAGTCGACACTGTTTAGATTGACGACTTCATAAATTTTGATATTTTTTAAAATATTTTTAAGTTACATTCGTTTTGGCGTAAAGATGACAAAACTAGAACTTCATAGATATGACGAAAATGATGTGACGACGTCGAAGACGCCAACTGGAATAAGGGCGAATAATTGATTCAGTTGGTTTATTAATGGTTTCAATTAATTTATTAATTTGTTCAATTAATTTATCAATTGATCCATTAATTGGATCAATTAATTTATTAATTGGATCAATTGATTTATTTAGCAGATCAATTAATTTATTAATTGGTTTATTAGCAGACTAAATAAATTTATTAATTAATTTATACATATATGGATAAAACTGAATAAAATTAATATTTTAATTTATTCAATACAAAATATTGAATATTTCAATCGTCAATAGAAAAATTGATCTAATATTTTTAAATCAATACAATAATTTATTACTTTTTTCTGTTAATTTTTAATTGCAACAGTTAAAATAATAATTAAATCATTTGATATTTTAATAGGAAAATAAATTGATTCAACATATTTTAATTTATTAAAGTTATAAAGTAATTTACTAAATGAATCGTTTAATTTATTAAATGAATTAAATAATTTATTGATTGCATCAATTAATTTATTAACTGAAATAATTAATCAATTAATTTATTAATTGATTAGATTTATTAACTGAATCACTTTATTCAAATATAAATATTAATTGCATCAGCTAAAACATTTAACAAAGCATTTAATATTTCAATAGAAAAATTTTATTAATGGATTCAATAACCTGAATCAATTGATTTATTAATTGAATCAAATCATTTATTATACAAATCAATTAATTTATTAAATGAATCAATTCATTTATTAAATAAATCAATTCATTTATTAAATAAATCAATTAACTTATTGATGAAATCAATTAATTTATCAAGTGAATAAATTAATTTATTACATGAATCATATAATTTATTAAATGAATCATACAATTTATTAAATCAATTTATTAAATGAATCAATTAATATTTTAAATGAATCATTTAATTTATTAATGGAATCAATTAACATATTAAATGAATCAATTAATTTGTTAATTTAATCAATTAATTTATTAAATGAGTCAATTAATTTATTAATTGAATCAATTTTTTAAATTAATCATTTAATACATTCAATTAATCAATTCATTTATTCATTTATTAACTGAATCAATTAATGTATTAACTAAATCAATTAATGTATTAATTGCATCAATTACTTTATTAATAGAATCAATTAATTTGTTAATGGAAACAATTAATTTATTAATGGAATCAATTAATTTATTAATGGAATCAATTAATTTATTAATGGAGTTAATTAATATGTTAAATGAATCAATTAATTTATTAAATTAATCAAATATTTTTTTTTAATTAATTAATTCATTAAATGAACCAATTCCTTTATTAATTGAATCAACTAATGTATTAAGTGAATCATTTTATTTATTAACTGAACCAATTAATGTATTAACTGAATCAATTAATGTATTAACTGAATCAATTTATGTATTAAATTCAATAATTGAATCAACTAATTTATTTATTAAATCAATTAATTTATTAACTTAACCAATAAATTTATCAACTGAATCAATTGGCATATTAATGGATTCAATTAATTGAATAAATTGATTTATTAATTGATTCAATTTAAGAATATGTTAAGATAATTTATTGAATGAAGATGGATGAAATTCAAATAAAATTAATATTATAATTGATAAATAAAAGATTATTAAAATGTTACCAGTCTTATATTGAAAAAATCATTGATTTAATATATTTTTAATCAATTAATTAATTGATTTATTTAAGGTCTTCAAATGATAAAAAAAAAGATTATTAACATTTTATCAAATTAAATTGAAAAATGACTTGATTCAATATTTTTTTTAATTATTTCAAATTACTAATTAATTGTTTCAATTATTTTTTCATTCAAGACGGTTAAAATTGCTTAATAATTAGTTCAATTAAAACAATGATCGATTCAAATATTCAGGGTTGTTGTGGAATCCGATTGCTGTCGAAATCGGAATGGAAATAGAGAAAAAAAAATGTTCTGTGACACCAAATTTATTTTTTTCTCGTTGTGGAATTCTACTTTTGTCTGAATCGGAACTGAAATCGAAAAAAAATAACCTTGTTGTCACACCAAAGCTATTTTTTTCTCGGTTTCAATTCCGATTTCGACAACAATCGGATTCTACAACAACCCTGATTATATGAGTCAATAATAACCGAATTTGTAAATGAAGTCATACAAATTTCCAATTACTTTTTTTAATTGAAATTTTAAGAAGGTTATTTCATTTTTCTCCAAAACCTTACACTTATACTTTCTTCCTTATCCGACTCCTTAAAACCCTCCTCTAAAATATTATCATATTCATCAACGGATGCCTTCAGTTCCTCGGCTGTGATAACTTTCTCCTTCACCAATTTATCGGCATACAATTGCAGCACAGGCTTGTGTTGTCGTATCTTCTGATACATTAGAGGTTGCGTGAACATCGGTTCATCGGCTTCATTATGGCCATTGCGGCGATAACCCACCAAATCTAAGACTATGTCATTACGCCATGTGGCTCTCCAATCGGCTGCCAAACCACTAAGAAATACTGTAGCCTCAGGATCGTCGGCATTCACGTGAAGTATTGGAGCATTTACTACCCGAGCCAAGTCCGTGCAAAATGGTGATGAGCGGTGAAAGCGGGGATCGGTGGTAAAACCCACTTGATTGTTGATGACAATATGTATGGTGCCATGATTTGTATATGAGGGTAAATCCGATAAATGTATACTCTCATAGACCACGCCCTGGCCACAAAATGCCGCGTCACCATGTATAAGAATGGACATAACTTTGCGACCCTCCGAGTCTCCCTTGTAGAATTGCTCAGCTCGAGTTTTACCCATAACAATGGGATTTACGGCTTCCAAATGTGAAGGATTTGCCACCAAAGCAATGCGAACATTTTTATTGGTGACGCGATTCAAACGTTCCACATAGGTACCCAAATGATATTTAACATCACCAGAACCCTTAAAGAGAATATAAAAAGTTATTAAAGATAAATTAATAATTTCGTTTTAAAATTTTAAGGTTTATAAAAAATTTACCGAATCTTCGGCTTTTAAAGCCTTAAACTGTGCAAATATTTGATGTAATGGTTTACGACAAATATTGGCCAATGTATTTAAGCGACCTCGATGAGCCAAACCAATAATAAATGATTCAACGCCCAATGCCGATGAACGATCTATGACTTCTTTGAGACAGGGTATCAAAACTTCACAGCCTTCCAAGCCAAAGCGTTTTTCCGACGACCATTTTTTCGCCAAGAAATTTTCAAAACTAAAAGGAGATAGTTTTTTAATGCAAATGGTGGGTTTAATAGATTATACTTTTTTTAAAATTCAATACATTTCCAGATAGACACAAAGGTAACAAATACAACTTACGCTGTCGCCCTTATGAGTCGTGATAAAATCAATTTCTTTTTTTCTGCAGACATTTGCAATTGTCCCGGTTTCTCAATACGCTCACGGATCCAGGTTCTCTTTTTGGGACAGAATATATACATGTATTCTATGCCCATTGTATCGCAATATATATTTTCCAAACGTTTTATGATTTCACTATGGACAAAGGACGAAATAATATCACTAATAAATATGTATTAAAAAACAAAAGTTTCGATTTTCTTACCGAAAACTTAATTCTTTTTCATCACCACCTATATATGTTGTAGTTCCGGTCAATTTAACAGTTTGATCCAAGTTTCTATCTTCTAGAATGCAAGAAGAATAAATGACATCGTTTAATGTGAAATATACATATAGTGCGGAGAAATTTATTGATATATATTAAGAAATTAATATAATAATATTTTTTTAGAATTATAGAATTTTTCTTGATATAATTACATATAGTATTTGTTTTAGGAAGTAAATTATTTAATTTAAGTTTAAAATATGCTTGATTTAAATACAGCATGTACTTGATTTAAGAACAAATGAATTTGATTTCAAAACAAAATGTACTTGATTTAAATTCAAAGATAAAACCAGTAAGGAAAGGCTAAAGTCGGGCGGTGCCGACTATATAATACCCTACACCACTCTCGTAATATTGAATAACTCTGATATATACATTTTGTAATTCATGTATAAATTGTTTACATAAATTTACTTTTGGGACATTTTATACTTAAATAATACCCTGTACCACAGTGTGGTGTAGGGTATAAAAACGATTGGATCTAAAGAGCCAAATCGGATGAAACATATATATGGGAGCTATAGCTAAATCTTTACCGATTTTCTTCAAATTCGGCAATGTTGGTTCATGAATCAAGAAACTCTACCATTCTAAATTTCAAAACGATTGGATGTAAAATATAGCTTCTATAGAACTAAAGGGCCAAATCGGACGAAACATATATATGGGAGCTATAGCTAAATCTTAACGGATTTTCTTCAAATTCGGTAGTGTTGGTTCATGGATCAAGAAACTCTACCACTCTAAATTTCAAAACGATTGGATGTAAAATACAGCTTTTGTAGGACTAAAGGGCCAAATCGGACGAAACATATATATGGGAGCTATAGCTAAATCTTAACCGATTTTCTTCAAATTCGGCAGTGGTGGTTCATGGATCAAGAAACTCTACCATTCTAAATTTCAAAATGATTGGATGTAAAATACAGCTTCTACAGGACTAAAGAGCAAAATCGGACGAAACATATATATTGGAGCTATAGCTAAATCTTAACCGATTTTCTTCAAATTCGGCAATGTTGGTTCATGGACCAAGAAACTCTACCATTCTAAATTTCAAAACGATCGGATGTAAAATACAGCTTCTATAGGACTAAAGGGCCAAATCGGACGAAACATATATATGGGAGCTATAGCTAAATCTTAACCGATTTTCTTCAAATTCGGCAATGTTGGTTCATGGATCAAGAAACTCTATCATTCTAAATTTCAAAACGATTGGATGTCAAATACAGCTTCTATAGGACTAAAGAGCCAAATCAGACGAAAGATATATATGGGAGCTATATCTAAATCTGAACCGATTTCAACCAAATTCAATAGCGATCTTAACAGCCGCGAAATACTCTAAACTGCAAAATTTCAGAGCGATCGGAGTGAAATTGCGATCTGTAGTCGGCTAGTGATTCTGAGTCGATCGGTATACTTTAAGGTGGGTCTAGCTGTGTTATTTTCAGGTGTTACAAACATCTGCCGTGAAACAAACTTATAATACCCTGTACCACAGTGTGGTGTAGGGTATAAATACACTTGCATATGAATTAAAAATTAAAGTAATTAAAGTATGAAGATACTTACTTATTTAATTATAAAAAAAGGTATTTTAATGAAAAACGCATTTGTTAAATGATTTAATAAAAAAATGTGTACTTAATTTAAGCACATGATATTCTTAATATAAGAAGAAAATGATATAAGAACATAATATACTTAATTTAAGTACTTACTGTACTTAATTTAAGTAATGTACTTAATTTTCTTTAATTAAGTACACTATATATTCCACTTAAAGGACATACGCATTTGATATTATGTATATATATAGATAGTTTAAGTTGAAAATATACATGATTTAAAAAAAATGTGTACTCGATTTAAAAAATATTAGTTTGAATTGCGTTAATGTTAATGTAATAATGTTCTTCAATAAATTTATAATGTACTTGAATTAAATACATAATGTATTCGATTTAAAAGTGGCAAAACGCATGTGAATTAATTATGAATTGGATTTAGGTAAAAAATAAACTTGATTTAAAGACACAGTGTGTATTTGATTAAGGAAGAAAATAAATTGGAATTAATTACATACCTATATATTGGTAACAGGTTAAAATCTACTTTATACTTAACTTTAATACAAAATGTATGAAATCAAGCAAGCAATTAATACAAAATGTTTTTAATTTAAGTACAACATTTTCTTTGTTTAAGTATGTGATCTTTTTGATTTACAAACGCAATATATTTGATTTAAAGACAAAATACACTTGGTTAAGAAGAAAATGTATTTGAATTAGCAAAATAATTTGAATTAGCTACTCTTGTTTTAATTTATTTACTTTAGGAAAAAAATGTATTTAATGTAAGGACAAAATGCACTTGATTTATACAGAATTAAGTACAACATGTATTTGATTGAAAGACAACATGCACTAATTTAAATACATAATTCGCTTTATTTTAGTAGATAATATACTTGATTGAAGTACATAACGTACTTTATTTAAATATTCATAATGTATTTGAATTAAGTATATAATATATTAGATTTAAAGGCGGCAAAACGCTTTGAATTAAGTTCAAAATATACTTGATTTAAGGACAAAATGTGTATTTGATTTAAGAAGATAATTCATTTGAATTAATTACAATATATGAATATTGATATTAGGGCAAAATCTACTGTATACTTGGCATAGGTAGAAAATATATTAAATTCAATTGATTTGATATAAAGTGTTTTTAATACAAGTACAACATTTTCTAAGAACGCTATATACTCGTATTTGATTCAAAGACAAAATATACTTGATTAAAAAGAAAATCTATTTGAATTAGGCACAGTGTATTTGATTTAAGAACCAAATGTATTTTCTTTAAGCACACAATGCTCTTGATTTGGTTGCCAAGTTTCTTCACTTTAGGAAGAACATTTATTTAATGTGGATTTACACAAAATTAAGTACAACATTGACTTGATTTATGTGTTTGATTGAATTTATGTGTTTGATTGAAAGAAAACATGTACTAATTTAAGTACCTAATATACATGGACAAGTTTAAGTACATAATACTCGATTTTAGTACGTAAAGTACTTGATTGAAGTACATTACGTACTTTATTTAATGATAAATGTTGTAGAAAAAGACATTGATGTATTTATTTTACTTTACTTGAATTACAAAATGTAATTTCAAGGACAATTGTCTTTCCAAAATTATTGAGGTCTATTTATTATACTTAATTTCAGCACGTTTTGTGCATTCTGCGATGTTTGATAAAACTGTTTGCGATGTTTATTAAAATTGTTATAAAAAAATTCACAACATACCCTTGAAAAAGTCCTCTTTTATAAATACATTCTCATTTGCATTCAATTGCATGCCACATTTCGTAATGGTTTTATCGTGAGTCACAATACCCAAAGGATCCAAATTGGCAGCCAAAAAACCTCGGGTCTGATAACTTCTAACGATATCGTGAACTAAAATGTGATCATCGACTGCTTTCTGAGCAAGACCACCGCCACCGCCGCCGCCACACAACTGAGAGATAGGCATTAAATTTCGCTGAGGATGTGATTCACTGGGCACTGGTTCATATACACCAGAACGAAAATAGGCATCCCAGGACTGAAGAAATAATTCGACGATATGAATGGTTTTCACCTCATTTCTAATTGGCAACAGAACATACCGTATGTACACATGTGGGATCTTGCTGCCAGATGCGATACATGTCCTCAACATAAGTGGCACTTGAACCACCACCAACTGTAGTTGGCAGTTGGGAACCCCCCACCGCTTCAGGGGAGTTTTTCGATTTGGCATTGCGAATATTTAATAAATTTAGTGCAGAATTTGTGGAATCCTTATAAGACAATAATTATCATCATTTTCCTCAGGGGTATATACTCGTATATTTTTTGGTACTCTTACCAATAGCATTTTGCGATGTTTTGCGAAAATTTTGTTTGATTGAGAAAGAGATTTAATATAATGCCGCTTAAGCCCGAGCATATTTGAAATATGTATGTACTCGTATGTAATTTGGAAAATAATAATTAATTTTAATGTAATTTTTTATATCACATTGACATTTTATTTCGGTTTTAAATATGTTTTTTGTCAAGAAAAAAGTTGTCTCTATTTCAATGACAAATGACAATGCCTGATAAAGGGTGGTTAAATTTTAAGGGCCGATGTTGATTTTGAATAAAACACAAGTTATTTAGGAAATTATTGTCAATTTTTTTTATTATCATAATATTGGTATGGCAATGAAAATTGAATACTATAGACGTCGCATGGTATTTACAGACTTTATACGCCAGGTTGCGCCCGAGCAGCCTTTCTCTCATTCTCAAATTCCTCTCTTAATTATCTCTCTGTCTTTTGACTCTGACTTTTTGTACTCTCAGATAATTTCTGAGAAGGGAGTGAGTTTTTCAGTTTGTTTTGTTGTTGAATGTTTTGAAGTTGGAATATAATAAAATTAATGATGAAAATCTTGTCTCTCTTTACAGAGAAATAAAGGTATATATCCTCGCTTTGCAGAACGCTCTCTTTACAGTTTAGCCAGACAATATGCAGACATACTAAACGAATTGTCAAACTCCATGCGACGTCTATAGTATTCAATTGTCATTGGGTATGGTTCAATTATATATGGAACAAAATATCGGCCAAATGGCCGCCGCGACCTCGGCGGCACTCCTCCATCCGATGGTCCAAATTTTCGATGACGCTGAGGCATAATTTAGGTTCTATGCCGTTAATGTGCCGAATTATCTCATCCTTTAGCTCTTGAATTGTTGCTGGCTTATCGACGTACACCTTTTCTTTCAAATAACCCCAAAGAAAGAAGTCCAACGGTGTCAAATCACATGATCTCGGCGGCCAATTGACATCGCCACGACGAGAGATAACACGGCCATTGAATTTGTTGCGCAAAAGAGCCATTGTTTCGTTAGCTGTGTGGCAAGTGGCACCGTCCTGTTGAAACCACATATTGTCCACATCCATATCTTCCAATTCGGGCCATAAAAAGTTCGTTATCATCTCACGATAGCGAACACCATTCACAGAAACTGCCTGACCGGCCTCATTTCGAAGAAGTATGGCCCGATGACGTCGCCAACCCATAAGCCGCACCAAACAAACTGGGCGAGCATGCACAGGTGTTTTCACATCTCCTACAGACCCGGTTTGCTGAAATTTGCGCACAATTCTCCCGATTGTGGACACATTTGGTCGATCATGCTGATCAGAAAAACATCACGAAGTGCACGAAATGCATTTTGATTTGAACGCCCATTTTCGTAAAAGGCTTAAAAAACTTTAATGCGTTGCTCGATTGTGTAACTTTCCATGGTTCAAATTGAGTTGGTCTGAAATTGAGAAATGTGAAATGAAATGCAGAAAAAAACTTGACGTTTGGTGTGGTTCACATTCAACATCGGCCCTTAGAATTTAACCACCCTTTACTACTACCCATAATCTTTTACAATTCCACACATATTATTAGTTTATTAATCGCTATCATCTTTAGAAAAATGGGCGAAGTTTCCGCGCCCTTTTTGGTACCTCCCATGCAATTGGACCATTTTGCACAAAAAGTTAACGGCTTATAACTTTGATTCCAGTTCATAAAAAACTTGAAATTTTGTGAAGTGTAATGCTTTTATAGTACCTACTGTCCCGTGGAAAATAGCCATTATTGCCACGCTCCTTTTGGTACCTCACATAAAAATGTACCATTTTCCACAAAAAGTTAACGACATAACTTGGACTGCTGCACATACAAACTTTGAAATTCTCACCGATGCACAAAAAAAGTTAGACCGGAAAGAGCAAAGGAGTTGCTTCGCTTGCACGAAAGTGGCCAGTTACCGAATTTGGTTTTCTCCGATTAGAAGCCATTCCAAATTGAGCAGTTTGTGAACAAACAAAATGATCGGGTTTACTTGCCAAAGAGGTCAGCTGAATATTTACACCTTCGATTGGCCACCAGAACTCAAGCGCCGCCGATGGTAATGGTGTGGGCCGTAACGGCCGATGGTCGCTCCCCGCTCGTATTCATCGACCATGGGGTCAAAATAAATGCCGAATATTATCGGGAAAATGTCCTAAAGACAGTATTGAAGCCCTGGGCAGACAAACATTTCGGCCGCAGACCATGGACATTCCAACAGGACTCAGCACCATCGCACTCAGCACGCGTCAACCAAGAATGCCTTAAAAATGAGGTTCCTCGCTTCATTTCTACCGCACAATGGCCACCAACATCTCCGGATCTCAATCCGTTGGACTTTTGCGCCAGGGGCATTTTAGAGAGTAAGGTTCGCATTAAAAAATACCAAAGTATCGATCATCTCAAGACGGCGCTTCGCCGGGAATGGGCCAAAATACCGCAGAGCTACTTTCGTGCAGCGTGTGATGGCTTTGTCGGCCGTTTGAAGGCCATAATTCGTGCCAAAAGTGGCCAATTCGAAGAAATCTAAACTGTTTCTAAAATTTTATGTTATTACCGACATTTTTTGCTTTTGAACAATAAAATTTAAAAAAAAATTACAAAAATATAGCGCTTTACTTTGTTGCATTACATATCAGCCACCCTGTAGTGTAATCGACCCATTAACCTCTGAAGGAACATATGATTCGATTTCTGCATATGAAACGCGATATTTAGTTGTGCCATTTTTGACGCTTCGTTCATCTTGGCGAATTTGATTTACCGAAGGAGGAGGTAATACATTTCGCATGACTTTGTTTTTCTTTTTATTTCGTTTTACGCCCACCATGAAATATGTTCGTGGTTTACTCCCATATCTACATATATTTACTAAACAACGCTATTTAGGTATACTGTGTGCAATTATTTGTATTTTATTTATATTTTAAGTTTATTTATTACTTTTTTTGTTTATAATAAACAACAAATTGTTCGTTCTTATATCTGATTGGTGCAGAAGTTTCGCATACATTTAGTTTTGTAGTTGTATTCACCCAATGCATGTGTGTGTAGGTATTACTATGTATACATACATACATGTTATATACTTACTTAAATATGTACGAGTATAACAAATATCATGCATCCGATCGCTCGTTCAAACTTACGCTAATTAAATATATAGAAAAAGTGCAATTTCAAAGATTTGTCATATAGTTAATATTTGTTAATAGCTGTAGTTTTGTCATTAATAAATAACAAATACGCTTGTATGGGTATGTTAGTATGTTCTAGGGAGAAGCCTTAAAGTATTAAAGCTTTATTTTGGGGGGAAAGCTTTAATAATACATTCTTTTTCCACCACAAAAGAAAATAGTTTTTATTTTTATATCCGTTTTAAATATGCATTGTCCCTTTTCACATGTCCGCCATAAAAAATATATACTCGTATGTTTGGATTGTAAAAATTTAGGAAAATATCCACTATACAAGTTGGTATTTTCTTACAAAATAATGTTAATATATTAATGTGATTTGTGTTAACACGTTAGCATTTTTGTTCTCCACGTTTTTTTGTTTAGTTTTACCAATAAAAATAATATCTCGATTTATCACTCGTTTTTTTTCCAGTTTTTTTTTAAAGAATTTTCTTGAGTTTTACTTTGTAAAATTTGAAAATGATATATTCTCTGTGTTTTTTTATGTATGTATGTAAGATTTTCTTTTTATAAATTTCTCAAGCCACAAGAGCCGTTTACTACTTTTATATTTTTGAAAAATGATTATGAATTGAACAAAATACGCATAAAAATTATAAGCACATAAAAAAATAGTAATCGCTTTCCATGATGAAAATAATATTATAACTAAATAACAACTCTATTCGAAAGAATATTTTTCGAAAATAAAATATATAAAAAAGGCATGTACAAATACGAAAATTTTCTTCCGAATCGACCTTCCAATCAACTGAGTTAGTCCGCATTCAATTAATTTTGTTATCGTACTTTAAAGTCGTGGAATTTGTTTCAATTTATAGATTGAAGAATATTTTCTACAATTTAATAGAGAATTAAATAAACATTGTCATAAATCTGTTTTAATTTGGATTTAAATTTCGGTAATTAATTATTAGCGAAATGACCTTTGCCATATGCTCTTAACTTTATTTCACGACATTCTCAAATTTTTTGTGTGCAGAAGACCTTTTCTGTGAAAACGAAATCACTGCAACGTGAAGTGATTTCAGAACAGACCCAAATATCTACAGAAAGGCGGTTGAAAAACTGCTGATATAAAATAGCCTTAAATGGCGCCTTAAAGAAATTGAAATTTTAAATAAACTAAGTAACACCATTTTTCACAATTAAATTTACTGACGTAGGTCGGTCCAAAAAACAAAAAATTGCCATGAACATTTTTTCATGATACTGTTTACTTTTTCAATTTTGAAAGTAAATTCACCTTTTTCACATTTTGTTAAGAACTATACATATTTCTACATTGGAAATTATTGTTATTAAATTCTCAACAAAATTTCCAAATAATTCAGTAAGAATGCACTTTTTATACCCTCCACCATAGGATGGGGGGTATATTCATTTTGTCACTCCGTTTGCAACACCTTAAATATTGATCTGAGACCCCATAAAGTATATATACGTATTCTTAATCGTCGTAAAATTCTAAGACGATTTAGCCATGTCCGTCTGTGGTAATCACGCTACAGTCCGCAATAATAGAGCTAGGTTGATCAAACTTGGTACAAATACTTCTTATAGTTGCAGCTTGTATGGGATTGCAAATGGGCCATATCGTTCCATATTTAGATATAGCTCCCATATAAAGCATCTAACTTGGTGTGATTCCTACTGTTCTCATCTACTATATTTTTTGTGTTTTCGGAGTTATTTTGTGAGGTCACATGCTATCCATGATGGAGGGTATATAAGATTCGGCATGGCCGAACTTAACGCTTTTACTTGTTAAATTTAGTGTCATTTTTGATGCAAGCGGCAACTCTGAACACGTATTTTTGAGATTGTTGTGATTTTTTATTGAATTGTAAAGAAGACATGTTTCGATTAGGTATGGAATAAAATATCCGTCAAATGGCCCCCACGGCTCTGATGACAACCCATTACTCTTTTCACGAAATTTGCTAAGACTTTTTAAAAGAGATGTGGCTGTAACTCACCGATTGGATCTCGGATTTAAGCTATGGATTTGTTTCTACTTTATTCGCTTAACCCCGAGATTTCACAAAACCCCATAAAAATCGCACGGCGTTAAATCGCATGATATTGGAAGTCAAATTTAAAAAGTGACCTCTTACTGAGACTGCCTTTATATATTTATTACAAAAACTAGATTTTTAATTTTTTTTGAATATACAAAAAAATAAACTTTATTTTTTGAGTAAATTAATTTAAGTAAGTTCTATTCAAAATTTGTCGAATTATCTATCAACATGAAGTGAAAAAGCGATTCCAAATTGTCGTCCATTTTGCTCTATGACCCTTATACAAGAATTTTAGACTTCAAAGTTTTGGAAATATACTTTTAAAATGTTGGCAACAACAGTGATTCGAAATATTCGTTCTTATAAGAGCTATATGTTTCACAAAAAAAAATTTTAAAATGTTCACCAAAAAATTGATCTCAAATGTTTGTCCTCGAGACCCCTCGGCAGTTGAGGGTAGCGAGCTGGTCTATGAACGTTAGGTCGTGGGTTAGATTCTCATTAGTCTCTGATCTGTCGTTGCAAAATCTAGGCAAATTTATATTGGCCATACCATTTATCGCTGGACCTTAAAATTACAATACAAATCTACTTTATATTGTAATTAATACGAGTATAAATCGAATAAAACAACACCACCGTAAAGTGGATTATGGACATTTCCTGTGGGTATTTAGTCTTTCTTTATTGAAATTTGGTATATAGGTTAAGTGTAGTGTTCTAGCGACAGAAAAACTGCTATTATGTGAGGAATTACAGAGGATTCGTATGGGTAGCAGACTATGAAGCCGACGCGGCGCAAATCGGCGGCGCGCCACAGCCGGCCATTTTTTTCCAGCCGGCGCCGCTGCCGATTTCAGCGGCTCACATCGGCTGAAACTCAGCCGCCTAACATTATTTAGTGAGTCAAAAAGATTTCTTTTATGCAACCATGAAAATTAAGAAAGTTACTACTAAGTAATAAAATAGGGTCAGAAATTTTAACGAAGTTCATTTTTGCATAGAAATTTATAAAAACTTTCTAACTTGATCTCGCTATCATTTATTTAAAGAAATGCATAATATATCGGATTTAAAATTTAAAAATGCGTTTTTAGGTTTTTACGGAACTTACAATAGCTCTTGAGAGGCCGAACCAATTTTTACAAAGTCTACGTCGTTTTAGAGAGAAAACAACAGTCACAATAAATTCTCTTTCCCAAGACTAATAAGTAGAGACTTATTGAATCGATTTTCGACATTAAATCAAAATTTTCTTAACTTTTCTTACATTTTTGTGTTAATTTTAGGTTTTTTCATCTAATTGTAAATATCTTAAAGAGACATTTTTGCCTGAGATTGACATTCGTGCGCCATCGTTGTTGGAACTTTATCGGCTCAGCCGATTGCTGAAATTTGATCGGCTAAGCCGATCAGCCGCCGCCGCCGATCGGCATTTTTCCAAGCGCCGCCGCCGCTGAAAATTTTGTTCGGCTTCATTGCCTGATGGGTAGTATAGAAGTTATTAGAGAATCAACATTTCACGACTTTGTAACCCATGTGAGGGAAGTATGTACTAGAAGGAGTGGATCAATGTGGTCCATCTTCAAACTTACTAAATTTGAAGTCAATCCGTAACGCCTTTTCGAGAGTTATCGTGCAATGTCCGCCACAGACAGACGGATGGCAGACATTGCTCAGATGACTTTAAATGTCCTAATTAAGGTCTTAGCTCACTCCTTCGATGTGTTACACTTTTGGCCCGTAGCAAATGATATATACAATCCTCCACTAAAGTGATAATATAATTAAGGGGTATATTAATATTGATAACAATATTTTGCTTTGCTATCGAGTTATCGGACGTTGAAATTTGGAAAAATCGATTTTTATCGTTCCAATGGACTCGAAATCGTAAATTAGGAGAATAAATAAATCGGATAGTGAATTCGATAACTTGTTTAGTAATTTATTTTAATTTTGAACTCATTTTACGATATTTTTCGACTTTTTTCGCACTAATTACTCAAGAACTAAGCGAAATATGGAAAACATGCCCCTACATTTTTAGCGGGGCTTCGGATTTCATAATCTTGGCGTTATGAAATAGCCGAAAAAGCAATCCAGTAGGGAATTAAGCAGCTTTGAGCGTACTAATTGTCTTCTCTCTTCCCTAACTGATTCTTTTTATAAAGGGATTATACTTCCGGACCTAATTCTGAACTGCTGAGAAAATAGTGACTTCTTTTTGTACCCTCCGCCATATGAGGTATATTCATTTTATCACTCCGTTTGTAACACCTCTAAATATTGATCTGAGACTCCAATAATATATATATATTCTTAATCGTCGTAAAATTCCGCCCGTCCGTCTGGTGTAAGCACACTGCAGTCTACAATAATTGAGCTACATGACTGAAATTTGGTATAGATACTTCTTATAGCTGCTGGTAATTTGGCATTGAAAATGGCAACATCGGTCCTTTTTTTGGTTTAGCCCCCATATATAGCAACTCACCGATTTGACTTCCTAACGCCATGGAGACCACAAATGTTAATTGATCGGGGCTGAAAATTGCTAAGTGGAGTTTATTTATACCCTGAATCCTTCAAACGAACAACGATAGTCATAGGTCCATGTTTTGATATAGTCGCCATACAAAGATCCCTCTAAATTTAATTTCTTAATGCCACAAAAACCTCAAATTTCAACGAATTGGGCTGAAATTTGGTATAATGAGTTTATTTGTACCCGAAACTATTAACAAGTGATCCATGATGGAGGGTATATATGATTCGGCATGGTCGAACTTACTCTCTTTATTTGTTTGGAATTAAGCTGACAATTTGAGAGTCTATTTTTGGACTCGCTTACTTTTGGGGATTTTTTGAATTAAGTTATCAATTAGAAATTTCAAAAAAATATGTCAGAAGGGAATATACAAGGAAGAATTATTGTATTGGTGTCAGTTCAATAACTACTTCAATAGAATTCAGATAGCAATACTTTGTTGAATCTAAATACATGGTTAGGTTAGGTTAGGTTGAATAGAGAGACGTTTAAACGTCTCATGTCCATGGACATACACATAAGCCAGTAGTTCTGCCTGTTGTGCGCTCCTTATTTATGTTTTTTATTCCCCACGGGTTACAGAAAATCGGTACTAGACACGAATTTTCTCAGTATCATCCAGTCATATCCTCTGAGATGAGTCAAGTCTGGCAATATGTCGGAACCGCAATATCTGTATCTTGCATGTGTGAAAGCTGGGCAGTGACATAGAAAATGTTCCATCGATGTTTCCCTGCATGCCCTGCACTCGTCGTTTTCTGCTAGTCCTTTGTGATGAAGATGTGCCTGTAAGCTTGAGTGTTCCCTTAGAACACACATCATCATCGATCTTGTTTAGTTTAAGAAAACTACTTGTTTTCTTCTTATTTGGGTCACCCTACAGTATCTTCGCAGTTGCTCTATTCCACTCAGTTTTGTGTGCAATCACTGCCCAGTGCTTCAACTAATCCTTCGTGGCTTCGAAAGGTTTCCAATTTTCAACGTTTATTACTCGAAGTTCTCTGCCCTTTGAAGCCAAACTGTTTGCTCGTTCATTCCAATCACCGTTGTGTCCCGGTACCCAGAAAATACGCAGTTGACTATGGACTGAGTAATTATTTATCGTTCTTTTACAGTCTAACACTGTTCTGGATATGACCTTTTCCGATGTTATTGCTTTGATCGCCATTTGCTATCTGTGAAGATGTTGGCATATTTGGGCTTTGTGATATTACTGAACCAGGTATTACTGAGTTCTCGAACTTCTGCTTGAAATACTGTGCTAAGGTCTGGGAGGCGGAAGTAAAGTTCGACTTCTGGTTCATCAATAAAAAGTCCCAGACCGTCCTTCCTCCTAGCCTGGAACCATCAGTGTAGCAGTTGGTTCCCACTGGCACATGAGCTAGTGTTCCGTTTTCCCAGGAGTGTCTGTCTGGCACGAACGAATCACAGGTAGCTATAAGCCTGTGATTCGTTCGTGCCAATACTATAACCAGTAATTTTTTACGTGGTATCGGCAATTTTTTTTATTTCATAGGAAACCTTCAAAAAAAATTTAAGTGAAATAGGAGCTATATCAATTCTTGGACATATGTCGATCTTTAGTCCTACGCATTCGTAAAAAATTGTGTGTTTCAACGGCGCTAAGAAATCAAATTGAGTTGGACTTTTGTATCGGGCAGAACCTAAATGTGGTTAAATGAGGAACCTTTGTATGTGGGCAATAACAAAATGTACTACTGGCACCCGCTCATTACTGATATAAATGGTTCTGGATAAAATTAAATATATAGGTTCCATTCGAGGTTCCCTACTTTTTTAAAGAAAAACCAGTAAGGAAAGGCAGAAAGTCGGGCGGGGCCGACTATATAATACCCTACACCTCCCTAACAATGCGAAAAGGGTCATTGCCATAATAATTTGGAATAATTGGTAAATGGGTAGAAACGTATTATCTAATTCAGAAACGATAATCGCTAAATTAAGCAATATTCGTTCCTAAAGTGAGAAACATCTTTCTGGAAAATTGTAATGATCGGATGTAAAATACAACTTCTATAGCGGTTGGATACCAAATCAAGAGGAACATATATATGGAGCTTTAATATAAATCTGAACCGATCTTCCCTGAATACTTATTCATGTAATCAGACCTCCTTCTGTCGAATTTCGTACTGATCGGATATAAAATACAGTCTCTACAGCGCTTACATGTCAATTCGGGGGTAACATATATATGGGAGCTATATCTAAATCTGAACCGATTTTCTCCAAATTTGGCAGTAGTCCTTCATGTAATAAGAAACCTCTTTCTGCCAAATTTCGCACTGATCGAATATAAAATACAGTTTTTACAGCGCTTACAGGTCAAATCGGGGGTAACATATACATATATGAGTGTTATATCTAAATCTAAACCGAGTTTCTCCGAATTTGGCAGTATTCCTTCATGTATTAAGAAACCTCTCTTTGCCGAATTTCGCACTGATCGGATATAAAATAACATTTTTACAGCGGTTACATGTCAAATCGGGGGTAACGTATATATGGGGGCTATATCTAAATCTGAACCGATTTCTTCCAAATTTAATAGTGTTCATCCATATAATAAGAAACCTCTTTCTGCCGAATTTCATACTGATCGGATATAAAATAAAGTTTTTAGAGCGCTTACATGTCAAATCGGGGGTAACGTATATATGGGGGCTATATCTAAATCTGAACCGATTTCTTCCAAATTTAATAGTGTTCATCCATATAATAAGAAACCTCTTTCTGCCGAATTTCATACTGATCGGATATAAAATAAAGTTTTTACAGCGCCTACATGTCAAATCGGGGCTAACATATATATGGGGGCTATATCTAAAAAAAAGATATATGTAAAGTTTCGTCGAGATCGGACCATAATTGCGACCTGTACTTTGATTACAGGAATACATGCACAGACGGACAGACGGACATAGCTAAATCAACTCAGTGATTCTAAGTCGATCGGTATAATAAACGATGGGTTTATTTCTTCTCCTTTTGGGTGTTACAAACAAATGCACAAAGTTATAATACCCTGTACCACAGTGTGGTGTAGGGAAATTAACTGCTCATCGAAGTGTTCTCTCAATAAATCCATTGATTGATGCGATGTGTGGGAAGTGGCGCCGTCTTGTTGAAACCAAATGTCGCCGAGATCACGAGCTTCAATTTCAGGCATCAAATAGTCGGTTATCATGGCATCATTTTTGAAGAAATATGGACCGATGATTCCGGTACGTCGGATCGGGAATTGGTCAATGGCAAAAAGATAGCTCTTAACGAGATCTAAAATATTGCTCATGGGTGTCAAGGTCGTGGGTCGACTGGAAAGTGTTTTTTTTTTTTGATTAAAAAAAATGGACTTAGCGCAATTGGCGAACGATTATTTTAATAATAAAACTAAATAATTTGTAAACGTTGTTCAGGCGTAAGTCTTTCCATGATGAAATGTCAAACAATACTTAACAAAAATAACAGGACAGCATGACACGAATCACACGTGATCTGTCGAAAAAGGGCTATTGAAAAAAGAATCTCTACTTCACCCTGTATATATATTTTTTAATATATTTGGATGTAATTCAACGGGGGTTTTTTAATCTGATTTCTATCGGGAAAAAATCCTGAAAATATTTTTAAATATACATATGTATATCTATATCTGAATTATTTCATTCGCCTGAAAAGGCACATAATCTGTATGTAAATGGTCGTTTTTTGAGCTGACGATTTCGAAAAGTCATTTTGGCGATTTTGGGTCATATTCATCTGGCAATACTGTGGAGACCTTTTAAATAATCTGCGCCATTGTGGAGAATCAGGCTTGTCTATATATACCTGAATCTTAAACATAATTTTTTGATCTTTGTGTTGTTGGAGCTAATTCGTTCGTATGCTTTATGATATAGCTTTCATCATTGAGAGACCAACTAAATCCCTATGGTTTTTTACGAACATCTACAAATAGATTTCAAATATGACAAGATTTACTTATTTTCTTTCAAATAGTGATGCAATTTAAGATAGATCTTAAGATCTACATATCTATATCTACATTCTAAAACATGCTAGGTCAACTTAGCATGTTTTAAGATTCCATTTTTAACTTCTAAATATTCCAAATTATATTCAATGAAAATTTCGTGTTTCTCGGTCAACCCAATCTATATTAATAATATATTCACAAAACGGTAAAAATTCATCAAACTTTGATCACCTCTCCTGAAAAACTACCTTTTTGCACTTAGCATAGTTTAGAATGGAGTTATCGATATGTACTCGTATATAGACATTTTTATATTCCAAATTACTTTTTCAATTTAAATTCCTTATTCCACATTATATCCAAACATATTTTGCTTGATTTTAATCATGTTTCCTTAAAAATATTACTAAAATAAACCAATAATATTTTGTTTTGTTGATTTTTCAAAGAAGAGGCACAATATTTTATTTAAAAAAAGGAAAAAAATAATAATGAAGAAAGCAAACAAACTAATAATACTTGGAACATAACTAAACTAAACTAAAAAAACACAAGAGTAAGAGAGTTAATCATTTAGGAGACTTTAAAAATGTCTGATTTTAAAATATATAGTATATGATGAAGACAATAAAAATACATTTAATAAATCCCTGATAAGTAATTATATAATATGCATACAACAACAATATATGTAGCTGAGTATGTATATGCAAAGTATATGTTTGTATACTTAAAAACAAAAACAAAAAATGAGAAATAAAATATAATTTTTAAAGGAGTTTCCTTTTTTTATTATTTTCTTTTAATAATTAAAATAAATAAAACTAAAAAATAAAAGTTATGGTTCATTTTCTTTCTTGATAAAAATAAACTTTGTTTGTATTCGTTACGCATAGTTCTAAAGTTTTGTTTGTTGGTTGGTTGAAACTTAATAAGAGATTTTTTTTTGTTTTCATTGAAGAAGTTTCAAACTAATCTTCTTCCCTCGTTTTACACAATTATCTAAATTTTTTAAGGTTTTTGTTTTTTGTTTGTTTTTCATTTAACATTTTTGTTTAGTAGTTTATAAAGTTGGGTTTGATTTTTTTTGACAAACAAACAGAAAATGAAGAGATGTAATCATAATTGTATGTATTAACATTTGTCAAATAGTATTTTTTTAGGGGAAACTATAGAATCAAAAAATCATGTTAATTTCATTACACAAATATCTTTGCCGAGTTTCTCTTACGTTAAGAGTGTTTTAGGGGGGAGGGAGGAGTGGGAGGATGTTGTTCATCCATGATGTCACTAGAATTTGTTGAAAATATCTGTTAATTATATAATAAAATATAAACATATGATGCAGCATCAAAAGTCCCTCGAAAAGACTTTAGACATGAATGGCATCATCTAACAACGCATTCAATTCGCGTATATGTTGAGCCTTGGAGCCGGTAGCAGTCGAAGCACCACATGCACGTCCAACATAGCTAAGAAGAGAGGAGAAAGAGGAAAGAATTGGATTGGGGATATTATAAATACATTACAGATTTGGTTTGTTTTTTTTTTAATATGTATACACATTAACATAATTTTTTTCTTACGAAAAATTATGAAAACATTCACAATAAATTTGCGTTAGTAATAAAAAGTAATTAAGTTAATAACATATCACGAAAATAAAATATAAAAAAGCGTACATTATATAAATTTCTAATAGTATAGTTTTTTTTTGATACATTCAAGCAAAATATGATGGATGGATATGGAAATGAATGAAGGATTAAAGCATTTTATATACACAAAATCATAATGATAGAGGATGGTTGATTGTTATGTCTCTTTGGCATGATAATTGTCTCTATTATAGCATATGATAAAATCTAAATTGTGTTTTGTTGAAAAAATCTAGGCACCGATGAATGTATGGTAAGAATCTTTATTTTATGTAGTAAATGCAATTTGTGCTGATGTATTCCCAATAATGAATGATTTGTGTGTTTTGTTTCTCTTATTTGAAGTACAATAACCCTTTTATAAATTTGGAGTACCCCAAGCAACACCTTTTGGATGAAGTGATCAGTATTGAAATTTATAAAATTAAACCGACTTGATGTACAGTAAATTAAAAAATATTTAAAATGTTGTTTTAACCTTCCGATGTGTCAACCAATTCCCAGACATAATTGACAAAAACAAATCTGTAAGGACAAGTAAAAGCTTCTCGCCATCCCTTTACAATTTTGTACTCACTGAAAGAGCCCTACAGTTTATAGCCAGCTATGAACGGCTAAACACTAAGTTTTTTTATTCAGAAAATTTTTTGGTGATTTTAACCTGGATTCTACCCAGCAAAATCTTGGTAAGTACATGTCATTACCACCTGCATTACCAGGTAATGATATCTCATTATAGCCAGCATTACTTTCGGTAAATAAATAACGACTAACAAAATAATGACAAAAATAAGTTATTGCTAGTAATCTAATTTAGAAAATCTTATTTTTATTTATAAACATTTCGTTAAATGATTTTTACTTAAATGATTTACGTATATACGTTGTAGTTGGTATTCAGTTGAATCATTTAAAGAAAAGTTTATAAGTTCAAATTAGATTCTCTAAGTTAGATTACTAATAATAACTTATTTTTGTTTTAATTTAGTTAGTCGTTATTTATTCACCGAAAGTAATGCTGGCGATATTGAGATATCATTACCTGGTAACGACATTTACTTACCAAGATTTTGATGGGTTATATTTTTGTACTTGATTATTAAGCGATTTGTCTACGAATCGCGAGGTAGGCCAGTGGTTGTGATGCTAAACTACGAAACCAGGAGGTCGCGAGTTCAATCCCACCTCCCGGCAAATGAAATTTTTCGTCATATGACGACAACAATCGATAACTACTCCCTCACAGTTATACGCTCTACCCAATGTTGCGCTCATCCCAATATTACGCTCTTCCCAATTTTACGCTCTTCTACTTTCTCACCGCATGCCACCACTGATGGTGGTGAACAAGCAGTAGCAACTCAGAAATATCTACGACCCACAAACACACTCATAAAAGTATTACTTACGTCCACGCTTACTTTTTAATAATTGTAAGCGTGGGGGTAAGTGGTTATTTTTCAGCTTCTGGTATGCTTGAGTGGAAGCACTTTCCTCCAATGACATGCATGTGTAAAAATAATTCGAAGGGTGGCCAAATTATAAGCAGTTACTAGATTTGAATTTAGCTTACCCGTCAGGTTATTTGGTAATGGGAAATTTTGCTGGGTATATGCGAAATGAGGCTAATTAACCTATCACCCCACTAAAAAGTACTCTTTAAAACATTACTACATATTTTATAATTATCAACCCTGTTCTGCATTCCATAATTTCCGCTTGAGGACTTCTGAAGATTCTCTGTAAATGCAGATTTTCATTATTTTCCATTCGAACATATTTGATCCATTAGAAACATATTTAGGTCCAAAGAAGCAAAATTAGAAACTCGATTCGGAATGAATGTGGCTTAAATTGAACAGGAACGTATAGTTTGTATATAGTGACGTAAATCCTATATAAATTGGGATTTTTTATTTTAGATAAAAACAAGTAATAGCTGCCCTCTAGCATGGATCGCATGTGAATGGTTTCGGGTACATATAAACTCATTATTCCACATTTCCGCCCATTTCTTTGAAATTTTAGTTTTTATGGCGCTACGAAGTCAAATCTAGAGGAATCTTTGTATGGGAGCTATATCAAAACATGGACCTATGACTACCGTTGTTCGTGTGAAGGATTCCGGGTATAAATAAAACCCAGTTACCAAAATTTCAGCCCAATCAGTTGACATTTGTGGTCTCTATGCCGTTAAGAACTCAAATCGTGGAGATTCTATATATGGGGGCTACATCAAAAAATGAACCGATATTGCCCACTTTCAATCCCAAGTTACCTGCTGCTATAAAAAGTATCTACACTAAATATTAGCTCAATTATTGTAGAATGTAGCGTGACTACAAAAGACGGACAGGGCTAAATCGTCTTAAAATTTTACGACCATTAAGAATATATACGTTATGGGGTCTCAGATCAATATGTAGAGGAGTGACAAAATGAATATAACCCCCCTCCTATGGTGGAGGGTATAAAAAAAGAGTTAAGAAAATTTGGATCGCGTAAATCAACTGTAGTACGAGTACGTCCTCACCTTAAGAGAATCATAATAATAAGTAATTTTGTTTGTTTCTGTGGGAGATGTCAGCAGGGATGAGAATATTTTGTCAGACTATGATCATTGCAAACGTATGGTACTACTATTCAAAAATTTTTTTTTGTTTTCGAACCTAAAAGCTTTTTTTTGTAGATCGAAGCATGTCATTTTATGAAATAAAAAATATAAATTCCAATTTTTATGGATTATACCTTTAGTATTTTTTTAAGTATAAGCCCGATAGAGTCATGATGCATTTTGAATTACGGAAAATTATGAGGGCTACAAATGTTGGAAATATCACATTCGCGTATAGACAGTGGTTTAGTAACAGTCGTTAAAATTAGAAAATTGATTTTGTTTTCCAACCATCGTTTTTTGCTGCTCCGAAAAAAAAAACATAAAAATTGAAAAAAAAAAAACAAAATGTCCAATTTTTGAAAGCTAGCATGCCAACAAAGAGGACAATGCCTATTTGAAAAAATCTATGGATAAATGTAGAAATTTTATCCCTTTATGCAGATATAATTTCAACAAAACCATGTTTTTATACCCCAACTATTGTGAACGCGGGTACATATCAGTTGCTGCGAGGCAAAAGTGTAACACATCGAGGAGTGACCTAAGAGACCCCATTTGGGTCATTTTAAATCATTTGAGCAATGACCGTCCGTCTGGCTGGTGCGCACAATAACTTTCGATAGGAGTAACCGATTGTATTCAAATTTGGTATATGTAAATATTTTTTCTATCTCAAGCTAAGGTCAAAGATGGACTATGTTGGTCCACTCCTTCGAGTACCTCCCTCACAAAGGGTCAACATTTTGTGAATTATTGATTATCTCATAACTTCTAAACTATTACTCAGAATCTTCCACAATTCCGCACATAGTATTATTAGTTCTTGGTAGCTATCACCTTGAGAAAAATGGGCGAAGTTGCCACGCCCCTTTTGGTACCTCCCAGACAAATGGACCATTTTGCGCAAAAAGTTAACGGCTTGTAAATTTGATTCCAGTTCATGGAAATACTCGAAATTGTGTGAAGTATAATCCTTTAATAGTACGTATAGTATATTAAAAAATGGCCGTTATTGCCACGCCCCTTTTGGTGCCTCCAAAACAAAATAGCCAAAGTAAAAACTATGAAAAATATTTTGTTTAATTTCCCTATTTTTATAATATGGGTCATATTTTATATATTTATCCATTGACTTCTTGCAAATAGGTATTAATTTCTTTGTTAGGATATTACCTTTCAAAAAATGGAGCAAACAAACTTTTTGCTTTTATTTCTATTTTTACAGCCAGCAAAAAAATCATTTTTTTCTAATTGTTTTAACGACAGTTACTAAACTTCCGTTTCTATGGTATTCCGGCTTTATCGAGCTTATACGTCAAAAAATATGGTCCAAATACTAAAGGTAATTTCAATGAAAAATGGAATTTAAAAAAAAATAAAAAAAAACTTTGCTATAAAAAAAATTGTTTTTGTTTCGTATACAAAAAATGTTTGTAGTGTAAGTAAAGGGTTTTCCAACAATAGCTGCTATTTTGGTATTCAAAGAAAATGAAATTTTTTTAAATAAATGATCGGATGCCGTTAATAATGAACAAGTAAAAGCGTTAAGTTCGGCCATGCCGAATCTTATATACGCTCCACCATGGATAGCATGTGACCTCACAAAATAACTCAAACCTAAAGAAAATAACACCGAAACACACAAAAAATATAGTAGATGAGAACAGTAGTAATCACAACAAGTTAGATGGTATATATGGGAGCTATATATAAATATGGACCGATATGGCCCATTTGCAATCCCAAACAACCTGCAACTATAAGAAGTATTTGTACCAAATTTGATCAACCTAGCTCTATTATTGCGGACTGTAGCGTGATTACCACAGACGGACATGGCTAAATCGTCTTAGAATTTTACGACGATTAAGAATATATATACTTTATGGGGTCTCAGATCAATATTTAGAGGTGTTACAAACGGAGTGACAAAATGAATATACCCCCCATCCTATGGTTGAGGGTATAAAAACAACATCAGCTAAATGGCCACCACGACCACGCTTACAGGACCATATCCTTTTCATGAAATTTTCCATAACCAAATCGCAAAGTGGCTGCCCTATGTCCTCGATAGCCTCACGACTTCTATCTTTGAGGTCTTGAATCGACGCTGGGCTGTTGGCGTAGACCTTATCTTTCACGTGGCCCCAAAGGAAGAAGTCGCAAGGTGTTAAATCACAAGATCTCGGTGTCCAGTTGTGAACACCTCTTCGAGAGATAACACGGTCTGGAAACTTTTCCCGTAACAGAGCAATGGTTTCGTTGCTTGTGAAAGTAAACGTTGTCCAGATCAATACCATCCAACTCCGACCATAAAAAGTCATTAATCATCTCTCGATAGCGCAATCCATTCACCGTAACTGTTGATCCAAATTCATTTTCGAAAAGTAAAAGTTTTCCGAGCCCCAGATGCGACAATTTTGCTTGTTGACGTAGCCACCGAGGTGGAAATGGGCCTCATCAGTCAAGATGATTTTTCGATGATTTTCGAATTTTAATAATTTCAGTGCGTTGTTGAATCGTGTATCGTTCCATTTTTAGTAATGGCGTAGTTTCTACTTGTCAAATGTCAAAGAATAAAAGCTTCAAAAGTGACAGCTACCGAAATACCGGGTGATTCAAAATAACACCTCTTGTTGGAAAACCCGTTAGTATAGAAATTATTTGAGTATCAAATTTTACTAAATGTTAACCCTTTGAGTGGGGTTGGATCTAGAAGGAGTGGATCAATAGGACCCATTTTCGAACATAGTCTGAGATAGAAGAAAATATTAGCACATACAAAATTTGCAAGTCGAGCGATCCAGCGATACAGACGGACGGACATACCTCAAATGACTTGTATCTTTAAGCGACTTTTGCACCCTCCTCCACTAAAGTGAGCGAAAAATTATTAATTTGTTTAAATTTTCGGTGTGTTTTCCTGATACCAAGATTTAAAATTTACCAAACATTATGGTGACAATTTTAATTTGATTATAATATAAAAGAGTATGAACATTTGAATCGTGTAAATCAACTGTAGTATGTCCTCAAATTAATAGAATAATAATCGGGTCTGTTCTGCAATCACGACGATTTAATATCACGGTGATTTTAAAATCACCAAGACTTAAAATCACTTTTGGAGTTCGAAATCACCCGAACATAATTCGAACAATCTTTTTTGGGAAGCTATGAATAATAAACCGGGCGATTTCGAACTCCAACGGTGATTTTATGTCGCCGGTGATTTTAAAATCACCGTGATATCAAATCGCGTTGTTACAGAACAGACCCGAATAATAAGGATTTTTTATTTTTTGTGAAAGATGTCAGCAAGGATGAAAATATTTTATCTTTAAAACTAAAAACGTTGTTTGTGTAGATTAAGGCATACTATTTTATGAAAAGAAAACAACAAATTTTTATTCTAAAGCTTTTTTAAATGTTTTTTTGTTTAAATTCCTGTTTTCATGGATGATACCTTAGTAATTGGGACATATTTTTGAATTAAAAGCCCAACAGAGCCGTATATGAGGGCTAAAAATGTTTGGAATATCACTTTCGCGTATAGACAGTAATTTAGTAAATGTCGTTAAAAAAATTGATTTTTTAAAAAAAAATCGTTAAAACCCGTTATCGCAAAAAAAAACATAAAAATAGCAAAAAAAAATTAGTTTGTACTAATTTAGCATGATTATTTGAAAAAAATCTATGGAATTGTGAACGATTCTGATAAGTAGTATAGAAGTTATTAAAGATGTTTAAATTTTTTCGTGTGAAATATGACTGATGTCCAAAATAGAACGGGCAGGACAGCCAACCAACGTCTGCTTACTTTTGTAAAGTTTTCGAGCAAAGTATAACCTATTTGAAAAATGAGTTTCAAGTCTCCACAGCATAGGTTTTAATTATAGAAAATACGCTAGAATAGAATACAACTTTCTTTGAACTGGTCCTTCTGCCTAGAATTATCTAAGAAACATCTAGCTTTACATTTCAAGAAGACATACAAAATGTAGAACATGATTTGTACATATAATGATTAAATGCAGGGATGTGAAGAAAATAAAACAGTAAGTCGCGATGAGATCATGATTGCAAAAAAAAAGCACACAGTATTGACTATTAAACTAAATTAAAGGTCTAAGAAGCATAAAACAACATGCATTTAATCAAAGGGAACCCATACACACACACAAACATATATATCAAGGAGGACAAGAGCAAATAAAAAAGCAAAACTGATGGATAGGAACAAATACATAATAAGGACAAGAAAGGAGTAAAAGCATTTAGACAGTTTTTTTATAGACCCGCATCAAAGAAAGATAGAATAAGATATCAATTAATACCCATATACGCCAATTAAAAAAAATAATAAATAAAAAAATCATTAATGAAACAGCAGCAGCAATTTCGAAAATAACGATAAAATTTTAAATAAAAGTTAGTTTAATACACTGCGCCAACATAATAAATTAATTAGTGAATATATATATAGTACTAATAGTTGTTTGGATAGTACTAAAATAATGTACACTAATTATTTAGATAACTTTGCTTTTTTTTGTTGGTTTGTTTTTACATAACGCAGTACAACAACAGAAGAAATATTAAAAAAGTAGAGTAGAGTAGTGGTAGTTGTAATTTTGTAGTAATAGAGTAGTCTAGTAATAGCTGTTGTAGAGAACCCTCACCTAATTTTGCGTCCAGTTTTTGAAACACGCACACCAGGTGCCGCACCAGTGCCAGGGGGCCTATTAAAATCTTGGCGCACATTTTTCAAATCAAAATGTTTGGCGGCATTAAATTCACCGGTCTGCTGCTGTGTAGTGGTATCACCAGCAGCAGCAGCTTTGCCGCCACCCGAAGTAAACATACGACTTAGCCAAGGTTTCGATTTCGAATCAATGTCGGAATCAGAATCGGAATCGTTAGCAGTAGTGGTAGTAGTAGTGGAAGTGGAGGAAGTAGCATCACTGGGTCTGCAAACAACAACAACAACAATGACAAAACAAATAACACGAAAAAACACATTCATCAAATTAATCGGGATTTGCTCTAACTAAAGTTGTAGCTTATATTTGCTTAGATTTTTTTTTTAGTTGTAACACAGTGTGAGAGGTTTATGGGGAGAGTTTTGGGAACATATACGTATAAGGTACATTATACACTTTGCATTTTTTAATTAGGTTCTTTTTTCACGTATTAATATAAATTATATTATTGACTTCTTTACAAACAAATTTAAGTAAATTAAATAATTGATGATTTATTTTCCAAAAAAATCATAAAATCATCATATAGAACAAAAATTCAAATGGAACTTAGGACTGAAATTAATAAACAGAAATTCGAAAATCTAAATTTGTTAGGGTGATATGGAAATAACGAAAAAGAAATTAATATTTAAAGGAATTCAAAAAAGCCATGCTCGTTGATAATGATTGAAGATTAGGTATGTTGTTGTGGTGCATGACGTTTTTTGTGAATAAATGTAATTGAGAGCATCTTATGGAACAATTCGAAATATTCTATTTATATTTTAAAATGATCCTAGCTGAATTTGTCTGTTTAACATATCGCACATTTGGACATAGGAAACTTTACTTTATAAATATATATACATAACTATTGAACAGATTGTGTTGAAACTTCTGAAGTACGAGAAATATACAGGGTTTTCCAACAAGAGGTGTTCTTTTGAATCACCCGATATTTCGGTAGCTGTCACTTTTGAATCTTTTATTCTTTGACATTTGACAAGTAGAAACTACGCCATTACTAAAAATGGAACGATACACGATTCAACAACGCACTGAAATTATTAAAATTCGAAAAATCGAAAATCATCTTGACTGATGATTTGTCGCATCTGGGGCTCGGAAAACCCAAGAGATATTTTTGAGAAGCCTCTCCAACCTCAACGTGTGACTGTTTGGTGCGGTTTATGGTCCGGTGGGGTCATTGGACCTTTCTTTTTCGAAAATGAGGTTGGATCAACAGTTACGGTGAATGGATTGCGCTATCGAGAGATGATTAATGATCCTGTAAGCGTGGTCGCGGTGGCCTTTTGGCTGATGTTGTTTTTCATTATTAACCGCATACCTTCCTCTTTATTATGAAATAAACATTCGATCATTTATCTCAAAAAATGACATTTTTCTTTGAATACCAAAATAACACCTCTTGTTGGAAAACCCTTCAGAATTGTTATTATTATTTTTTTTAAACCATTTCTTTTTAGTTTCAATTATAAACACTTTTTTTTATAAAAACGCCTCTGTAATAACATATTAAACTCTACGTTTCATTGGTAAGAAATTGTAATATAAAAAATATTTAAGCGAGAAAATATGTGATAGGTAAACAATTATTAATAAGAAAAAAAAACGAAACTTGTCCGGCCTAAAAAATAAACTTAAATTTTTGCTAAATGTATTTACATTGTCCATCCATTTATTACATTAAAATAATAAAGGTATTTTTCCATCGGATCGATCAATAAGTAAAATGAGATGAGAGAAAGGGGACCCAGATGGAAATATATTATATGATGTGTACTAATGTGCTTAAGTCACCAATAACCCTGTGTGAGCAGCAAAATGTTATCCTCGATGAAAATAATTTCCGCCGCATAATTTCGACAAACTAAAATCTCTGTTTTTTTTTGTGACATCGTGTTTTCGAGATATTTAGTCACAATGTTTGCTGGGTAAACCAAGAGGTTTGTAAATGCAGGCACAAGATCATGTGATTTTACACCGTTGGACTTCTTTCTTTGGGGTTATTTGAAAGAAAAGGTGTACGTCGATAAGCCAGCAACATTTCAAGAGCTAAAGGATGAGATAATTCGGCACATTAACGTCATAGAACCTCAATTATGCCTCAGCGTCATCGAAAATTTGGACCATCGGTTGGAGGTGTGCCGCCGAGGTCGCGGCGGCCATTTGGCCGATATTTTGTTTCATACATAATTGAACCATACCAATATTATCATAATAAAAAGAAATGACAATAATTTCCTAAATAATTTGTGTTTTATTCAAAATCAACATCGGCCCTTAAAATTTAACCACCCTTTACATCGTATTTATTGGTAATTATTGAAAAATTAAAAAAGGAAGATATTTTTGTCGAATACCCAAAAATACATCGATTTCTACGACTTGTGATATGTAATTATTTTTGAAAGGAGATTTTCAGGGTTAAGGAGGTGAGCGGGGGCTTGGGGTAGCCTTCCGAAGGCTTCCATACCAAAAATTGTAGTTTACTCAGCAAACTTTGGGTATAAAAATCTCAAAAGGTTTAATGCCATTCGATTTAGGGGGTCGAAATTATGTAGGGTAGATTTTTTTCATCGAGGATACATTTTCAAAGTTAATTTTTCACACACACTGTAATCGGATGAATAATAAGTGAGAAAGGATACCGACAGATTAGAGGCTTATGTTCATATACTGGATGACGCAGAAGAAACGACTGGGGTTGTATAGTCTACAACTTAATTATTTTAATAGGGTTTACTTTCCTTATTCAGAAAAAGAACACTTGGGAAATTTAAAATGGACTGTTATATGAAAATCGTCTAAGAATTATCTGCATTGTACCGAGAGACGCAAATGAAACGAAGCGGTTTCAATACTTCATAATATGTTTATCTTTTAGTTTTCACAATGTTGTCAAGTAGACTTGAGAAATTGAATATGGAAAGGTATATAATTAATTCGAGTGATAGAAAACGTCTTAAAAAGAGCGCGACTACGCGGAGAAAAATTAAATTATCCAAAGGGGAAAGAGGCAATTCAAGAGGTATAAAACTAATAATTTTCCCAACATACAGGCCGTACCATAATTTCAACTGAAATAAATCTCTCCTTCCGCTACCGACTAATAAGCGGCAAGCAAATTTATTGTAGAATTATTTTATAATATATAAACGTCTGAATGAATAGACCTCAAAATGAGACACCTCTATTGCTACTGAATAGTTAATAGGAAAGACAATAAAAGTGTTACTAATTTGACAAATAAATACAAATTAGAAAAGCAATGTAGGAGTTAATTCGTTATGTTAAATTGTGCGGATAATCCTTATTTTAGTTATTCAAATTCAAGGCAAAAATTTGGCCAAACTGCAGTTTTAGGGGGGGGTAACGTTAGTAAACTTTTTCATTACGCAAAAACTACTAAACCGATCTTTTAGAGATTTTTGGCACCATTTCTTTACATAATTCACGAGGTAACGCTGTCGAGCTTTTTTTTAAAAATCGTCATTTTTATTTTGCAATAACCAATTAGTCGATTTTTTCTCGCAAAAATCTCATTTTTCACTTTAAAGTGTTCCCAAAAAAATTGAAAACAACGCAGTGCTCGAAAACCATTTAAAACCAACAACGAGTGTGCTTATCAAACTACAATAGAGACAACTGTTTTGTGTGCAAGAGTTTTGAATCCAAAAAAGAGAGTTTGAAACAAAATTGTTGTTACAAGGTGAAAGTGTATTTTCTGAAGGGGGGGTTAATGCAAAATATATAGAAGAAGAAAAAAATCACTAAATAGTTAAACCAAAGTATGTATGTAGTTTGAAACAACTTATATACAACGTTAAATATAATATAGAGAAATCGTTTCGTTAAAAGAACCCCGAGTAAAGAAAAGAAAGGCAAAACAAAATTAAAGCACAAATAAAGAAAATCAAAAATGTCATCAATAAAAGGCCCAAAAGACATTTTAGCATAACAGAAACAAAAAAAGAAAACCAACAACTATGAAAGGACAAACAAATGGACTTACGTAATATCTTTGCTATGGCTGAGGGCGGTCAGGAAACGAGGTTGGACATATGTCCAGCAACCTTGGTTTTTGTGTTCTTCCTGGGCCCACACCAATTCGGCGTCTTTGTAGAGATTAGCTTGTTCCTTAACCAAATCGAAGGGGAAGGGAGAAACCTATCAAATAAAGACACAAAATGAAAAATGAGTACAAAACAAAACAAATCTAAAATGTAATAATTACAAAATAAAATACTTAAGCTAGTTTTTTGGTTTAACATTTTACCTGTTCAACGCGAACAATAGCAATTTCCTTCTCCAAGCCCTTATCCTTGCGAGCCTTGGTCAAGTCATAGTACACACGACCGCTACAGAAGACAATCCTCTTGACGGCACTGGGATTTTCAGCGGTAATTTTATCGGGGATGATGCGTTGGAATTCACTGCCTTCGGACATTTCGCTGAAGGGAGACTTAGCTTCGGGGTGACGCAACAGAGATTTGGGGGTGAGCAAGATCAAAGGTTTGCGGAAAGGCATGGTGATTTGACGACGCAAAATATGGAACAAGTTGGCGGGGGTGGTGCAGTTGGCCACAATCCAGTTGATATCGTGCAATTGTCTAATGGCAAACTCTTCAGATTCGGGGGGGAAATAATCGGGATCGTCCGAAGACATTTGCAAGAAACGTTCAACGCGACACGACGAATGTTCAGGTCCCATACCTTCCATACCATGAGGCAACAACATAACCAAACCAGATTGACGCACCCACTTAGCTTGACCGCTGGAGATGAACTGATCGATAATACATTGGGCGGTATTGGAGAAATCACCGAACTGAGCTTCCCACAAGACCAAAGCGTTGGGATTGGTCATGGAGTAGCCGTGTTCAAAACCAAGCACAGCATATTCAGACAAGGAACTGTTCGATACGGAGTAGGGAGCCTGATCGGGGTACAAATGTTGCAGAGCATTGTAGGTGGCCTTGTCGACCAATTGATGGTGCAAGACATGATGACGATGAGAGAAGGTACCACGTTCAACATCCTGACCAGAGAGACGTACATGAACGCCCTCCTTCAGCAGGGTACCGAAAGCCATAGCCTCACCGAGAGCCCAATCGGCAACACGTTCTTCAACCATAGCTTTGCGGGCATTCAAGACACGAATCAAACCCCTAAAAGAGTAAAGTAGAATGGAGGAAATTAAAGAGCTGAATAACTAATCGATAGGTGTAGGCATTAGCCATTTCTATTTTTTAAAAGTATTTTGACCTACTATAAACCTACTATATGGCATTTGTTTTTCTAAAATTTTACTTTTTATGGATGTATTTATCATTATTTTGACCAAAATGTATATACATTATTGAGTTTGAATATAGTTTAAACATAGGCACAATGTTTTAATACAGTGGACTATAAAATTAGAAAACAAATAAGAAAATGTCTGTCGGGTAACCGACTAAGGTATAGTATAATAACGACCATTTTCAAGGATTTGAATGCAGTCGTATTAAAGTTATAAAACGATTAATTTTTGTTCAGATCGACCGCGTGTTTGGAAGGTACCAAAAAGGGGCAACATCGCCCTATTTTCTAAGCTGATAGCAATTGATTGTACATATATTGATATGTGTGAAATTACATAACATTCGGATAACAAGTATATATGTTATTAGAGAATCAGTATTTCACTACATTTTAACCTTTTGTGGGGGAAGGTACCATAAGAGTGGACAAATATGGCCCATCTTCGATCTTAGCCTGAGATATTACCCCATACAAAATTAGAAGTCAATCCGTATCCCTTTTTGAAATTTATAGTGCGCACCAGCCCTGACAGACGGACGGACATATACCAAGTGATTTTAAATTTCCTAAAATGGATTTCTAATACTTAAGATCTTAGATCAGATCTTTCGATGTTTTACGATTTTGTTATGTTTCTTCGAAACAAATGACATAATGGTTATTTTTTAGCTGCATGAGAACTTTTGATATCGATAACAATGGTTTGACAGCTGATAACACTGTGCAACAATGAAAAAATACACGGACTTGACAGTATAAGTTCGATTCTACTATCAAAGGGTAGTATAACCCTATACTCGGTTTGGCGAAATTGGTGACCAATTTTTTTTTATGGGCCTCCAAAGTTTCTGAAAATCAGTGGGCCCCTCGAAAAAGGTGTCATCAGCTTTTGTTCAACAACTAATTCAGACTTGGTGATACCGCTTAACTATAATTGGCAATAATGTAGCTTAGAATATGCTGAACAGTTTCTTGTATTTGAATTAAGTTTTGGTATGTTCTGACACATATAGTACAATTTTATGGCCGCGGTGCTTCAAAAGACGTTTATAAGATCGTCACAGGACGAATCTTGGATCTATGCGTTTGAGCCCGAAACAAAACAGCAATGGACCGTTTGGGTCTTCGAAGACGAGTCAAATCCAACGAAAGATGTTCGTGGAAGAAGCACTTGAAGCAAATGGTCGCCTGTTTCTTCGGCAAGACTGGTAATGTGGCGACTGCTCCGCTTGAGCAACGTAGGACGGTCAATTCTGAGTGGTACACCACAATTTGTTCGCCTGAAGTCTTCGGAGAAATTCGAAAAACGAACAAGAGAGACGAATCATTGTGCACCATGACAATGCGAGCTCTCACACATCGGCTCAAACCAGCGCCTTTTTGACCGGCCAAAACGTCGAATTGATGGGTCATCCGCCGTACAGCCCTGCAGCCCTACAACCTGGCACCCAATACTTCTTTTATTCCAACACATCAACGTCAACGATTTTCGTCGCCAGAAGATGCTGTTGAAGCGTTCAAAAACCATGTTTTGGAGGTGTCTCAATCGGAGTGGAAAAAGTGCTTCGACAATTGGTTTGAGCGCATGCAAAAGTGTATAAATCATGCTGGAGAATACTTTGAAAAACCATAAAACCATTTTTGATGATAAATATTCGCAGCCCTCGTAATCATAGTTTCTTGTGGACAGAGTCCGGTAATGTGTTAAAATTTAACATTAAAATTTTCAAAAAATGCCATAAAATGTTCCAATTTTTGTCAGCTTTAAATTATTAGGAAAAGTATTATTTTTTGTAATTTAGGAGACCCAGACTACAAACACAAAAGTTTCAATATCATTGTTTACCATAGAGAAAATGCTGGTCGTTTTTTTTTGCTGTATCAAGTAAATACTTACTTGTGGATCACAAATTCAGCAGCATTTGGTGGTGGAGATGAGAATCTATTACCAATATGTACCAAGGTCTCTTCCTTAACACCGGTGGGCGAAACCTTCAAGGGGTCCTTGCCTTCGAAGAAACCAGACCAGGGGGAATCCAACCAATCCTTGTACTTAATGTGAGTTTCGGTCTTGGCCAATTCGAAAGCTTCTTCGCAAATCTTTTCGTATTTATCAGCCACCGACTTGACTTCCTCCGAGGTGCAAGTGCCCTCAGCAATAAGTCTATCGGCATAGATATCCAAACAGTTCTTGTGGTTTCTAATCTTTTGGTACATAAGAGGTTGGGTGAACATGGGTTCATCAATTTCATTGTGACCATTGCGACGATAGCCGACCAAATCGATAACGACATCCTTGTGGAAGGTATTACGCCATTCGGCGGCAACACGGCAAACATGGACAACAGCCTCGGGATCATCAGCATTAACGTGGAAAATGGGAGCATTCACAACACGAGCAACATCGGTACAGTAAGGAGAGGAGCGCGAGAAACGGGGGTCAGTGGTGAAGCCAATTTGGTTGTTGGCCACAACGTGAATGGTACCATGAGTAGTGTAGTCGGGCAAGTCAGACAAGTGCATGGTTTCATAGACAACACCTTGACCGCAGTAAGCAGCATCACCGTGAATCAAAATTGACATGACCTTCTTGCCCTCCTGATCACCACGGTAGAATTGTTCGGCACGTGTCTTGCCCTGTACGACGGGATCGACAGCCTCCAAGTGAGAAGGATTGGCCACAACAGCCAAACGAATGTTCTTGTTTGTGACACGGTTCAAACGTTCAATGTATGTACCCAAATGGTACTTGACATCACCGGAACCATCATCAGCAGCTTCCAAACCGGCGAATTGTGTGAAGATTTGGTTCAAAGGTTTACGGCAGACGTTAGCCAAAGTATTCAAACGGCCACGATGAGGCATGCCCATAATCACAGATTCAACACCCAATTCGGTGGAGGCATCAATCAATTCCTTCAAGGCGGGAATCAACATTTCGCAACCCTCAAGACCGAAACGTTTCTCCGAAGAGTATTTCTTGGCCAAGAAACCTTCAAAGCTGTAAGAGTACAAATTAAAAATCAATGCTTTGCTGAAATCAAGAATTGGCAAATTTCCGAGCTTACCCAGTGGCACGAGTCAAACGAGCCAAAATCAAGCGTTTCTTTTCGGGAGAGAAATGCATGACACCGGGGGTTTCAAATTGTTTGCGTATCCAGTTGCACTGTTCCAAAGAGTTGATGAACATGAACTCAACACCAATTTTGTTGCAGTAAACATTTTCCAAACGATTGAGGATTTCTCTAAAATCAGAAAAACAAAAAGAATTTCAATTAATTGCAGTATTTATGTGAAAATATTTTAAATTTAATCAAGCTCGAGATCTTTTCATATTTATGTACATACGAATATAATACTTGCTTTCTATCACTGTATAGAAGCAGGTTGGCCTTGAGCCGAGAGAGTTTCTCAGTTTAAATCATAATATACATCGAAAATAATTTATAGCTTACCTCAAAGGCAATTGAGGTTCGCCGCCGCCAATGAAAGTGGTGCTGGGCAATTTGAATTGACGCTCCATATCTTGTTCACCTGTTTTTACACATTTAGAAAGTTTTAGAAGATTAGTTTTTTGATTTTGGTAAATTGTTTATGGTTTGGTAAGTAACAACACATTTATTGTGATTTTTTTTGTTTAGAATTTATTTTAATGTTGAAATTCGGAGGACGACATGTATGTACTCTATTATACATTATTGCAAAGATTTTTTCGTATTAAAGCATGCCTTTTTTGGTATATTTGTGTTTTTGACAGATGGTGTTTTCTATAAAGATTTAAAAAAATAGTTTCATTTCTAAATAAAAACACATGCACGTGTATGAAATTTTGGTTGTTTTTCAAAAGTAATTATTAAGCTTGCCAATTGTTTTGTGCTTTTTGTGCTTTTTGTGGATTTCTATTGTGAATTTTTCTTGTCGAAGTTTTTTTCTGTATGAGAAATTGTGAGTTATTGGAACATCTCGATAGCAATAAAAAATGTACGTTTCTTTTAGTTTACAAACGAATGGGGTGATAATATAGCGATTATTAAATTTTGCCCAAGTTATTCATGATTCTATCGATTAAAACTACTTGTAGTTCGATGAAAGCGAAATAAAGTTCTTCGTTTTAAAATGATTTTGTAATACTGTTTGTAAAAAATGGTATTAGTCTCAATAAAGTTAAAAATAAAATTCGTTTTATAGTGTAAAGTTTGAGTACATTTAAGAAAATTGTTTAAACTTAAATATATTTCGAAAACGAAATGTAGTTTTACTATGTTGAGTGTATTTTACGATCGAAATATCCATCACCTAGTCGGCGTTGATAACATTTCAATTGCATCTAACTTAAGGTGAGAGATGCCAGAACCTTCAAAATAAGTTGTTCATTCTTTGTCAGTTTATAGTCATTGCAAATGTTGCCTAATATATAAAATATAAAAGCATTTATGTATATGATTGCTGCAGAAGTTATGGGAATGTTGTGTTCGATTGAATCTGTCAATTTGTGTGGGGGGTACCAGAAGAGGTTCGACAAATACATACAAATATTTTCCTCTGATCAATAGATACTTCCAAGAAAATGTACTGCGCCGAATTGCAATCAAAGTGTATAATTCTGATCTCAACGAAATTTGTTTATTTTGCACCAAGGACAATCGATGTGGAAATTGGTAAATATCGGTTCAGATTTAGCTATAAATACCATATGTATGTACATACGATTTGTCCTGTATCCACGCGTGGAGCTATAACATCCGATCGATTCAGATTTAGATAAATCGTTACATAAATTTACATTTCGATTTAGCCTCGAACCGCTATAGAAGCCATATTTTACATCCGACCATTATAAAATTTGGAATAATAGAGTTTTTATACCCTACAACATAGGGTATTATGAGTTTGTCCTTTTGTTTGTAACACCCTATCGAATTGGAATCACTTCTTGAGTCGATTTAACCATGTCCGTCCGTCTGTAGACGTATCCTTGTAATCAAAGTGCAGGTCGAAATTATGGGTTGATTGTGATGAAATTTAGTACATCGCACTTTTTTGGCAAGGGAAGATCCCTATTGAAATTGTTGAACATCGGTTCAGATTTATATATAGGTCCCATGTATAATTTCTTCCGATTTAGGTTCTAAGGGCTATAGAAGGTGCATTTTACACCAGATCGAGATACAAACTGGCTGTGACAAATCTCTTAACCCATTTATAAAGACTACTAAATTTAGTGGAAATCGACTCATATTTATATAGCCCCTATATATATGTTCCTTCCGATTTGACATATAATTGCTATAGAAGCTATAGTTTACATCAGATCGAGGTAAAAAATGGCAGAGGGAATTTTGTTCAGCATTTAATAAAGACTACCCAATTTAGTTAAAATCGGTTCAGATTTAGATATAGCCCCTCTATATAAAGGGGTTTCCAACAAGAGGTGTTATTTTGGTATTCAAAGAAAAATGCAATTTTTTGAGATAAATGATCGGATGCTTATTTCATAATAAAGAGGTAGGTATGCCGTTAATAATGAAAAACAACATCAGCCAACTGGCCTCCAAGACCACGCTTACAGTACCATATCCTTTTCATGAAATTTTCCTTAACCAAATCGCAAAGTGGCTGCCCTATGTCCTCGATAGCCTCACGAATTCTATCTTTGAGGTCTTGAATCGACGCTGGGCTGTTGGCGTAGACTTAATCTTTCACGTGGCCCCAAAGGAAGAAGTCACAAGGTGTTAAATCACATGATCTCGGTGGCCAATTGTGATCACCTCTTCGAGAGATAACAAGGTCCGGAAACTTTTCCCGTAACAGAGCAATGGTTTCGTTGCTTGTGTGGCACGTAGCGCCATCTTGTTGAAAGTAAACGTTGTCCAGATCAATACCATCCAACTCCGATCATAAAAAATCATTAATCATCTCTCGATAGCGCAATCCATTCACCGTAACTGTTGATCCAACCTCATTTTCGAAAAAGTAAGGTTCAATGACACCGCCGGACCATAAACCGCACCAAACAGTCACACGTTGAGAACAATACACGTTCACAACAATAACTCTTGGGTTTTGCGAGCCCCAGATGCGACAATTTTGCTTCTTGACGTAGCAACCGAGGTGGAAATGGGCCTCATCAGTCTAGATGATTTTTTATGGTTCGTATCGTTTTTTGTTCGATCGTTTTGTATCGTTCGACGATCGTGTATCGTTCCATTTTTAGTAATGGCGTAGTTTCTACTTGTCAAATGTCAAAGAATAAAAGCTTCAAAAGTGACAGCTACCGAAATACCGGGTGATTTAAAATAACACCTCATGTTGGAAAATCCTTTACATATGTACGTTCCTTCCGATTTGGCTTCTATGGCCTGTAGAAGGTGTATTTGACACCAGATCGAGGTAAAAATTGGTAGTGGAAATTCTCTTTACCCATTAATAAGGATACTAAATTTAATGGAAATCGGTTCAGAAGTAGATATAGCCCACATATATATATGTTCCTTCCGATTTGGCTTCTAAGGACTGTATAAGCTGTATTTTACCGACCCCTGTTACGAAAATTGCAAGAAGGGAGTCACTTGCTCTACGAATAAAGACAGTTAAAATTTAAAGAACTCGGTTAAGATTTAGATAAATAATTTCGGTTATGCATGTAAGGATTGGCAAAGCTAAATTTTCCAAATGATTTTATGCAATTTAAAATAAGTGATTTCTCGATCAATTGGGTGATAGTACGAGTTTCAAGGTATTCGTTTTAAATTTTGATCAAGAATATGCGTTTATATCTTATATCAAGATGCTGTAGGGTATCAAATAGTCGGCTCCTCCTGACTTTTATCTTTCCTTACTGGTTTAATCGAACGGTGTCAAATTTGAAAAAAAAACAATCGGTTTTGTTATAGCCCCATTTGGCATGTAAGCGATATAGAAGCTTCATTTTACATCTAATCATTGTGAATTTTTACAGATAGGAGTTTCTTAATTCAGTTTAAATTTGGGACTTTTTTTAATTTTAAGATGTGACACTTCATCATTAGCCCTTCTATGCTGGTCAGATGTCTAATTTAATGTTGGATGAATTTTTTTATATTTTTTATATATACTTGAAGATTAAATTTTGATTTGACATTCTTGAAGTTGTCATATTCTTATACAGGAATCAGTTTTATCCTGTATTTGATTAAAAGTATAGCCAAATTTGTGCGAAAACCGAAAATCCAATAACGCAATTTTTACTCAACACAAAAAAAAACTTACAACAAATCTTGTGATACATTAAAAACAAATAATTCAAATTATTTGAAACAAGAAAAAATAAAAGCAACACTAAACAAATAAAGCAGTGTAGTGTAAACAAAAAAGAAAACAAATTACAAAAAACATAAATAAAAATATATAAGTAAATTTATATATTAACTATAAATGTTGGAACGGATATAATACTATGAAAAATAAAGTCACAGTATATTTACATGTTTTTCGGTAAACAAAACACACGACATTTTATGTGCTAATCTAGTGGGGGTAGGAGTAGGAGGATTTGTAACAAAACAACAAAAACGTATCTAAAGAAAATCTAGAAAAAAATCACAAAATAGCAGACGAGTACTTATGTAAAAAAAAGAAAATCGTGGGAGAAAAAAACGAAAAAGGGTGCATGTGGGTATTTTTTGGTTCATATTTTATTTTTTGTCAAGGTATTCAATCAAGGAAAAGAAAAGAAACTACCCAAAATCAAACTTACTTACCAAAACTGAAATTAGCATAAATTGCTTTTGTTGTAGAGTTGCCAGGCAATTCAGCGGAATTAATTTCGAGAGGATCGAGGTGAGCAACATTATGGCCTCGAATCTAAATAGGTAGTTTCAAACGACAACAAAGAGTAGTTTGTTTTTGTATAGATTTTTCGGAAAATTGTGAAGAGTTCAAATCAATTTTGTTTTTCGAAAAATTGTCATAAGATTTGTATTTGGCCGAAAGTGTTTTGTCAATTGGTAGACAGACGAGAAGAGTATAAATAGGAAGCCATAAAACAAAAAAAAAAAGAGAAAAGAAAATTGTATAAGCATTTTTTGTTTAGTAGAGTAAAGTTTTGTAAATAATAATTATAAGAAACGACCACAACAAATTTGAGAGGTGAAAATAATTCTGAAGAACAAATAATAGACAACAAACACAATGACAAAATGAGAACGAGAATGAATGGGGGTTAGAGTTTACAAAATCACAAAAAGAAAGTAGGAAAATCATAAATCCATTAATTAATAACAACTTAGAAATAATAATACCAAAGAAGAAAAAAATATTAAAACTACAAACAAGATTAATATGGCTACTTATAACGAAGAATAACATTATTATATTATTTACTTTTGGGCGGGCGAGGGGTTAAAGAAACATGTGAACAACGGCAACAACCAACCAACTGACCTTAACTTAACTACTACTTCATACTTTTTGGAATTAAAGTAGGAAAAAGAACAAACAAGTATAACAAATATGTATATAGATTTTTGTTTTGTATATTCAAAAGCCTGCTAAAAACTTGAATGAATAGTTCGTCATTAAATATTATATTTTATTTTTTTTGTACCAAAACTCCGAATTTCATATTGTTTTTTTTAATAAACGCGTTTTTTTGTGTACATATCATGTACAGAAAACGACGATTATTAGCATTTTGTGTTAAAAAAAGAGAAGAGAGAAGTGGGAAAAAAAGAAGAAATTACCAAACAAAAAACCAGAATGTTGGCGTAAAACATCTTCGTTAGCACGACGTGTAAGACCATCTTTCGCCTGGATCTTTTCAACAGTTAAAATTCCCAAGGGATCCAATTCCGAAGCCAAATGACCGCGTGCCTAATTACAATATATATGTATGAGTGAATGAATGAAGAATTTAATGCAAATGTGGGAGTGAGGAATACGAGTATGTAGTATGTATATATGTAGTAGTAGGAGGATAATATTAAATTTTAATTTGTTTAAATTTAATTTGTACTTTAAGACGAACAGAGAAATAGCAGTTAAATCAGATTTCAATTCGATTAATATTAATTAACTATAACTTTTAACATACAAATATATGTATGGACATACAGTATACAACAATACTTATATTTATGATAACAATTTGGAATTTACAAATTTTGCTTCCAAAAAAGGAACTATTGTTAGCCAAATATTAGTTACTACTAAAGAGGGAAGGATAAAACGCATTTTTGCTGAATATTCCGGTCAATTATTTAATACAATATGTACGTTAAGAAATAAATTTTCTAAGAGAAAATAAAAACGCTTTAATAGATTTTCTATATGTATATAATATTTAATTTTAATAGTTTAGAAAATGTTTTATTCAATGGCAGAAATTCACGTTTAAAAGACACATACATACATTAGATTTAAAAAAAATGCTATGCAACAAAATTTTTTGTGGAGATTTTTTGGTAACTTTTTTACATTTTTTAAGTCCAATTTTCATGGAAGTTTCCTATAGTATTTTTAAGCATATGCCCCATATAGACGTGATTAAATTAAAGAAAATTATGAGGACAACAAATGTTGGTAATATCACTTTTGCGTAGAGACGGTGGTTTAATAATTATCGTTAAAACAATTAGATTTTTTTTTTCAAAAATATCGTTTTTTGCTTGCACTAAAAAAACCATAAAAAATTTAAAAAGAAATCGCATTACATTCTTTAGAAAGCTGGGATCCTAACGAAAAAACAAGGCCTTTTTGAAAATGTTTTTGATAAATGTATAAATTATAGAGCCCGACCGAAGTCGGATTTTAAGGCCGAAGCCGAACTTCGGCTAAATTTACAACCTTCGGCCGAAGCCGTAGCCGAAGCCAAATGTCTGATATTTGTTAAATAATTGTTTATTTTGCACCAACAAATTGTGTTTTTAATCAGTTTATGTCTACTGCTTACGTATTTATTTACTTAGCACATAAAATTAAAAACCTTAATGTTATAATGACAAAGAAAGTATTTTTTCTGCATTAAGACCTTGTGTACTATTTCCTTAATTTGAATACAGCTGCCCAGCAGCATAAACAAACTGCTCTCTAGCACACAAGTACTTTTCTGCCACCATTTCCAAATTTTTGAAACAACTCGAGTTAAAGTATTAAAAAATTTTAATGATTCTTGGACTCAATGGCTCAAAAATCGGCCTTCGGCCAACTTCGGCTGATTTTGTGGCCGAATGCCGAATACTGGCCGAATGTCGAGTTTTGGCCGTAGCCGTAGCCGAACATTCGGTCGGGCTCTAATAAATTATGACCCGTATTGTAGTAAAAGTAGGGGAAATTCAAAAAGCCTTTTTTATATTTTTTATTTTGGACATTTTGTTTGTTTGAAATACAAAAAGGGCAATAGCGCCCATTTTTTAATACATAGACTATGGGTACAATAAAAGCATAACACTGTACAAAATGTCAAGTGTTTATGTTCGAATGAATCGAAGTTATAAGCCGTTAACTTTTTGTGCACCATTGTCCCTTTGTATGGGAGGTACCAAAAGGGCCGTGGTAATAACGTCCATTTTCCATTCACGGAACTATATGTACAGTAAAAGCATTACACTCCACAAAATTTTAAGTATTTCTATGGACTGGAAGCAACGTTATAAGCCGTTAACATTTTGTGCAAAATGGTCATTTTGTATTATATTCTCTTTGATCACTCCTTCGATGTTTTACACTATTGACTCGCAGCAACTGATATCCGAGTATACCCTCGGTATAAAAACATGATTTTGTTGAAATTCTCTTACTTCTACCAAAAGGACTGTAATTTCCACATTTATCAATTTTTTTTTTGAAATAGGCATTGTTTTCTACTATCACAGGGATTTCTCGTTTTCGAGCCAGAAAAAATAAAAAAAATAAAATTGTTTCTAATTCTTTTAACGACATTCTACATGAAAGTGATATTTTCAACATTTGTAGCCCTCATAATTTGCTTTAATGTAAAGGGTATCCCGGCTTTATTGAGCCTTTACTTAAAATATGGGTATGGGTTTCACTCCATGCAAATTTAAATTTAAAAAAAAGAGAGAGATAAAGTTCGGCCATGCCGAATCTTATATACCATCCACCATGGATCGCATGTGATTGTTTTCGGCACAAATAAACTTGTTATAACAAATTTTAGCCCAATTCGTTGAGTTTTTGTGGCGTTACGTAGGCAAATATAGAGGGACCTTTGTATGGGGTTATATCAAAACATGGGCCTATGACTATCGTTGTTCGTGTGAAGGATTCAGGGAATAAATATACCCCAGTTATCAATTTTCAGCCCGATCAGTTGACATTTGTGATCTCTACATATGACGTTAATAAGTCAAATCGGGAAGATTTGAGGGCTATTACAGAAAATGGACCGACATTGCCCATTTTCAATCCCATGTTACCTGCAGCTAATGCAAGTATCTATACCAAATTTCAGTCATCTGGCTCAATTATTGTAGACTGTAACGTGATTTCAACAGACAGACGGACATGGCTAAATCGTCTTAGAATTTTACGACGATTAACCGCCTGGCCCACGATGCCGAACGTTAACGTTCGCAGGACTTCTATGCGAAAAACAGCTGATAGCCACAAAAAAACAGGCATCAAAAATAAAAAAAAATATTGCATAATTTTTTTTCTTTTGGTTCCTTAAAATAATATCCTTTAATCTACACAAAAAGTTCTAAGATCACGGAAACAAAAAAATTTTTTTTGCATAATGTAGTCAATTTTTTACTAAATTGCAACAATTTGATACTATTTATACCCCACTAAAGTAAGGGTATAAATAGTATTAAGTATGTATAAGGGTATAACTATATTATACAAAACAGTGATATGTATACTAAAGGTATAAAACATCGAAGAATTGAGCTAAGACCATCAATTTGTTTGAATGACTGGTGTGCACGGTAACTCTCGAAAGGATTGCAAGAATTGCGAGGAGTACCTTCTACTGAGTCGTACCAAAAGGGTAATTTTAGCTCATATTAATGATGAAATTATTACAGAGCATACATTTTATATTACACAGATCTTTGACCAAATGTGGCAAGTTGTCAAACAAATTTAGAGTTACTTCTTTTTGGTCACTCCTATTGAGTCATATCATGTGTCACCGCGCAGACAGTCGAACGTAGCTCAAATAACTTATAATGTCCTTAAACGAATGTTTTGCAAACTGGTATATGATCTTAGGTCATTCCTGCCATGTATTAAACTTTTAGTCTGTAGCAAATAATAATAAACCATTTTTCCCCAACAAAACGAGAGTATAACTAATTTATAATGATTTTCTTGCTGCATGCATTTGTGGATGAAAAGTCGTTTGTGCAATGAAAAATTGTAAGTACAGGGTTCTAATTGTTAAGGAAATTCAAACGTTTTTTATTTAATGTGAAGTACAATCGATACAATTAAGTTCTAAATAAAACGTCATTCAAATGGCCTCCACGACTTCTTCGGCAGGAACGAATTCGATGAACCGAATTTTCGAGCACTTTTCCACTAAATCAAGTCGTATGTCATGAATGGCACGTTCAATATTGACTTGTAAAACTTGAAGAGAGTCTGGTTTACTTCGAAAAACCAATAACTTCAAATAACTCAACAAGAAATAGTCTAATGGTGTTAAATCACAACTTCTTGGAGGCCATTCAATATCACAATTTCTTGAAATAATCGAATCTCCAAACGTTTCTCGCGACAATTCAATTGTTTCATTTGCTGTGTGGCACGTAGCCACAATCGACTAAAATATTGCTCATGGGTGTCAAGGTCGTAGGTCGACTGGAAAGTGTTTTTTTTTTGGATTGACTTAGCGCACGAAAAGTTGCAATTGAAGAACGATTATTTTGATAATAAAACTGAATAATTTGTAAACGTTGTTCTTGCGTATATCTCTCCATGATGAAATTGTAAACACTACTGAATACAATGAAAAACAAATGACAGATCATGACATATTACAAATGGCCGAAACGTCACTTTAAAATCATATCATCCCTATTGGAAAACCCGTTATATATTTAGTAAAAATCCTTTTTTACTATTAAAAAGTACACATTTGCTGCAATAATACTAATGACTTATAGTGATAGAAACTCTTACATTTGAAATGTATGTATGTGCCTCAAAACCTTTACACAATTTTTAATAAATACATACGTAGTACAATACTGTTTACAGACTAACAATAACCTTATTACACACTATCTTCACAGCTTCATCCCATAAATAATTCACTAATAAAATATAAGGAAAACAAAAGAATACTAAAAAAAATTAAATATTAAACTAAACAATAAATAGTTCATTCAAACAAAAAATACCCCATTTTAAATAATGAAAACTCCAGTAAACAAAACAAAAATAAATTATGTAAATAAATAATACATAGTAAAATAAAATGATACACGAAAACACTTAAACACATCGCCTAACATACCTGATAACTTCTGATGATAGCCTGCACAGCCAAATGATCATCGATGGTCTTTGAGTCTGGAGCAGCACCTACACCGCCCATACCAGCATAAGCGGAAACGGGCAATGTATTATATTGTTGTGGAGCGAGATTTGGTGGTCCGCAGTAGGTGTTATTGCGGAAATAGGCATCCCAAGACTAAAAGAGGAGATTTAGAATAATAACTATCATATACATATTATCATAAAATATACAAAAACAAACTTACAGTGTGGACAGAGCTGGGATCTCGGAGCCAGTTATTGTACATCTCTTCCACATAAGAAGCTGTTGTTCCATTTGCAAATGGCTCAGCTGCAGCAGAGTTGTAGCAACGCACCGCAGCAGCAGCCATAGCATTGTGGACAATCTGGGAAAATGAAATCGGATTATGAATTAGTCTTATGTTTTATACTTTTATATTGCATGTAACTGCAAATACCCACCCTCTTATTGCTACCCTTCAACAGCCATGTTGCAAAGTTCTTATGTGCAATTGGCGATAAAGCCAAATTAAAGGCTGTGTTGGCTCTATGCATTATGGCTTTGAATTTTTAACTGCAAAGAAAGAAAAAAAAACACAAAAGTTATATTAATTATGATTTGTTTGTCATTTTTCCATAAATTATCTGAATTATTAAAGCAATAAACGCTTCTGAATTCACATTTTCTTTCGGTTGACACACTAAATTATTTACGCAAAAAAAACACTTTTCGCGTCATTTTATTTGTTTTACATTTACAAACTGTCATATATTGTTCGATAATTTGCAGCTATAACTACATATATGTTGGTTGCTGCTTTTTGTTGCGGTGTTGTGCTAATTTATTATGCAATAGATAATAATATATTGGAGTAGTGACTTAACACGATATTTCTCTTCGATAATAAATGTTTAAATTTATTAAATCATATGGCATGCGGGTGAGTGAGCGTTTATGTCTTTTAAATAGATAAGTGAACAATTTACTATCTAAATGACATACAACTTGTAAATATTATATAGTTGAATAAATTCTTTACCAGAATCGCATTTTGTTGTTTCATCGTTTAAGTGTTAATGTCTATTAGAAACCTATTATGTACTTATTTTAGCAAAGTGTGTATTGAAAAATCACATTTAGGACACGCAGATAGGAACACGAGCATGGATGGCTAGATCGATTCAGCTGGTGATTCTGAAACCATCGGAATACTTTACGGGTCATAAAATCCCATTTCAATTTCAATTTATTGAAATTGATTGATATAATATTGACATGATTGACAATGATATAATATTGACATGAGGAAAACAAGAGTTTGTTAATTTATAATTCCTAATAATAATTTTATGTTATAAAACCTTAATTTATTAAAAAAAACCTTTCCGTTGTTGTAGTCGGCCGCAATAAAACTGGCTTATATAAAATGACTTCATCTACATTCTGAGGAGCGACCTTTTTTATAAAGACATCATAGATTCGATCAATTAACATACCTTTAAAAAGGATATTGTATTGTTATTAGTTAACAATTAGTTAACAAATAGTTTAGGAAAATTGTCAGAGACAACTTTTTCTTGAGGAAAAGTTGTCAGAGACCACTTTTTCTTGAGGAAAAATTGTCAGGGACCACTTTTTCTAAAGGAAATGTTGTCAGAGACCACTTTTTCTTGAGGACATGTTGTCAGGGACCACTTTTTCTTAAGGAAAAGTTGTCTGAGACTACTTTTTCTTAAGGAAAAGATGTCTGAGACTACTTTTTTTTAAGGAAAAGTTGTCTGAGACCACTTTTTCTTAAGGAAAAGATGTCTGAGACTACTTTTTCTTAAGGAAAAGATGTCTGAGACTACATTTCTTAAGGAAAAGATGTCAGAGACTACTTTTTCTTAAGGAAAAGATGTCAGAGACTACTTTTGTTGCCAGAGACCACTTTTTCTTAAGGACATGTTGTCAGGGACCACTTTTTCTTAAGAAAAAGTTGTCTGAGACTACTTTTTTTTAAGGAAAAGTTGTCTGAGACTACTTTTTTTTAAGGAAAAGTTGTCTGAGACTACTTTTTTTTAAGGAAATGTTGTCTGAGACTACTTTTTCTTAAGGAAAAGATGTCTGAGACTACTTTTTCTTAAGGAAAAGATGTCAGAGACTACTTTTTCTTAAGGAAAAGATGTCAGAGACTACTTTTTCTTAAGGAAAAGATGTCAGGGACTACTTTTTCTTAAGGAAAAGTTGTCTGGGACTACTTTTTCTTAAGGAAAAGTTGTCTGGGACTACTTTTTCTTAAGGAAAAGTTGTCAGAGACCACTTTTCTTAAGGAAAAGTTGTTAGAGACCACTTTTTTTTAAGGAAAAGTTGTCAGATGTCATTTTTCTTACGGGAAAGTTGTCAGAGACCACTTTCTCGTAAGGGAAAGTTGTCAGAGACCACTTTCTCGTAAGGGAAAGTTGTCAGAGACCACATTCTCGTAAGGGAAAGTTGTCAGAGACCATTTTTCTTACGGGAAAGTTGTCAGAAACCACTTTTTCTTAAGGAAAAGTTGTCAGAGGCCACTTTTTCTTAAGGAAAAGTTGTCAGAGACCACGTTTTTTAAGGTGTCAAAGACCGCTTTTTCTTAAGGAAAATTTGTCAGAGACCACTTATTCTTTCCAATTTGTGCTTGCATTCATCGTGAAAAATCCCTGTTTAATGCTAATAACTTTAACAAGAAGTTACTGGTATTATAGTATTGGTCAGATCGAAGTAGAGATGTTTGTAAATATTTACATACATACAATTTCAACTCGTGATAGATCTAGCCTATGTATACTGTATGCTCCCGTAGGAAGATACCGACAGTAGTTTGTGAGTACAGGTATTCGAGTTAAGAATTCTAAAATGCAGACTATGATAAGAAACGTATGTATTGATTATTTTTAATTCGATAGTTTTTGCTTCGCTAATGGGTTTAGCTAACTGCCCAAAACCAGATTATACTAAACATAAGTAGTACTTCTTTTCCTACACTTCACGGGTGAGTAGTACACAAAGCAACGAGTAATTAAAAAATCTCAACTTAGAAAAAACTCTATTTTTAAATTATATGATGTGTGTGTCATGTGGCCAGACATAAAAAAATAAACAATACCAACAATTTTATAGATACCATATGGTAACAATAGAAAGCCAACCTTTCGAAAAATATCCATAAAACGGTGCATTGGCATGAATATTCAAATTGAAAACCCTGACATAGAAACAAACAAACCAATCTTTCTCGGAAACATTCCCCAAAAACATGAAGTTGTTGCCAGTTTGTTTATTTTATTTAAAAAACTCAACTGTTTACGTATATATTAAGGAATTATTAATTCGTTTTCCAATTTGTGCTTTGGTATTAACGATAAATTTAAACATTCTAGCTCACGTGATACTGACGCGTTACACTTCCCTCATTATTTTAATGTGTTTTATTTTATCAGTTGTAGATATAGTCGACAGACACTACAACTCATTCACCATGAATAATTGCAATTTTTTAAACAATTTTTCATACACACAGGGAAAAATGCGCATTATTTGTTTTAAATGTTGACGTAGAACTTATCTAGACCACCTTACTGCTCGAGAGGGTTTAGGGAGAGAAATAGGTAAGGGGTTGATGAGTTTTCTTATCGCTTTAAAGTTGCATTTTTTGACTATTTGAATTTTTGCGTTTTTTTGTAACTGTTTACTTAAGTAAATATCAATATGATAAAATACAGTTTATACAACAAACAAAATTTCATGGTTACATAAGCCAGATGTCTTTTTAAATTTGACTTAAACGGGTGTCTAGTGAATACGAGTTATTTGGTAAATATTTTAGGTGTCAACAATAGCTTAATTTAAATATTTACTTTTAAATTGAGTTACTGAAATTTTAAAATGTTGTTTGTAATTTTTTATAAGTTTCCAAGGGAGAAAATTAAGACAATTACATATGGATTGATAAAGTGTCTGTCTTTCTGTAACATGGTCTTAAATAAAAATAAAAAATAATGAAGACTACGATGCAAATCATTGCCGGATTCTAATCATCCATCAATTTGTTCGAATATTCTTTAGAATCATATCAATGGAAATCTCACCAGAGACCACTTTTTCTATGAAAAGGCAAACAGAGACCAAATTTTTCTAAGAAAAAACCAACAGAGAGACAACCTTTCCTTAAGGAAAAGTTTTCAGAAACCACCTTTTCTTAAGGAAAAGTTATCAGAGACCACATTTTCTTAAGGAAAAGTTGTCAGAGACCACTTTTTCTTAAGGAAAAGCTGTCAGAGACCACATTTTCTTAAGGAAAGTTGTCAGAGACCACATTTTCTTAAGGAAAAGTTGTCAGAGACCACTTTTTCTTAAGGGAAAGTTGTCAGAAACCTCTTTTTCTTGAGGAAAAGTTGTCAGAGACCACCTTTTCTTAAGGAAAAGTTGTCAGAGACCATCTTTTCTTAAGTAAAAGTTGTCAGAGACCACCTTTTCTTAAGGAAAAGTTGTCAGAGACCACCTTTTCTTAAGGAAAAGTTGTCAGAGACCACCTTTTCTTAAGAAAAAGTTGTCAGAGACCACCTTTTCTTAAGGAAAAGAAACCTCCTTTTCTTAAGGAAAAGGTGTCAGAGACCACATTTTCTTAAGGAAAAGTTGTCAGATACCACCCTTTCTCAAGGAAAAGTTGTCAGAGACCACCTTTTCTTCAAAAATGATTGATTTCCACTCTTGTTGGCGATCTGATTACTATATCCGATTAAGGTATTTTTTCCTCAGAAAAAGCTAAAAGGAATTTGCAAATATAATAACTTTGCTAAAGTGGCTGCAGTTGTTTTATATTTTCTTTAATTCTTCATGAAAATAGTTTAAACCCATTGTTTTAATTTCCCAAGATATTTTTTTGTCAACAGTTTATATCGTTTGTAAGTAATATAATTATATTTCACTTCATTTCATTTCATTGCGACTCTTAGCCCGAACATTGGAAACATTTGATAACAAACATGACTTCATTACAAATTTGAGGGTAAATTCGAACAATTTAATATTTCTTTGCTGAAATTCCCGATTCTGAGATGTGCCTCTGTTGCAATGAGCGATATTCCTTCATAATGTTATTGCCATAATAAAATTAAGCGTATACCGGAATGAAATCCCATTGTCACAAGTAAAAGTTTCCAATAATTCCTGTTAATAATTCAATTTAATGAACTCCAACAAATTCGCAACAGAAGTTAATTTAATTTCCAGAAAGCGAACAAAAATGCAAATGAACTTTGAAAAAACCGGTTGCCAAGAAAAGAAATATAAATCAGTAAAAGTTTGGGGTGAATCATTAAACAAATGCAGAAAATAAAAATCCCCCTAAGATGTTTAGCAAAAAAACAAAATATGAAATGGGAGAAAAACCTACTCAAATTTGATAAATTCATAAAATAGTGACGTCAATGCTCAGCAGCGATCGTATAGCAACTGTATTTAATATTCAAAAGCACAAAATTCCGAATGTTGGCATATCCATCCATCCAATCCACCATTACGAAACGACTTATCTATATAAGCGTCTGGTCTACATAGTCTGCATAACGATAATAATAAAAAAATCAAAATGGAATTTCAATCACAAGATTTCGTCTGAAGTCAACAATAGCGGATAGCGAAAAAAGAACCGGCTTCTGCGATAACAGAAAGCGGCTGACTAATAGACACCATGACGTTCTGAGAATGATGTATACTCGTTTGAATTATAAAAAAATTACATATTCCATGAACACAAGACACAAACAAACCAGGCGACTGGCCTAGTATTTTTAATATGTTTGATAATGCGTATAGGGCAAAATACTCTGTCAGACTTTGACATTGGCCTTTGGCGGGATTGTTGTTACGCGTAGTTTTTTGTTGTTTTTTTGCATTACTGATAAGTTCTTCTTTGAAAATGGGTATTTATTATAATGTATTAAACTTTCAATTTCATATTGTGTTGTTTTGGAATTTTTTGTTTGGTCACATGTTATTATCACCCGACTTATCATTGGTTACGTATTAAAAATTTCACCATTCATATGTATAATGGCATACATCATGGGGAGTTAAATCGAAGATTATCTTGAATTATTATTGGTACTGAAAGAATTTTCCTGGTAATTTTCCCAATTCAATAATCTTCGCTATGATTTGTATAACTGTTATTGATTATTCTCGTAATCTATAAGGCAATTATATTAAATAAGGTAATTCGGTAATTCTTGGTTTATAAATAAATTAAATTTGCAAGTAGTAGACGCGTTATAATGATAGGTATTTAAAAATAGTTCCTGCCACTTCACTTGTTTCTATACACAAAGAATAAGATAATTGCAATTATCGTCAAAAAATCGTGTTTAATGCTAATTACTTTAACAAGAAAATAAATAGTATCGATTACTGTTTAATATTTCAGGGCCAATAATGCAGTCTACAGCAGTGCACGATATTGTGTTTAATACTAACTACATCATTACATCGTGTGAAATCAACTGGAACCATTTTAACAAAGTTTGCGACTATTATGTACATGTTTTTTTTTTATTATAACAAATAAACATTTGTTGAATAACCAATACGATGTCTAGTAGCGGGGTTTCCAATAGGGATGATATGATTTTGAAGTGACGTTTCGGCCATTTGTAATATGTCATGATCTGTTATTTGTTTTTCATTGTATCCAGTAGTGTTTACAATTTCATCATGGAGAGATATACGCAAGAACAACGTTTACAAATTATTCAGTTTTATTATCAAAATAATCGTTCTCCAATTGCAACTTTTCGTGCGCTAAGTCCATTTTTTAAATCCCAAGAAAACACTTTCCAGTCGACCTTGACACCCATGAGCAATATTTTAGCTCTCGTTAAGAGCTATCTTTTTGCAATTGACCGATTGTGGCTACGTGTCACACAGCAAATAAAATAATTGAATTGTTGCGAGAAAAGTTTGAAGATTCGATTATTTCAAGAAATTGAGATACTGAATGGCCTCTAAGAAGTTGTGATTTAACACCATTAGACTATTTCGTGTGGGGTTATTTGAAGTCATTGGTCTTTCGAAATAAACCAGACTCTCTTCAAGCTTTACAAGTCAATATTGAACGTGCCATTCATGACATACGACTTGATTTAGTGGCAAAAGTGCTCGAAAATTGGGTTCATCATCGAATTCGTTCCTGCAAAAGAAGTCGTGGAGGCCATTTGAATGGCGTTTTATTTAGAACTTAATTGTATCGATTGTACTTCACATTACATAAAAAACTTTTGAATTTCCTTAACAATAAGTGTGTTTTTTAAAGAAATCATATCACTCTTATTGGAAAACCCTATATATATATGATCGGTAGGGAATTGTTAGAAAGTAACCAGTCAGAAAAGACTAAAGTTGAGCGGGGCCGACTGTATAATACCCAACCATTCTTTGCCAACCAATGCACGGAGAAATATATATATACATATACATATAGGGGCTATATCAAACCATTATACTCTGATTTGCTGCAGATTTAAGGGATTAAATTTCTACATTCCAGGCACATCGGTAAAAACGTAGGATTTATATCATTAATAAATCAAATTCGCCTGTGACCTTCACAAGGCTTTTATATAGAAATATGGAGCGATATATTGCATTTTCACAAGGACATTTTAATGCAACATAAAGTGGTTCTCAAGAAGTGGCATCGGTAAGGGACCTTCATATTAGGGCTATACCAAAACACGGACTGATGTTCCGCTGTTGTTAAAGTATAAATTCTTAAATTACTACCAGATCAATTGAAAAATGAGTTCTCCGGATCGTCAAGACATGACATCGGTGGGGACCGTTATATGGGTGCTATAACAAAATATGGATCGTAAAGAGTGACATCGGTGGGGACCATTAAATGGACCGATGTGACCCATTTTTACTAGGGACGATAAAGTGCAATGCTTAAGTTTCAGCCAGATACTTTGAAAAATGTGTTATGTAAAGCGTCAAGAAGAATGTCGGTGGGGAACGTTATATTATTATTATTATTATTTATTGCTTTTACGCCAAATCGTGGGCGCATAGTGCCAATACAAAATTATTCCAATCATTTCTATTTGAATTTAAAATTTTTTTTCTATTCCATGATAAATTTCCTGGATGTGAGTTTATCTCTTCTTCAAGACTGCGTCTCCAGCTACCTCGTGATCTGCCACTTCTTTGCGTTCCTTGAGGATTCCAATCAAAGGCTTCTCTGCATATATCATTGGCTGGTTTACGTAGCACATGACTTATCCATCTCCATTTTCTTTAACGGATTTCAATAGCAATATGTTTCATATTGCTTCTGTGGTATAACTCGCATTGGATACCCAGTTGTGTGGCCACCAAATGTGCAGAATATAACGCAGGGATCTGTTGACAAACGTTTGCAGCTTGTTGCTGTTGTAGCAGTATATGTGTTTGTTTAGTTGTTTACATTCGCATTGTATTGTGGATTCTGCTGTATTTGTTTCCAGGTCGAGGAAGATGGCTGCTTCCACTGGTTGAGTCCAATGAGACCTGGGAACAAGTTGAGTAGGTTTGGCAGGGCAATTAAAAAGGTGTAGTGTGTCGTGTGGTCCCTGGTTACAAGCGGGACATGTGTTAGATGTGGTGCCATCAATCCTTGCTCAGTATGAATTGAGGCGGCTACACCAGCCAGATCTTAATTGGGCCAAAAGTAATCTTGTCTGTCGTGGTAATTCCTCTTCCTCTGAGGCCACTGATGGAGGGTGGTCTCCTAGCACGACATTGACTCTGTAATTATTCACGGCTTCAGCGACTGCGTCAGAGTGTATGTCAGCCAGACCTGCCTGGTAAACTCTTTGATCTAGAGGTTCTCTCTTGTAGCGTTGGACATCGCGCTCTAGATCATGAAGGACTGATCTGCCTGGGAGGTGGGCGCCTCTCCACTAGATGGTGATTGGGGTGGCTGGGACGGTAGCAGATACTGCTTCGACAGCAAAACATTGTGTCGTCGCACGGTTATGATCTTGGTTTCCTCGTGTAGATAGCTTGTTGTTGATTTCGATAGACGTGAGCCAAGTTTCGCATCCATATAACAACACAGGGAGAACGTTGCTTTTGAAGATACGTATTTTTGTTTTGGCGCTGATTTGATTAGATCGCCAAATCTTATATAGACCAGCAAAAGCAGATTTGGCCTTCTTAATTCTGTGAGGTATATCATCGCGTGTAGGTAAGTGAAATTTGTGACTGATTCGATATTCTGGCCATAAAGAGTAAGTGGTTCTGGGTGTACTAAATTAATATTGATTTGATTTTGCCGGCATTAATCTTAAGGCCATATTTACTCGATATTGTATCGATGTCGTTTATTTTACTTTGAACATCAGAGTTACGTTTAGATATTAAAACAACGTCATCAGCATATACGAGGTCATTCATATGTTCCATGCGTAGTTGATGCCATAATATTCCACGATGAGGGTTGTTGTCAATTGCCCCAATTAGAATCTCATCAATGACTATGAGGAACAGCAATGGGGATAAGACACATCCTTGCTTCACGCCAGATTTAACAAAAATAGGGGGATATAGTTTGTTGCCATGTTTTACATTGCATTCAAAACGCTGATACTGTGCCTTGATTAAATTACGTTATATGGGGGCTTCTTAAAACATGGACCGATGTGGCCCACTTTCAATGGGGAAGGTTCCTAGCCTATGAAATGATTCCGTACTAATTTTCGTAAAGGTCGCATCATATTTGCGACCTGCACTTTGCGCACAAGAATACATGGACAGACGGACATAGATAAATCGACTCAGAAAGTGATTCTATGCCGATCGGTATAACAAACAATAGGTCTATATCTCTTCTCTTTTTAGGCGTTACAAACAAATGCACAAACTCATAATACTCGGTATCACAGTGTGGTGTCGGGTATAAAAAGATAAAAATCTCTCAATACATTTTTAATTTTTTGATGAATATGAATACTATTCGCATTAATAAGAATATTAAAAATTCAAAGTAAATCTGTAGAGCTGACTGTTATTTATTGTGAATTAATGCTCAAATTGTACCAGATATAAAATAGTTCCTAAATCAAACATTTCAGAAGGTATTTTTATGCCTTTAGATACGAGCTTCATAAGATTTTCACATTTTGCAAATCGCTCTTGCCCTGTTTTTGGCAAATCATAAATATCATTCTAATTCGATTGGTCATTTGCTTGAGAATTTAGAATTCACATACGAACTGTATTTATTTGTCAACGACAAAGTACGTGTTTACGAAATCCGATACAATGTGTGGGTTTTGAAAAAAGTAAAAACCGGAACACCGAATCACTTTAAAAAAATTCCAATATAAACCCTGATGTATTGTTTTCTAATTTTATCACTTCTTTTTTACATCCGTGGCGCCATGAATTTTCCATACACATTGTTTCCCCTCAGACAACTTTGTATTAGAGTGAATGCGCCTTAGTAAAAAAAGAAAACTAGATAAACCCTTTTTATCAGTTGACAAGCTAGTGGTGCCACAAATAAACGATGTAAAATAAACAACTACTATACAATAGCGCACAAAACACAATGACCTTGGCCTTAGAACGGGTTAAAAAACTCGGTGAAGGGGAACATTTGTTCTATAAAAAGAAAAAAAAGAAATGCCAAATCGATATTAAGCTCTGCCGAATATTCAGGGGTTCGAGCAATAAATAAAAGAAATGCAAAGTTGTAGATATTGAATTGGAGAAACAAATTGCGGAACAAACCTACCCGAAAAAGTGCATCCATTGCCTCAAAAAAACCAAAAAAAAAAAAACGGTACCAAAAGGGGCGTGCCATTAACGGCAACTTTTCTCCTGACTCTAGGTACTATTAAAAGATTACGCTGTATAAAATTTCAAGTATTTTTATGAACTGATATTAAAGCTATAAGCAGAGAAGTTAACTTTTGGTGCAAAGTGTTACATTTGTGTGGAAGGTTCCAAAAGGGTCGTGGCAACTTCGCCCATTTCTCTTGAGGTGTTAGCGACTAATAAACTAATACTATGTGTTGAATTTCAGAAGATTCGAGTGAGTAGTATATATGTTATTAAAGAATCAATTATTCACTAAATGTTAACCCTTTGTGGGGGAGGTACTAGAAGGAACGGGCCAATATGGGCCATTTTCGAACTTAGCCGGAGGTAGAGAAAAATATTAATGCATACCGAATTTGAAGTCAATCAGTTAATCCTTTCGAGAGTTATCGTGCGCACCAGCCAGCAGACAGACGGACATTGCTCAAAAGACTTAAATTACCCAAAACGGATTTCCGCCGAACATACTGAACCTTCATTTGACATTTCTCAATTTTAGACTAACTCAATTTGAACCATGGAAAGATACACAATCGAGCAACGCGTTAAAGTTTTTAAGCCTTTTACGAAAATGGACGTTCAAATAAAAATGCATTTCGTGCACTTCGTGATGTTTTTTTGATCAGCATAATCGACCAAATGTGTCCACAATCGAGAGAATTTGCGCAAATTTCAGCAAACCGGGTCTGTAGGAGATGTGAAAACACCTGTGCATTCTCGCCCAGTTGGTTTGGTGCGGCTTATGGACTGGCGACGTCATCGGGCCATACTTCTTCGAAATGAGGACGACCAGGCAGTTACTGTGAATGGGGTTTGCTATCGTGAGATGATAACGAACTTTTTATGGCCCGAATTGGAAGATATGGATGTGGACAGTATGTGGTTTCAACAGGACGGTGCCACTTGCCACACAGCTAACGAAACAATGGCTCTTTTGCGCAACAAATTCAATGGCCGTGTTATCTCACGTCGGGGCGATGTCAATTGGCCGCCAAGATCATGTGATTTGACATCTTTGGACTTCTTTCTTTTGGGTTATTTGAAAAAAAAGGTTTACGTCGATCAGCCAGCAACAATTCAAGAGCTAAAGGATGAGATAATTCGGCACATTAACGGCATAGAACCTCAATTATGCCTCAGCGTCATTGAAAATTTGGACCATCGAATGGAGGTGTGCAGCCTAGGTCGCGGTTAGACAAGTCCGTCTGCTATAATCAGCTACACTCTACAATAAATGGGCTACATGACTGATATTTGGTAAGTTGCAATTGAAAAATAAATACCACATTTTTCACGTGAAGAGTTTGGCAAAAGAATTTTTTGCTTAAAATTTGGCTAAAAATCGCAGCGTTCGTTATTTTTTTACTAATTTACTTAAACAAAAAGGATAGTCTCATGATTTGCTCCATATCCAAAATTTTTTTCAGTCATAAAATTGGCATGGCCGAACTTAATGCTTTTACTTGTTATTTGTTCACATTGATTCGGTTGTAATGTACGTTTTGCTTGAATAATTCGGCCGTAATATTTACGATTGAAAAATTCGGTTGGCTTTTGTTATAAAAACAAACATTACGTGAAAAAGAAGAAGAAAATAGAATATTCTTATGGCAACAAATAGCAGAACAACATCGATTTTTCTTGAGAAATTATATAAAGGGGCGACGTCACTAAAGAAAGGAAAAGCAAAGTTCGGAGAAAAACCATGAAAATAACACCAAAGGAAAAGCGAGAGCGAAAGAGAGAGAGGAAAACTAAAAAAAAAAATATATGTACATCCACCCACTCACAAACAAGGGGTGAAGAAGTTCTGACAATAAACAAAAGTAAATTGGTGAATGGAATTCATTAAACTACTAAAATCCCCTTAATTTTTTTATGTTGGACAATTTCTTATTATAAACGTACAAAAAATTCTCTTTTTCTTTATTTTCGAAAATTTCTTATTGTTGCATGTTAAACAAATTCTAGAAATCTTGAGACATTCGAATAAAAAATAATATTTTTTTTATTTAAAATAGTTTTTGTCTGTTGCTGTGTAGATTTTTGTTATCATTTTGCTTTGCTTTTATTTTCAAGATGTATTAAGAAGAAAAATAATACAGAAAAGCTGCAGCAGCAATTGTTACGTTTTCTAAAGGTGTACCACCAACAACTAAATAAATGAACGAGCAGCAATCTGTTATTTATCACACTACTACTTATTTACTCGTAGCAGTACAACCACGTTACATAAGAAATAAAAATTTTCTAAATAATTCCAAAATTTTCAATTATTTTCGAAAATAGTTAACATATTTTAAGATTTTATAGTTGTGTGATTTGGAAAACCCGGTATTTTATGAGATTATAAAAAATATTTTATAGCGTTACGTGATTGATGTTCACAATTTTAATTTTTTGAAATTTCACTTGTTTTATTTTTTCTTTTTAATTTTTTTGTAGGTTGTTATTTTCGATTGATTGCCGAGTTTCCCCTTACTAACCGTTTTTGAATTAAAGAGTTAACGGAAATAAAAAAAACGTTTGTCCGTCACTTTTTTCTTATTTTTTTACTTTTCTTTCGTTTTCTCGTCTGTTACGATCTTAACGTTGGAAACGCTTCGCGTCGACTGAAAATGTTTTGTGAGAATTTCATTTTAATCTAAAACTGAAAATGAATTTATCATAAAAGAAAGAGTACAGAGGGCGGGCGGGCAGCACCGTCGCCGCAATACGTCATTTGATAAAATTGAAAAAAAAAAAACAAACAAGCAAAAAAGAGAATGAACAAGCAACAAGTACAACAGAAAGCCATGAAGGAGAGAAAGATATGATAAAATTCGTTAAATGAAAAATAAACAATATTTTTCGGCAAAACGAAGAAAAAAACTGAATGAAGAATCGTGTATGTTTGTTTATTTGTTTTCTACCTCTGACAAGACATGACCATTGGCGTAAACACATGACTTTGTTTGTCGTCGTTGTCGCCAACGTATCTGGTTTTTGAGGGGTTTTGGTGGTGAAGGGCACCGTTTCTGATAGGCATTGTTAGGCCAATTGATTGTATAATTCTGTATTAACCTGTTAGGGCCGAATCTTTATAATAATGATATATCGAACAAAACATCACATCCAAATTGCTAACAGTTCCTTTATTTATTCAATCTAATTAATTGTGATTTGAAAAAATGATCGACATAGACAAAACACTTTGAATGATTTTACTTTTTTACAACAAAAAAACGAATTTAGCTCAAAGTATCAGATCAGACCCCAAATTACACTTGTGAGTACTTCTTTTTACAAAATAAGGATGAAAGCAATAAAATATTGTTATCAATAATGGAAAGGAAAGATAACAAGATTTATTTTCAGGCAGCTTAAATTGTATATTTTAAAGATTTTTAAGAAACTGGATCAGAATGACAAAATGTATCTTATAGAAAGATTGTCAAAACCAATTAAATTAAACAAATAAAATGTGCTAGTTTGTATAATATTACAATATGTACAGTCGGGCGGGCATATTACATTTTTCCAGGGATTTCAAATTTTTTCGATGCCCTGTTTATTTAAAGAACTGTAGTTCGAAAAAAATCAATTCAATTTCGATTAAGATCAATTGAAATTCGAAGATTCCATTTGAAATTCGAATGTTTAACACTTTTCCACTTCCCTTTAGAACCTTTAATTTATCTGCCTGTTCTTATCGTAAAAAACTATATGAACATTTTCAATGTTAGTATTGTATCGTCCTATTCCTTCATACTTTGGTGAGTTCTTACTTTATACATTGTTGATATTTCCCCTATTAAAATACTTTCTTGCTAATCAATTTTTGAATTTAATTTCCTTTTTTATATGTTTTGTAATTTTAATTGTATTTTTTTCTTTTCTGAACTACTTATAATTTATATGATGTAAATTTTTAATTTTAGTTCATATATGTATGGGCTATGCATATATCAATATTTATATATGATGATTATATTTATATATGTCTAGTATTTTCGAGTTGTTTTTCAATTCAATTAATGTTAATTCAATTAATTTTATTCCGTACTTATTTATTAAAAATTATATAATAGCATGAATTTTTCATTGTTTGAATAGTTTTTTAATTCCTTTATTTTTAAGTAATTTAATTTATATATGTAAGAATTTTGTAGTATTTTTAACCATATATGGCCTTATGGTTTGGTTATGAATTGGAATAAAAAAATGAATAAAAAAAGGTCAATTGAAATTCGAAGATTCCATTTGAAATTCGAAAAACGTCAATTTAAATTCGAAAAAATAAATTGAAGTTCGAAACACATCAATTGAAATTCGAAACACATCAATTGAAATTCGAAACACATAATTTAAAATTCGAAAAACATCACTTGAAATTCGAATTTTTTCATTTGAAATTCGTAATACACCAATTGATATTCGAAAAATATGAATTGATGAAATTCGTAATACACCAAATGAATTCGAAAATGTTAACAAATTTGTACATTGGATTGGGTAGATATTATTTAGAAATTTTTTGCTAAACAAATCTTAACATATGTATAATGTGACGAATAGAAAACATATGAACTGTTTGTTTTGAAAGTGGCGTAAATTTTCACATAAATTGAGTTAAGGGTGAAATTTTTCAAAAAAAGTCAAAGTTGACTTGATTTTTAAAACCTAAGTTTTGCTAAGAAATAAAATTACAACAAGTAAGAAAGTTCAGTCGGGTAAACCGACTAATGAATCCCCTCACCATGAGTCTCAAAAAAATATTAGTAAATTATTTATTTTTTGTTTTATTTAAATTATTATCAATTTAAATTGCATTTAAAAATTTTAAAGTATGTAATGGTGTTTACTTTTGGTACAAAATGGTCCATTTGTGTGAGAGGTACCACAAGGGACGAACCAATAACCAATAAAATCATTGCACTGTACGAAATTTCAAGTACTTGTATGCACTGGTTTTAAAGTTAAAAGCTGTTAACTTTTGGTAGAAAAAGGTCCATTTGTGTTGGAGGTACCAAAAGGGACGGGCCAATAACGCCCATTTTTCCCTGAACTCTAGGTACTATAAAAGCATTACACTGTACAAAATTTCAAGTATTTGTATGCACTGGTATTAAAGTTATAAGCTGGTAACTTTTGGTACAAAATGGTCCATTTGTGTGGGACCATGCCCATTTTCACTGTATTGTAGGTAATATTAAACCATTACACTGTACAACATTTTAAGTCTTTGTATGCACTGGTAATAAAGTTATAAGCTAATAACTTTTGGTTTAAAATTGTCCATTTGTGCGGGAGGTACCAAAAGGGACGTGGCAACTTCGCCCATCTTTCTCGAGTTAATAGTGACTAATAAACTAATACTATCGGGTCTGTTCTGTAATCACGGCGATTTGATATCACGGTGATTTTAAAATCACCGGCGACTTAACATCACTTTTGGAGTTCGAAATCACCCGAACATATTTCGAATTCCAACAGTGGTTGTAAGTCGCCGGTGATTTTAAAATCACCGTGATTTCAAATCATCTTGCTACAGAACAGACCCGTATGTGTAGAATTTCAGAGGATTTAAATAAGTAGTATAGAAGTTAATTAATAATCAATATTTTACTAAATGTTAACCCTTTGTGGGGGAGGTACTAGAAGCAGTGGACCAATATGGCACATCTTCGAACTTAGCCGGAGATAGAAGAAAATATTACCACATACCAAATTTGAAGTCAATCGGTTACTCCTTTCGAGCGTTGTCGTGCGCACCAGCCAGCAGACGGACGGACAAACATTGCTCATTCGACTTAAAATGACCCAAAACGGATACCCGCCGAACATACTTAGGGTCTTAGGTCACTCCTTCGATGTGTCACACTTTTGGCTCGTAGCAAATGATATATAACCTCCTCTCTAAGTTCAGGGGATAAAAAATACCAATAATAAAATGTCTTAGAAAATGTCAAGCTATAGTAAGGTGAGAATTAGCTCACAGACGGATAGAGAAAGAGTGTAATTACCCAGCGAGAAATTCCCGATGGTACAAGTATCAATTAAAAAGTGCAGTCAAAGAGCTGTTCTGAGACGTTTTCATGTTGCTATCTCAAAAGGAATTTAAAGCATATCGATATGGAAAACACTTCTAATATAAAATATTCATATAAATAAAAATTAACAATAGGTTCAGTTGGTGCCATCTGTGTTTTAAGAGTTATTTTCAGATAAATTTCGGAGGGGTCAAGCTATTTGCAAAATTCGCATTTCCAAAGCGATTTGACTGGAATTCAAAATCTATGTGTGGTTTATCCTGACAATAGTTTGTATGTATGATTCTACCCGGTAGATGGCGCCAAAGTGGACTTATGGTCAATAAACATTTTCTTGATGATTTTTCATGAAACTCGTGACGTATGAATTTTTGAATGAAACATCAATGAATAACAAACCAATACATCCCAAACAGATCGGGCAGAACAACGTCTGCTGGGGTCAGCTAGTAAAAAATAAAATAGGTAGAATAGGATAGATATAACAATTAGCCAACTAATTAGATGAAATTTATTTAGCCATTTCCAATAAATACGCACATTTAATCAACACTCTGATAGTCCAAACATTTAACAGAAAGGTTCATGCTTAATCCAATGATGACAACGGTTTTTAAGATATTCAACAACAAAGTTAGCTGGGAAAACGGAATGCTTGATTATATCGTGGGGGAATTTGAAGCGAAAGGGTTCGGGTGCATATTTATGTCCAAAGAACGAAATAAAGAGAACAATTGCAGAAAAAATTCCTCTTAAATCTGTCGAGTCATCATCTAAATCGCTTACCTCTAACAAATTATCATCAAACATTTTCATATCTCAATTAACAAACTAAGCCACCAAATTTTTAGTTGATATCTTTGGGAAAAATATTCCTCGAGGAAAATCTCTATGGGTCTCCTTTCAATATATTTACGAAAAATCCTCAAGTTTCTAATACTACCATAACGAAAAAGTAATTTACAGAAATATAAGTCAAAAACTAATCTCATCAAATATTTTCTGCTTGAGTAGTGAGTACCCTAATTTGTAATAATTCGAATTCTGATTATTTCTCATAAAACCGAATATTTTGGTCAAAGTCACCAAACAAAAATGACTTAATATGACTTCTGATCTATATGTTCGGATTCGATAACCATTTTAAATTTTGTTTCTAAACGTTTCCAATTACCGTCGCAACGCCAAGAATCGTGATTATTATTAATTTTATGCTTTCAAAGCGATTTTAAACCATTTGAAAAACCATTTATTTTTAAGGCACTTCAAAAAAAAGCCTTGTTAAAAAACGTCGCCACATTATGAATTGACGTTCCAATTATTATGCTTCCAAAGCGCTTTATCACATCATCTGATGACCTTGCACAGCACTATGTCTAGGTAAAATATTTGATGGTCATATAGCGACATGTATTGGGTTAAAACGGTACAAATGTAGATTAAAGGGCTGGGCTGTAAGAATATATCGCTCACTCACTTCAAGAGTGACATAACTCAAAGTTGAAAATTGCCAAGATGAGTAACTTTAAGTCCCTACAAAAAGATAAGTAACAAGAAATATGATGTTAAAAAACGCTTGATGGTCCATCCGTCGGTCCATCCGTTGAGTCCAATTTTCGATGACTCGTTCGAGCATTTCGACTGGTAACTGGCGAATGACACGCGTAAACGTTGTTCAGGCGTAAGTCTTTCCATGATGAAATGCCAAACAATACTTAACAAAAATAACATAACAGCATGACACGACTCACACGTGATCTGTCAAACAAGGCTATTGCAAAAAGTATCTCTACTTGGATCACCCGTTATTTTTTGTAATAACATCAAAATATCTTTGGGACTATAAAAAGGGCAATTAAAAATGATATGTCCAAATTAAAATCTTTCTTATTTTTATAATAAGGACATCCAAAAATATTCTGATTAGTGGAACTAATTTATGTTGTTGCTTGAAAGGTTCAAAACATATAAGCAAAATATTGTTGTCCAAGACAGACCGTCATTAATAACGAGAATATTTTTGAAAATATATAAAGGGTGGTTAAATTGTAAGGGGGCCGATGTTGAATGTGAACCACAACACCTAAACGTCGAGTTTTTTCTGCATTTCATTGGACATTTCTCAATTTCAGACTAACTCAATTTGAACCATAAACTAACTCAATTGAACACAATCGGGCAACGCGTTAAAGTTGTTTAAGCTTTTTACGAAAATGAGTGTTCAAATCTAAATGCATTTCGTGCACTTCGTGATGCTTTTTTGATCGTATAATCGACGAAATGTGTTCACAATCGGGAGAATTGTGCACAAATTTCAGCAAACCGGGTCTGTAGGAGATGTGAAAACACCTGTGCATGCTAGCTCTGTTCGTTTGGTGCGGCTTATTGGCTGGCGACGTCATCCGGCCATACTTCTTCGAAATGAGGTCCGTCAGGCAGTTACTGTGAATGGTGTTCGCTATCGTGAGATGATAACGAACTTTTTATGGCCCGAATTGGAAGATATGGATGTGGGCAATATGTGGTTTCAACAGGACGGTGCCACTTGCCACACACCTAATGAAACAATGGCTCTTTTGCGCAACAAATTCAATGGCCGTGTTATCTCACGTCGTGGCGATGTCAATTAGCCGCCAAGATCATGTGTTGCCGTTGGACTTCTTTCTTTTGGGTTATTTGAAAAAAAAAAGGTTTACGTCGATCAGCCAGCAACAATTCAAGAGCTAAAGGATGAGATAATTCGGCACATTAACGGCATAGAACCTCAATTATGCCTCAGCGTCATCGAAAATTTGGTCCATCGGGTGGAGGTGTGCCGCTGAGGTCGCGGCGGCCATTTGGCCGATATTTTGTTCCATACATATTATCAATATTATCATAATAAAAAGAAATGACAATAATTTCCTAAATAATTTGCGTTTTATTCAAAATCAACAACGGCCCTTAAAATTTAACCACCCTTTAGAAGAAAAAGCTATCGAAAGCACTTTGGGCAAAATTTTTTTCAATACAATAGACAATCAGTTATATGGATGGGAAAAAACCGTTTGTCCAAAATTTCAAAATTCAACTCCCTCCAACTCGGACAGTCCTTAACCGATCTCGTTGAAATTTTGTGTCATAACTACTAACCAACAGGACTGAACTTGGTGCAAGTCGCATCCCGATCAGAAGTCATCGGTTTTAAAAATGCACTCACTTGGTAAACAGAATCTTGTTCAATTAATCTTATTATTTATTGAGGTGGAACTGCCTCAGTTCATTCAATATTAGCGTCTGCCAATTATTTGAAAATATCTTTTAACTAAACAAAACTTGAGAATGCAAATTTTGATAATCACAATGTAAAAATTCTTTATATACTGAGTATATCGTTTGAGGTGAAAAACAAGATAACGTTGTCAAGCAAAAAAAGGTGTGTTTGACTTTTTAAATGTCAATAAAACCCCAAAAAAAACCACCTTGAACAAAGCAAAGAACAATAATGTACGGCGCATTCCAGATACTTCAGAGAACTCACGCATAATTAAAAAAAAATCGAAAGTCTATAAAAAAAATCGAGGGTCTCTTCATTTTTTAAGAAATCTGCCGACATGCATACAATGCATATCATTCAAAATACTTTTAATACAAATTTTAAAATACAATCTCAAAGCTCAATGTTACGCAAAATCGAATTTATTAGCAGCACATTCGAATTCCCGCTAATAAATTTTATCGATACGATAAGAGAAAACTAAAAAGTCCAAACTGGATAATGAAGTATATACACATGGTGGACTTTGAATGTAAAGCAAAGTACAAAATTCTCTAAAAGTAGTTCAGATTAGAATTCTTTTAATTTTCGCCTTCTCTTAGGCTGTCTCTCTCAAATTTTGGATATGGTGAAAGTTACCGCAATGCCTTTCTTTCTATTCAACAAACATTTCATCAAAATGTCCAAAGCGAAATGCGTGTATTGCTGACGTTTCTCTAAATCACACTCTACCAATTGCTGAGCTGACTGCTGACATGTACTACATATAGAATGTGACGCGATGTCAACACCTATCTATGATGATCATAATATCATCATCTGCTGAACGGTTTGTGGACACACTTTCGTCAATCATATTAGTGGTGTGTACATGAGCGTTCTCTATTCACCATGATAAGCAGAAAACACAATTTTTTATTGAAGAAATGCCTGCGAGAGAGCGAACATTAATAAAGTTTATCAAAGTGCGGTATCATAAGTATTTTGTCTGGCTCGGCTACATAGGCATGTTTTCTAGTCTAATGACGTAGTACTTTTTTTGATTTGATTTCTGATTGTGGTGGTGGTATCTTCATCATGCGTTTCATATGTAGTATACCTTTCGAGTAGTTGTACGTGATAGTGAAGTTTTTAAGTGACGTCAATCCAATACATACTTTTTTTCTTTAATTCCAAAAATATATAACTTTTTGTTTATTCATATCTCATTGTATTCTCGTTACTTTCTATTTTTAGCTGAACTCATGACAAGAGGCTCGTCTTTCGTCTATTGGTGGCAATAATTAAAAAAGTCATGCCGCCAGCTCCGACTTCGCTGCATGTGTGTGTGTGTGTGTGTTTATTTAGATGTTCTTCGATTTTGTTAGATGCCTTTTTACTTTGTAGGGGGGAGAAATATTTCTCTTTTGGTTATTGTGTAAATATTATTTTAGGCCTATGAATGATTCTGACAAATTATATTGATTGTAATAGTTGTGGCGGTTCATATTTGAAATTTCAAAAGATGTTTAATGATCGTTTCTTGTTAAGAATAATAGGCAGATTAAGAGGGTTTTTTTTACACGAACGGTCCCAACGCAGGCACTCTTACCCGCCCCTTCCGACCGTGGGGGCCACATCCCCATATCGTAGGGATTGCGTACACACCATGATCCGCACCATGGCGGGTTAAAAGTAGAGGGTGGAAATACCAGCTACAGAAAAGTATCAACAGCCAGTACATGCAACAATTCAAATATTTCTAGTTATATAGACACACAAAAAACATCTACTACAGAATACAATAGCATTACATATTACACAATTAAAAAAGAGATAATTCGAGATCTTACTAAATCAATTTCAATAACCTCGCATAAAGTGTTAAAATCCATGCACATTCTACGAATAGGTTCTGCAGATGCATAATTTGTACGCTGAAAATCAATATGCAGTAATTGGTAATATCGGGAAGACCTGAAAGGAACATTAAAACTGATCTTAGAAATAATGAAAGTAGATGGGACATCACCATTTATCACCTTCAGTACCATAGTGGAGTTCAGCATAATACGTCTGCTCTTAAGAGTAGGCAGTTTTATCAAACTCAACCTGCTAGTGTAGGGTGGAAGAACAAAATCATTATTCCAATGAAGATGCCTCAAAGCGAACAATAAAAATTGTTTTTGAACCGATTCGATCCTATCGACATAAGTCCCGTATTGTGGGTCCCACACTACAGACCCATTTCTAGAATAGGTCTAACTAGGGAAGTATACAACTGTTTTGTTACATAAGGGTCTGAGAATTCCTTCGTCCAACGCTTAATGAAACCAAGAACGCCAAAAGCCTTATTCACCATCGTAATTATGTGATTATTGAAATTTAGTTTAAGGTCCATCAGTATACCGAGATCCACGAAGGATTCAACAGTATCTAAATAGGAACCACAAAGACTAAACCTAGATGGAATCGACCTCGATTTAGAGAAACACATGTGTTTACATTTCTTCAAATTAATGTCCATGCAATTAATATGGCACCAATGTCCAAAATTATCTAAATCATTTTGTAGCAACATTGATTTATCAGTTGTATTATAAGAGAAAAATATCTTAACATCATCTGCATACATTAGTATATTAGATCTAGATATTGAAGCTGGCAAATCATTAATAAATAGTAGAAACAGAACGGGACCAATATGACTACCTTGGGACACTCCAGATGGGACCAGAATCGGGTCAGAGCAGAAACGACCAAATTTCACAATTTGAATACGGTTATTAAGATAAGAGGATATCCAACTTAACAACTTACTACTAAAACCAATTCGATCCAACTTATATAGTAAGAGTTTGTGATTAACTCTATCAAAAGCTTTACTAAAATCTGTATAAACCACATCTGCCTGATTACCAAGAACAAACTCATTAATTACTTGGGAAGAAAATTGAACCAAATTTAGTTCAAAAAGGTTCCAACTTTTCCTGTGATGAAAACTAAAAATTACTTGTCCTTAATTTCAATATCTACAAGCTGATCCATGGTTGGGCTGATTCCTGAGGCAGACAATAATATTTGGTGCACTTCAGAAGTTGTGTCATCCTATTCTGCCAAATAGTTATTTTTGTACAGATTATTGAAATCACACTTAAGGGAAATGTCATAATTCAAAATGTGACGTTCTTTTTCTAAATGAGCGATATGTAAAAGTAAATGTAATTCTTCAACCAGTAGGTATGCAGTGGTATTGACTGTCTGTTAGGTGCACTGCTACATTCGAGATATACTGCCAAAATTTTTATATTTTTCTTAAAAATAGAAATAAAAGAAATTTTATTGAAGGGTTTGCGTTAAAACCAATTCTCAGATCCCTTAAGAATAAAACTCGGATATATATATAAATTCCATAAAATCTGTTGGCCACCTAATAACCACGAATCTTGTTCTATCAATCTTATTATTATTGTTAAACAGCTTCAATTCATTGAATATTATCAACTTTCAACAAAAATACTTGGGAATACCTAACAGATCCAACAAAAATCCAGATCTGTAAGGAATAAAGCGCCCAAAGTGTATATATGAATTCGCATGACCAACTAGTAACCAAGTATCTTGTTCTATCGTTCTTATTATTGTCGCGAAATTGCCCCAATCAATTAGAATATTAGGCGACTTTCAACAAAACATGAGAATTTTGATAAGCCAAAAGTAAAGATTCTATTAATTACTGAGTGTATCGATTCAGGCGAAAAACAAGATAACGTTGTCAAGCTACAAAAGAGGGTGTGACTTTTTTAAAACCGTAATAAAACCACAACCGAAACAACTTTAAAGAAAACAAAGAATTTCTGAAAGGCATGTATGTTTAAAAAAAATTACGACCGCATTCCAGATATTTCAGTGTACTTACGCATACCTTAATCTTTATGTCGAAATTGTTAAAAAAAACAACAAATTTAGAAAGTCAATAAAAAATGGAGGGTGACTAGGAGATCCCTCAGTCATTTTTTTGTTATCAACTTTTTATGAAACATTCGAATATATTTAAGTTGAAAAAATACTTTAATATTGCCTTTTAATCAAAACTCTATTCCTGAATATCTTTAAAAAAATATATATTCTCTGCGAAAGACTAAAGCGCAAAACGAGTTATAAAAAAATAAACACAGGTGAAAAGACGAGCCTCCTCCATTTGTTTCTTTACTAAATTTGTATACCATAGTGTAAACAGAATCGCACCAATTGGGTGGATCTAAATGAGAGAGAAGTGTGTGAGTGTATATTGTTGTGTGTTCAAAAAAAAATAATACAGTCAGGTACAGATATATTGAATAACATAATATCCTTTTTCATGTATTTTCTTAAAATATACAGTTGTAAGCTATACCAAATACAGATGTGGCTTTTTACTAACTCTGTAAAACATCCTACCTTTTACTCACTTTCATACGGACAATGCTTAAATAATATAGGTAGCCAGACAGATAAAAAAAACAGCGCAAAAACTGTACTGTATTTGCATTTTTATTCTTATTGAAGATGATGGATGTAATGAAATTAAGTGAAACAAGCCACATTTGAGGAAAAAGAAAGAGTTGCTCATCAAGACAATGCACCAGCCACACATCCAAGGTTCGGAAATTTGTATATCGACCTATGAAGTTTAATTCTGCATAAAAAGTTTACAAATGGCAAAATAAAATCTCTTTTCTCTTTTGAAAAATCCAACATTTTTATGGATGTTTAAAATATAAAAATAAATTAAAATGCGTTTTTGTGTTATTTCACTTGAATTTAAAAAAATGCTTACCCTTGATCCATAACTTTTACAAATAGTGAGACCCCAAAAATCCTAATACTGTTTTGGATTTGTGAGAGAGAGTTGTGTTTTCTTTGAAACGACGTAGACTTTGTAAAAATCAGTTCAGCCGTTCAAGAGCTATTGCAGTTTCCGTAAAACCCAAAAACGTTTTTTTTTTTTTTAATTTCAAATCCCTATAAAATTTCTGGATTTTTTTTTTCAGAAAAATAAATGAAAAATTTATTATATTATTTAGCAGCTTTTTATAAACTTTCTACGCAAAATTAACTTCATGGTTCGATATTAAAAATTCTGACCCTAAAAGTTCGAATTGCTTCATCACGCACCTCACCCAGAATTAGCTTCCTCAGATTATTTACTACGGTCCAGTACATTATGTCTGCCTAGAGGGTTCCACCGCAAGCTGGTCTTTGCAATGTCGTCGATGATTTTGGGGAGTGTGTGACCGAGGTCACGGATCCACTTCCTTTGCCGAATTCCTTGTGATTGGTTTTTGGTTGCTAGTTGATGGTAAGTTGCTGTTAGGCATGCGATTGGCTTAGAATATTCTATTTATTTTCCTGAAGACATTTGTTAACGAATACCTGCAGTTTCGTTGTTATGCAGTTGGCAACCTTCCACGTTTCGCGGTAGATGACTATTGTAAGCTTTTGCCGGGAAAATTGTATTGAGCTAAAAGGATATTTACTATGTTGAGAAATAAAGAAACTTTTTCCAAATTCGTTGCCTCTTCTCTTAAATAGGTCGATTAATTTTCGTACCGCCCTGGTTAATTTTCTCTTTTTTGTTTTATTTACAATTAACATCGTGCGTTTTGGTTGGAACACCCTTTATATTTTGTATATGAAATTGAGAAAATTTAATTTAAATAGATAATCTACATTTGGCATTGCCCAGAAATTAATTTAAACTTGGAACCTGATGATTGATTTAATCTGAAAATTACATTTTATATTTTGGATTTGAGATTTCAAATTGCATTCCAAACAGGATTTTGCGTTACAAAATTGACATATTTTATTTAAAATTAACAAAATTTCATTTGAAATTGAGTTTTTGTGTTTAAAATTAACAAAATCTAAATGAAAATTAAGATTTACATTTGAATTTAAAAATTCAAATTCGACATTAGAGAATGGCAAAATGTTACTTAAAATTGGAATTTCATATTTGAAATTCACTGATTCAATCTGAAAATGAGATTTGATATTTGAAATTAAAATTTTTCAAATTTACTTAATTTCATTTCAAACCCTATTTTATATTTGAGAACATTTTATATAAAAGAAATTGGTTAAATTAAATTTAAAAATGAGATTTTACATTCGAAAATTAAATTTTAATTTTGTTGTTTTTAATTCAATTTATATGATATTTTATGTTTGAAAGTGAAAAAAATTGAACGGAAATTGGATATTGCTCTAGAAATTGCTAAATTTTATTTAGATTCACTCTATTGGATTAGATATAAAAGTATTAGGGCATTTTTTGTCACTACGTGGCTTCTTTGAGCCTCCACATTCTATGACCTCGCCACCGCGACTGGACTTTTCTTCATTTTTTAAATCTTGTTGACATTTCCTTTCATGTTAGTGCCATTACACCTATCTGTGGGCTTTAGGCCATTTTTGAAGGCACTAGGGGTTCATGGCCCGTTGCTCCACCGGACAATTTTTTTTCATTTTGGGAGTCACTTCGGATGCGGTTGTGTTTTTTTGTTTTGTTTTGACATTGGCCCGCCGTAGTGCTCTTTTGCCTGGAAATTTGACTAAAAATAGCCCAACTTCAAAGGATTATAAAACAAAAATTCGAGCTAACTTTGCAAAACCCTTTGGGGGTTTTGATATACTAGTGGTGTACTATCATGTCCAATTGGCTTCGTTCTGGAAAGATTTGATGACTCAAAATTTGTTGCACAGTGTAATTAGAATATCGTATTTTTATTTTAAAATTGACATTTAAATTTCAAATAATATTCTACCTTTGAGATTGGCTAATTTCAGAGTTTATCATTTCTATACAATGGCATATTGTTTTCCTCCGGAAGCTAGAACTTTTCGAGATGCGAGCCTTCAAAAATTTAAACTTTAATTGTTGAAAATCATTATATTTCGGGTAAATGCTGATGGATGCAGATTTTTTTTGTTCTTATATTTTTTATAAAACACTCTTATAATGTATTAGAACTTTTAAGGCCCACACAGATAGAATTCTTTCCTTCGAAGCTTTGCTTCATTCATATGTGTCAAAAAGTTAAATGTGTGTTCTCATATGAAGTACACAGATAAGAAACATGCTTTGAAGAAAAAAACCGATGCAAAGCAAAAATTGTTCAACTTTTAACCATGATTCAATTATACAAGGTTGTGTTACTAGCACAACAACAAAAAATCTACAACAACCACAAGGAGTTTTGTTGTTGGATTCGTAGTTGAAATGTCAGTGCCAGTTTATTTTGAAATATAAAAATATGTTGAAATGTCGTATAATTTGTTTACAAATAAACAAAACAATTTAAATTATATATTTTTTGTCATATAAGTTAAAACTAATGATGAAATAGTGCAAATCCTCTCATACGAATGGACTAAATCTTACATTTGTGTACCATCATAGGAGCGTATATTATACACTTACAACGGATCAAAAATTAACACATAGAATAATCTACAACTGTTAATATGTTTGGGCGATATCCGTTTCAGGACAGTTAAGTCGCTTAAGCTATATCCATCCGTACGGGTTGTGCGGATGATAGCTCAAAAAGGAGTACATCCCACACACACGTACTAAATCGTAACAAAATGCAATAACTCATAACTTTAATACCAGGATAAATAAACCTTTAAACCCTGGTACGGAATAACTGAATTTAACAGTCTAAACGTCCCAAATCGTTTCCCTATAACTTCTGTAGCAATCCTACTTCTCCAGTGACTATATACATATTTTCCATGGATGAGGAAAATGTGTCCACCATTTTATTAATTTGGTAAATGTATCCACTTTATGTTCCAAGACGGACTGTATTGAATCGCCCTTATGGTACCTCCTCCACAAATGATCAAATGATAACATTCATATAATTTCAAGGCAGTTAATTTTAAATGGGCTTTGACCCTGTCCTCTTATACTAAATTTTCAATAATGTAGAAGTAGACACATACAAACTGCATTTATCATGAGGAGGAAAACTCCTTTGACATCTATCGTTTTATTGTAGTTAATCATTTTATTCTGCACATATATTAAAAACTTTAATTTTAAATTGAAATATATTTTAAACCACTTTTTTCACGCCACTTGTCAAAAAATCATCCCCACGTGGGTAGTATTTGGCAGAAATCGTCTCGACAATTGGTATTCCATTTTTCGCCTTTCATCCTTCTGTTTATTAAATAACGGTCCTTTATCGCGTCCATTCTATTTTCACAAATCTTAAACGTATTTTCTTTTTATTGACTTATTCAATAAATTCACCGAATAGATTTTTAAAATATTTTTGACACACAAAATGTAAACAAAATACGAAATTCAAACTTTATAATGACATTTCAACGTATTTTCTTTTTATTGACTTATTTAATAAATTTACCGAATAGATTTTAAAATATTTTTGACACACAAAATGTAAACAAAATACGAAATTCAAACTTTATAATGACATTTCAACTACTATCAACATGAAAAAAATAGATAGACCACCTGCTAGTAACACAACCTTGTATAATTGAATCATGCTTTTAACTTTTTGATTTTTTTCGTATTTTGACAACGTTTTTGTTTACATTTCAAAATTATTTTACTCAAAAAACATTGTCTTTGAATAAAAATGAAACAGAAATAACAAATTTGAACGGAAATATTGATTTTATCCAAAAATATAAATAAAAAGTATTTGAAAGTGTTTGTGTTTTGATATCGCGGTCAAGGAATCACGCAACAAGCTTCCTATCTGTTTCCTAAAACAATTTTTGCTTTTCATGCGAGAAATTAAAGCAGAGAATTGACTTAACGAATTGTATCTGTCTGGGCCTTTATGTCAGGAAGTTCTTTACGCTTTCCCGAAAATTAAAATTTTCTAAAACATTTTAGAAATTTTAGTTAAGTTAAATTGGAGTGACTACATCATTTAGACCTAAAAAGGGCAACTATTTTATAGTATATCACGTTTTTTAAATTAACCATTGTTTTTTATATCCACGAAAAAAATTACGGGAAATAAGATATTCGGGTCTGTTCTGTAGCAAGGTGATTTGAAATCACGGTGATTTTAAAATCACCGGCGACGTGCAATCACTGTTGGAGTTCGAAATCGCCCGGTTTATTATTCATAGCCTCCCAAAAAAGATTGTTCGAAATATGTTCGAGTGATTTCGAACTCCAAAAGTGATGTTAAGTCGCCGGTGATTTTAAAATCACCGTGATATCAAATCGCCGTGATTACAGAACAGACCCGATTGTCTCGTTTTAACCAGTCTCCACTGCAAACTATGAAATAAACATAAATTGCAAAGAGAACAAAAGAGTACGGAGCGATACTTTTATAACCAGCATAAAAAACGCTCACGACTCACGCTATGACTAAGGCCAAGCCTCCAAGGTGACTAATACCGGTTTGCAAATGGTATGGGTGATGGGCTGCGATGGTGAAGGCGGAGGGAGCAGGAGCAGTGTGTGCAATGGAAATGAAGACACAGACAGAACAGCACGATTATAATGCCGAATTTCGTAAAGCAACAACACGTGATAACACAAAGTAGAAAAAAGATGAATGAAATTATTAACCCGCTGACCCACATCAATATAAAGCGAAAAAGTATCGTCACACAGAATGTGCTAGTAATAATAAGAACCAGCTAAATCTAAATTCACTATTATCACACTATCAGCAACATGGTTCGAGTACATGTTGCGTCAGTCATATCAAACGTCATCAGAATTTAAGTGGATATATTCATTCATCTTTCTGCATCTGTCGTGTGTACTGGGGGTGGGGTCCATTTCCCATTTCTGCCCCAAACACACACTCCATACCCCACCAAAACACATTCTTATTCTTCCTAACTGATATATACATACATATATAGGTAGGTGCTACCTAACATCGGTATAAAATTTAAAAAAAAAGCAATTTCCAAGTAGGCCAAGATTCGCGATGGAAAGAAATAATGAAGCCAGCCACAACAACAAAAATAATTGGGCGGCGCAGTAATTACATAATTTTATCTAACTCCGCATAACGATAAAATGGAATTTAGAATGCATTTCTATTTCTTTTTGCTACTTAGGTTGTTGTATCTCATTCGATGTCGTCGTCGTTTCAGATTGACGATGAGAATTACACAACTGGTTCGCTTTTAAACATAATATTGAATTTAAACAATTTTCTACTCTCGCATACAGACTACGAAGCCGAATCGGCGCGACTCCGGCTAGCCGCCGCCGGTTATTTTTGTGGAGCCGAAGCCGCCGCCGGCATGAGCGGCTCAAGTCGGCTAAAAATCAGCCATCGACATGATCGGCTCTCTTCGACTGGAACTCAGCCTCCGAAAAATGTTTTGCGTCACGCGAAGCGATGAATCTGAAGAAGCCTTTAGTATCTTTGGATATGGCATCTAAAGTACACACGATTGCCAGATCGGACAACGTTATCAACCCTGTTAAGTGCTGCATGGACGGACAATGAAGACTGTTAGCCAAAGGTGAATTTACAGTACAGACGAATGCAAGAATATACATATTTACAATATATTTTGTAAATATTTATATGGAGGCCAATAAAATGTTTTTCTGACAATACGTGTATACTAATCTGCAATCTCACAATGACTTTTCAGTTAACGTTTCGTTTCCACGGTTGTAAATGCATTACTCCGTATTTTTCTGGCAATTGGCTTAACGAGTGGTACCCTTATTTTTCACACTTTTTCGTTGTAACTGCAAACAGTTTAATAAAGTCCAAAAATCTATTAAAAGTTGTTTTTTAAATGCGGATTCTGATGAAGAATTACGACACAAGAAGTTAATTCAAGGAGCCGCCGATTTATCAAAATTGGATCGGCCCAATAATTTCATCCACCAGCCGCCGCCGACAATTTTGGGTCGGCTTCGTAGTCTGCTCCGAAGGCAATCTCTAAGTTTCTGTTTAATGAATACCTCAAAACGTGTGGATGCTGGAAAAGTAATACACCAACACGTTTTTAAATACAAACTAGGAATCAAAAAAAATAAAAAAAAGTGGCCTGGAATTTAATATTCTTCATGCAGTGTCTTTTACGTTTGGCGCGAAGAAAATCAATATTCTTCATGCAGTGTCTTTTACGTCTGGCGCGAAGAAAATCAATTTTCTTCATGCAGTGTCCTTTACGTATGGCGCGAAGAAAATCAATTTTCTTCATGCAGTGTCTTTTACGTCTGGCGCGAAGAAAATCAATTTTCTTCATGCAGTGTCTTTTACGTCTGGCGCGAAGAAAATCAATTTTCTTCATGCAGTGTCTTTTACGTCTGGCGCGAAGAAAATCAATTTTCTTCATGCAGTGTCTTTTACGTCTGGCGCGAAGAAAATCAATTTTCTTCATGCAGTGTCCTTTACGTATGGCGCGAAGAAAATCAATTTTCTTCATGCAGTGTCTTTTACGTTTGTCGCGAAGAAAATCAATTTTCTTCATGCAGTGTCTTTTACGTTTGTCGCGAAGAAAATCAATATTCTTCATGCAGTGTCTTTTACGTTTGTCGCGAAGAAAATCAATTTTCTTCATGCAGTGTCTTTTACGTTTGTCGCGAAGAAAATCTATTTTCTTCATGCAGTGTCTTTTACGTCTGGCGCGAAGAAAATCAATTTTCTTCATGCAGTGTCTTTTACGTCTGGCGCGAAGAAAATCAATTTTCTTCATGCAGTGTCTTTTACGTTTGTCGCGAAGAAAATCAATATTCTTCATGCAGTGTCTTTTACGTTTGTCGCGAAGAAAATCAATTTTCTTCATGCAGTGTCTTTTACGTCTGGCGCGAAGAAAATCAATTTTCTTCATGCAGTGTCTTTTACGTTTGTCGCGAAGAAAATCAATATTCTTCATGCAGTGTCTTTTACGTTTGTCGCGAAGAAAATCAATTTTCTTCATGCAGTGTCTTTTACGTCTGGCGCGAAGAAAATCAATTTTCTTCATGCAGTGTCTTTTACGTTTGTCGCGAAGAAAATCAATATTCTTCATGCAGTGTCTTTTACGTTTGTCGCGAAGAAAATCAATTTTCTTCATGCAGTGTCTTTTACGTCTGGCGCGAAGAAAATCAATTTTCTTCATGCAGTGTCTTTTACGTCTGGCGCGAAGAAAATCAATTTTCTTCATGCAGTGTCTTTTACGTTTGTCGCGAAGAAAATCAATTTTCTTCATGCAGTGTCTTTTACGTCTGGCGCGAAGAAAATCAATTTTCTTCATGCAGTGTCTTTTACGTCTGGCGCGAAGAAAATCAATTTTCTTCATGCAGTGTCTTTTACGTTTGTCGCGAAGAAAATCAATTTTCTTCATGCAGTGTCTTTTACGTCTGGCGCGAAGAAAATCAATTTTCTTCATGCAGTGTCTTTTACGTCTGGCGCGAAGAAAATCAATTTTCTTCATGCAGTGTCTTTTACGTTTGTCGCGAAGAAAATCAATTTTCTTCATGCAGTGTCTTTTACGTCTGGCGCGAAGAAAATCAATTTTCTTCATGCAGTGTCTTTTACGTTTGTCGCGAAGAAAATCAATTTTCTTCATGCAGTGTCTTTTACGTTTGTCGCGAAGAAAATCAATTTTCTTCATGCAGTGTCTTTTACGTCTGGCGCGAAGAAAATCAATTTTCTTCATGCAGTGTCTTTTACGTTTGTCGCGAAGAAAATCAATATTCTTCATGCAGTGTCTTTTACGTTTGTCGCGAAGAAAATCAATTTTCTTCATGCAGTGTCTTTTACGTCTGGCGCGAAGAAAATCAATTTTCTTCATGCAGTGTCTTTTACGTTTGTCGCGAAGAAAATCAATATTCTTCATGCAGTGTCTTTTACGTTTGTCGCGAAGAAAATCAATTTTCTTCATGCAGTGTCTTTTACGTCTGGCGCGAAGAAAATCAATTTTCTTCATGCAGTGTCTTTTACGTCTGGCGCGAAGAAAATCAATTTTCTTCATGCAGTGTCTTTTACGTTTGTCGCGAAGAAAATCAATTTTCTTCATGCAGTGTCTTTTACGTCTGGCGCGAAGAAAATCAATTTTCTTCATGCAGTGTCTTTTACGTCTGGCGCGAAGAAAATCAATTTTCTTCATGCAGTGTCTTTTACGTTTGTCGCGAAGAAAATCAATTTTCTTCATGCAGTGTCTTTTACGTCTGGCGCGAAGAAAATCAATTTTCTTCATGCAGTGTCTTTTACGTTTGTCGCGAAGAAAATCAATTTTCTTCATGCAGTGTCTTTTACGTTTGTCGCGAAGAAAATCAATTTTCTTCATGCAGTGTCTTTTACGTCTGGCGCGAAGAAAATCAATTTTCTTCATGCAGTGTCTTTTACGTTTGTCGCGAAGAAAATCAATTTTCTTCATGCAGTGTCTTTTACGTTTGTCGCGAAGAAAATCAATTTTCTTCATGCAGTGTCTTTTACGTCTGGCGCGAAGAAAATCAATTTTCTTCATGCAGTGTCTTTTACGTTTGTCGCGAAGAAAATCAATATTCTTCATGCAGTGTCTTTTACGTTTGTCGCGAAGAAAATCAATTTTCTTCATGCAGTGTCTTTTACGTCTGGCGCGAAGAAAATCAATTTTCTTCATGCAGTGTCTTTTACGTCTGGCGCGAAGAAAATCAATTTTCTTCATGCAGTGTCTTTTACGTTTGTCGCGAAGAAAATCAATTTTCTTCATGCAGTGTCTTTTACGTCTGGCGCGAAGAAAATCAATTTTCTTCATGCAGTGTCTTTTACGTCTGGCGCGAAGAAAATCATGTCGGGCCGCCGATAATTTCATCCACAAGCCGCCGCCGATCATTTTGGGTCGGCTTCGTTGCCTGCTCGCATAGCAGCACAGCAGCGAATTATTATTATTCAATCACACAAACACAAACACACGTCACGTCACTTGACCTGATTTTTTCTATTTTTCGTCACTTTCAATTGAAGATTTTGCTTGAAATTTATGCAATTTCTGCCAGAAATCGGTTTGCCATACACTGGCAGGTTATGTTGTTATTAAAGCACTTTTTGTTAGATATTTTTCAGTATTTTGTTTTTGGAGTTTATGGCTGATTTTATTTTTACCTGAGTACGTCAAATGCAAGGCTTTTCGCTAGTACCGAACCGAAATTAGTGATGGGTTAGTGGTAAACAATCGATTATGAGGTTTAGAGAAACCGATTGTCGTCAAGTAGTACGTAATCGAATTGTCTAGTTGTAATCGAATTTCGATAATATATAATAACAGGGTTGTACAAAAAGGTACGAACACATGTTTACATCTATACATATGAAAGCTGGTGACTGTGGAAAACCGTTGAACGAACGAATATCAATTGCTTTTAAAAAATAAAATTAATGTTAATTAAACTATCTGTGGCAGCACCAAGACCGTCGTGTTCGAATGACAAAACAATCTGGCAAGGTTGTAACGAAGGAACAAATGCAGTTTACCCACACTGCTCGGATTTTGACCAAATTTTCACCATTTGTAGAGCTTGTCATTCCTATACAAACCCATTATTTTTTTTCTCCGGAAACCCATAGATCCGAAGATATGGGCCTTCAAAAATTCTAACCTTCAATTATTAAAATCATTTTATTTCGGTCAAATATTGATGGATGTAAACGCAAAGGGTATCATTGGGAAGCCTGTGGAAACATCTTTCCGATGATGTACATAGTATCCAAATTACTTATTCCATTACAGAACAATCCGGGATCTGGGTGTGTCAAAAGCCGGCTAAGCAATCCACAGAATACTGCGTGGCGGCCTTCGGCCGGGGTTAAAGATGTTTTCCTCTGGGGTGTGTCTAAAGCCGTCTACGCAGTACACAGAATTCTAGCGTGGCGGCCTTCGGCCGGGGTTAAAGATTTTCTCCTCTAGGGTGTGTCCAAAGCCGGCTACGCCATCCAAAGTATTCCTGCGTGGCGGCCTTCGGCCGCGCTTAAAGATTTTCTCCTCTGGGATATGTCCAAAGCCGGCTACGCCATCCAAAGTATTCCTGCGTGGCGGCCTTCGGCCGCGCTTAAAGATTTTCTCCTCTGGGATATGTCCAAAGCCGGCTACGCCATCCAAAGTATTCCTGCGTGGCGGCCTTCGGCCGGGCTTATAGATTTTCTCCTCTGGGGTGTGTCCAAAGCCGGCTACGCCATCCAAAGTATTCCTGCGTGGCGGCCTTCGGCCTGGCTTATAGATTTTCTCCTCTGGGGTGTGTCCAAAGCCGGCTACGCCATCCAAAGTATTCCTCCGTGGCGGCCTTCGGCCGCGCTTAAAGATTTTCTCCTCTGGGATATGTCCAAAGCCGGCTACGCCATCCAAAGTATTCCTGCGTGGCGGCCTTCGGCCGGGCTTATAAATTTTCTCCTCTGGGGTGTGTCAAAAGCCGGCTACGCTATCCAAAGTATTCCTGCGAGGCTCTCTTCGGCCGGGATTAAAGATTTCCCCCTCTGGTGTGTTCCAAGACAGCTACGCGAACTAATGTCTTCCTGACATACGAAATTCTATATAAAATATGACTGTTTTAAAAAATATTAAAAAAATCAGATTGATCTGCAATGGAATAACGCATTCGGAAACTACGTACACCATCTGAAAGATGCTTCCACAAGCTTTCCAATGACACCGGTTTTGCTTGTATCCATCAATATTTGACCGAAATATAACGACTTTAATAATTTGAGGTTAGAATTTTTGAAAGCCCATATCTCCGGAACTATGGGTCTCCGGAGAAAAAAAAAATTTGGGTTTGTATAGAAATGACGAGCTCTACAAATGGTAAAAATTTTGGCGAAATCTGAGCAGTGTGGGTAAACTGCATTTAAGCCGTAACGAACCAGAGGAGGAGAAAACAACAGCTGATTCCTAGAGAAGTCTTCGCCGTCAGCGGTAGCATTTTTAGTAATACTTCGTAAGATTTTGTGAACTAGTTTTAGTAATAATAAATAGAATTAGATAGTTGTTAAATGTAAATACGAACGTCTTATTACTACATCGGCAACTATATTGGTGACCGCTTTTCACGCACAATCTGAAGTTGTATTTTTTACATTGCTACAAAAACTTCTTTGAAGCAGAGCAGCGAAAAAAACATGACAGCAGAGCAGCAGCAGCGCTTTTAAAATTTTCAACGTTTTTTCATGCATAATTTGCCAAAATAGTCAACGTTTTTGCTTATGCATTCCAGACACAACTTGAGGCAACGAGAATACTCTAATTACAACGAGGAATCGCTCCGTGGTGAAGATATGGATTTTTTCGACAGTAGCAGTATAAACATGTCGGAAATGGAAAATTTAATTCAGCAAATAGAGGCGCTACAACGTGAAGTACACTCTCTTCGGCAGTCATCAGTGAACGCATATGAAGGACATCGATCGAACCTGCATAAAGTGCATATAAAATTCAACAGACAAAATCCGGAATTATTTTTTGCTCAGGTTGAACGTTCAATTTCTCTCTATATCTTCACCATATCTTCACCACAACGGATACGGGCAAATTTGATGTTGTTTCTGTGCGCTTTGAAGACGACATACTCTTGTCGGTTGAAGACCTCATAACAAATCCGCCGTATGACGACGAATATTCTACATTGAAGGAGAGACTTATTTCAAAATTTTCTGAGTCTTCCGAGTCTAAATTGCGACGTTTATTGCAAGGTGGTGAGACAACAGGTATGAAGCCGTCGGAAATGCTATCCCACATGAGACGTTTGGCACCTGGTAAAGGAAATGAAACGATTATTCGGACACTATTTCTCTGGCAAATGCCAGATTCGATTCGCCCTCTATTAACTGTGTGGGAAGAGGAGGATTTAGACAAACTAGCTAAAAACGCAGAAAATATGTTGGATGCTATAGGAAATACTGTGTGTGCTGTCTCCGAGGCGCCACCACATTCTGATACCGACATTTCGATTGACGCAATTAATTCGCCAGTGTCTTTAGCTGATATTTGCAAGACTTTAACGGATCTTTCTGCTAAAGTGGACACCTTTCAAGCGAGCAATAAAAGCAGATACGGTCATCATCGATCCAGATCTCACAGTCATTCACGTTCAAATAATAGACCTTCTAACAACAAATTGCTTTGCAGGTATCATCAAAAGTTTGGAGATTCTGCCAAACATTGTAAACCGAATTGTCTACGCTACAACACTAGTTCGAGAAGATTAATAGGGCTGTCGTCAGTTAACACGGCTGGCGATGGCGGCAATGACAACGACAACTATAGATATTGTCTCACCATGATCGATCGATTTTCACGATGGCCTGAAGCTGTTCCTCTGAAGGACATGTCGGCCCAGACGGTCGCGACTGCATTTTGGTCCAACTGGATTTCACGCTTTGGTTGTCCTAAGACAATTACGACAGACCAGGGCACACAATTCGAGTCCGCGTTATTCAAGGCCCTAGCGAATTTAATAGGTTCGAAACGTACTCGAACAACTGCTTATCATCCACAATCGAATGGAATGATTGAGAGATGGCACAGATCTTTCAAAGCAGCTTTAATGTGTCATTCACAAGTATCGTGGGTCGATATACTTCCAACTGTTTTGTTCGGATTAAGGACAGCTGTCAAAGAGGATCTTCAAGCTTCGCCTTCGGATCTTCTTTATGGTGGGCACTTACGGTTACCTCAAGAATTCTTCACCGAATCAGAAATTCCTGCCAATTCATCTGAATTTTTAAGGAAACTTCGTGAATACTTCAACTTCCTGCGACCAATTCCAGTGTCTCACCACAACAAAAACAAAATGTTTATTTTCAAGAACCTCGATGATTGCACTCACGTTTTTCTTCGGACGGACGCAGTACGAGGACCGAATTAAGAACAAGGACGTGAACATATCGGTAGATCGACTCAAGCCAGCTTTCGTCATCAATAATACTGAGCCTGAACATCCTCAAACAACACAAACACCTCTAACGAGTCCTCAAACAACAGCAACACCTCTAACGAGTCCTCAGACATTCTCTCAAGACTCATCAACTCAGAGTACACTGTCCACCGAAGTTCCAATTGTGCGGAACACACCAACTAGGAGAATATCGTTCCAAGCGGATCGGGTATCGGATCCTGACTTGGTCACTGGAGAGGGAGTGGCTGTGGCAGCACCAAGACCGTCGTGTTCGAATGACAAACAATCTGGCAAGGTTGTAACGAACCAGAGGAGGAGAAAACAACAGCTGATTCCACGAGAAGTTTTCGCCGTCAGCGGTAGCATTTCTAGTAATACTTCGTAAGATTTTGTGAACTAGTTTTAATAGTAATAAATAGAAATAAATAGTTGTTAAGTATATATACAAACGTCTTATTACTACAACGACAACTATAAAACTATCAATAAAGCAATATTCAAATAAAATTTAGAACATAGACAATCATTTATCTCAATTGTAGAATAGACAACTTATATCAATTATGGAATTTTACAATAAAATCATTCCCACGAAGAAAATATCGTAAAATATCGCAATATTACAAAGAAATTGCTGCACCATTTTCAACAGTAATTAAGAATTTTTATTTAAAAGTGAGATTTTGCATTACATATTAGTTAATGAAATTGAAACTAAGAACATTTTATTTGAAATTTGAGGATTTTACATTTGCAATTGGTCAAATTCAGATTTTACTTTTGAAATTAACAACATTTAATTTGAATATCGAAATTGAGATTTTATATTTGAACATCGAAATTTAGATTTTACATTTTAATTTGACAAAATATAATTTGAAATGGAAAAATTTGTAATTTTAAATTAGAATTTTACATTTTAATATGAACAAATTTCTTTAAAATTGAGATTTATTTGAAATTTACTAAATCGAAATTGAGATTTTACGTTTGAAATCGACAAAATGTAATTTTAAATTTCATTTGAAATTGAGATTATACATTTAAGTTGACTTAATTTAAATCGAATATTGAAATTGATGAAATTTAATTTGAAATTAAGAATACACATTTGAAATTGACCAAAGGCATTTTAAATTGAGACTTTATAACTGAAACCGACTAAATTTAGTACGAAAATGCGATTTTACGTTTGAGATTGAGAAAATTTTTATTCAAAACTAAGATTTTATATATTTGAAATTGACATTCTACATTTAATGTTGAATTAATTTAATTCGTAATTGATATTTCGAATTAAAATGAATATATCAAAAAATTTAAAATCTCAACTTATATGGCATTCAAAAAAGATTAAAAAAATTGAGATTTTAGATTTGAATTTGACAAAATTTAATTTGAAATAGACAAAATTTAATTTGAATTTGACAAAATTTAATTTGAAATTAACCAATTTTTTTTAGATTGAGTTCTTATTTTAGAATTTGAATAAATTTAATTTGAAATTTAGAGTTTACATTTGAAGTTGGCAGACTTTAATCTATAATTGGCAAATTTGAGATTTTATAGCATTTGCATTTGACAAAATTTAATTTGAAGTTGAAATCTTACATTTTATATTTGAAATTTCCTAAATATGCTTCGAAATTGACAAAATTTCATTTGAAATTAAAATTTTTTTATAAAAAATTAAAAAATTCATTTTAAATTGAGATTTTACTTTTGGAATAGGCTTCTAATATTTATTATTTTTATTAATATTTGAAATTGTGTTTTTACATTTGAAATTGAGTAAATTTACATCGAAATTGAGATTTTACATTTGAATTTGACAAAACTTAATTTGAAATTAACCAAATTTCTTTAAAATTGAGTTCTTATTTTAGAATTTGACTTAATTTATTTTGAAATAGAGATTTTACATTTGAAGTTGGCAGACTTTAATCTATAATTGGCAAATTTGAGATTTTATAGCATTTGAAAAAAATTAATTTGAAGTTGAAATCTTACATTTTATATTTGAAATTTCCTAAATATGCTTCGAAATTGACAAAATTTCATTTGAAATTAAATTTTTTTTATAAAAAATTAAAAATTTCAATTTAAATTGAGATTTTACTTTTCGAATAGGCTTATAATATTTATTATTTTTATTAATATTTGAAATTGTAATTTTACTTTTGAAATTGAGTAAATTTACAACGAAATAGATAGTTTACATTTGAATTTGACAAAATTGAATCCGAAATTGAGATTTTACATTTGAAGTTGGTAAACTTTAATCTATAATTGCAAATTTGTGATTTTATAACATTTGCATTTGACAAATTTTAATTTGAAATTGAAATCTTACATTTGATGATATTTCTTAAAAATTTACCTCTTATACATATTTAAAATTTACTAAATATACTTCGAAATTGAAAAAAAAATTTTCATTTGAAATTAAGATTTTTTTTTATAAAAAATTCAAATGAATTGAGGTTTTACTTTTGGAATTGGCAAAATTTTATTTAATATGGACTTCTTCCGTATATGAAATTGATCAGATATAAATCGAAATTGAGATTTTATATTTTAAGTTGAGTTTTTACATTCGAATCTGAAAATTAAATTATATTTGAAATTGACATTTTAATTTGCACTGCACATTGACTCGATTACATTTCAAATTTGATTTTACGTTTGAAATTCAGAAAATTTTGTTTGAAATTAATTATATGTATATTTCATTTGAAATTGAGATTTTATATTTGAAATTGACAAAATTTAAATGGAAATTGAGATTTTACAATTGAAATTGTCTAATTTCATTTAAATTTAAGATCTTTGATCAATTTACATATTTGAAATTGACAAAATTTAATTTAAAAATAAGTTTGGGTAATTTTTTTTTAAAAAGCGGAATATAATATTTGAAATTAACTAGGTTTAATCTGAAAATGAGATTTAAATTTCAAATTGACTAAATTTCATTTCAAATGGGATTTTACATTTTGATTGTTTTTTTTATTTTAATTGAGCTCGTGGTCAGTATATTATATATTATTGTTTATTGAATTTTATTTTTCTCAATATTTTACATTTAAAATTGACAAATTGACAAGATCTTATATTTGACAATTTTATTTAAAAAATAATATTTGATATGGACTAAATTTTTGTGAAAATGAGATTTAAATTTCAAATTGACAAAATTTTATTTCAAATTGAGATTCTAGAAAATACGATTTTAAATAAAATTTTGTAAATTTCAAATGTAAACTCTACTTTAAAATTTAAAGTCGAATTTTAAGATAGAATGTCAACTTCAAATGAAATTAAGCTAATTCCATATATAACGCAACTTTGCCAATTTAAAGAAATTCAAGACAATATTTGTATTCGGTTTTTAATTCGAACTAGATTAAACCATTTTTAAAATTTATAAAACTTTGGATTTTATTCAGCTTTTTAATTCCTGTAAAATTTCTAAAATGTCAGTTAGGCCTTTTTTAAATTAGAGTGACGAAATGTAACATCCAATTTGAATTTTTTTTTCAACTTGAAATTTAAAGTCTCAATTTCAAATATAATATCAGATATTAAATTCTGTTGATTTCAAATGTAAAATCTTAATTTGGTCAATTTAATATGTGTATTCCCAATTTCGAATTAAATGTCGTTAATTTCAAATATGAGATTCCAATCGCAAATAAAATTAAGCCAATTTCAAATTTAGAATCTCAATTTAATATTGAATTTGGTCAATTTGAAAATAAATTTATAATTTTCATTCTAAATATTAAATCTCATTACACTAGATTACAAAATGTTTGCCAAAAGACTGTGCATAATAAAGGGGTTTCCAATAAGAGTGATATGATTTCTTTGAAAAAAAAAACACACTTATACTCCGACTCCCGGAGTCGAATTTTAAAAGCATTCGACTCCGACTCCGATTCCAGCTCCGACTCCGGCAGTTAAATAACATAAATTGCTGAAATTATATTTCTACTTAGACGCGAGTTCATGTTTTTGAAAATAAGATATAGCTTTGTTAAAAAACACAAAAAATAGGTATTCAATACCAGCAATTAAATAAAATTGTATAATTTATTTATACTCGTAGATGCTTGATTTGCGAGTTGCAACTAATATGACAATTCTTTCAACATGAAACAATGATACAATTTTCATCAATCACTGCCTCTGTTTTAATATGACGCTATTTTTTGAAATTATGTTCGCTTCAAGCACCCAGTTCATTAATTAGTTATTATACCCTACACCAATCCGAATCGACAATCCATTAGGGTCAGGGGTTATAAATTATTTTTTTTGGCAGATTGTAAAAAATACTACAGCCAGACCCACCTTAAAATATACCGTTCTACTCAGAATCACTAGCTGCCCGTCTGTCCTTCTTAAATTGTTCGTTAAGTACAGGTCGAAATTTCACAACGATCCTGCTAAAATTTGGCAATAAGGACACTTTCACACCATGGAGGAAACCTATTGGAATTGGTCCAAATCGTTTCAGATCGATATTGCCCGCACATATAAATGTTTTATAGAAATTCTGTTTAGATTCAGATTTATAAGGTAATTATCTCATATCTATATTTACAATATCTGAGCTTATTCTGCTCTACAAGGTGTTGTACGGTATCATATATTTGTCTTCGCCCAACCTTTCCTTACTTGTTTTGTACTCGCTTAATAATATCGTATAGTCTTGCAAAAATACGTATTTTGTTAGCTAAATATAATCAGAGCTTTCCTACTGTTTACCAAAAAAAAAAACTCCATAGTTTGGTTAACTTTATAGATATTTGTGGCATACAAAAAAGATTAAAAATTCTTCGAATATTTTTTCTTCTTTTATATCAAAATTGTTTTCCCAAACATTCTTGAGTGTAAAAGTTCTATCATATAAATGGTACATTTTGCACAATCCATCTCGGAGTCGGAGTCAGGGTATGAAGCCGACGCGGCGCAAATCGGCGGCGCGCCACAGCCGGCCATTTATTTCCAGCCGGCGCCGCCGCCGTTTTCAGCGGCTCACATCGGCTGAAACTCAGCCGCCGAACATTATTTAGTGAGTTAAATCGATTTATTTTATGCAACCATGAAAATGAAGAAAGTGACTACTAAGTAATACAATAGGGTGAGAAATTTTAATAAAGTTCATTTTTGCATGCAAATTTATAAAAAGTTTCTAAATTAATCTCGTTATTATTTATTTAAAGAAATGCGTGTTTTGGTTTTTACGGAAAATACAATAGCTCTTGAGCGGCCGAACCAATTTTTAAAAAGTCTACGTCGTTCCAGAGAGAAAACAACAGGCGGTATGTCATTCACAATAAATTCTCTTTCACAACAAAGACTAATAAGTAGACATATATTGAACTTATTTTCGACATTAAATCAAAACTTCCTTAACTTTTCCTACATTTTTGTGTTAATTTTAGGGTTTGTCATCTAATTGTAAATATCTTAAAGCGCCATTTTTGCCTGAGATTGACATTCGTGCGCCATCGTTTGTAGGAACTTTATCGGCTCAGCCGATTGTTGAAATTTGATTGGCTAAGCTGATCAGCCGCCGCCGCCGATAATTTTGGTCGGCTTCATTGTCTGGTCGGAGTCGACCATTATTTTTCGACTCCGGACTCCGACTCCGGGTAAATTTCCCAGACTCCGACTCCATAGCCCTGGTTAGAAGTCTTTTGCACCTGGAAATAACCCTATTGAAATTGTTTGAAATCGGTTCAGATTTAGATATAGCTCCCATATATATGTTTCGTGCGATTTGGCGCTTTAACCTTATAGAAGTTGTATTTTACATGTATTTTACATGTATTTACAATTATTTTGAAATTTAGCATGATAGAGTTTCATGATCCATGGACCGATATTGCCGAATTTGAAGAAAATCGATTCAGATTTAGCTATATTCCCTATATATATGTTTCGTCCGATTAGTCCCTATAGCCCTACAGAAGCTGTAGTTTACATCGATCTGTTTTGAAATTTAGCATGATAGAGTTTACTGGTCTGTGGACCAACATTGCCCAATTTAAAGAAAATCGGTTCAGATTTAGATGTAGCTCCCATATATTTGTTTCGTCCGATTTGACCCTCTAGGCCTATAGAATTTGTTTTTTACATTCAATTATTTTGGAATTTAGGATGGTAGAGTTTCCTGATCCATAGACCAACATTGCTCAATTTGAAGAAAATTGGTTCAGATTTAGATATAGTTTCCATATTTATATGTTTCGTCCAATTTGGCCATTTAGAAGCTGTAGTTTACAGCCAATTGTTTCGAAATTTAGCATGGAAGAGTTTCTTGATCCATGGAACAACATTGCCAAATTTAAAAAAAAATTAATTCAGATTTAGTTACAGCTCCCATATAAATGTTTCGTCCGATTTGGCTACAGAGGCAGAGACGTACCAAATGTAAATTGTGTAAACATATTTTAGTTGAAGAGTTGCACCCCCCGACTTAGCCTTTTTTCACTATTTTCTCTAGTTCCTGGAGCCCAAATACTTGAAAAAAAATTATTCACTGCTTAAGTACAACAAACTTTCGATTACAATCGCAGATAAATGTTTAAAATGTTATAAATCTGAGATATCAAAACAATTCGAACACCCCATAAGGCAATATTACGCATGGGAATCCATAACAGCCTGAATACAAATTTCTCACCTAAACTCATCAATATTTTCCTTTAGTTGAACCAGTTTAAGGAGACGTTTGACATTGTAAATGAACTAATATTTTTCTTATGATGATTTAATTTCTCTGAAAACATTCGTTGTTTTGTAACATGTTTTTAAAGTCGTAATAACAAAAAACAGGCGACAGAAAATGCAAGAAACGACATTGCAGCATGACCACTAATTATATACATACATATGTATATCGATGTAAGATTCACACATACAAAATGAATCGAATATAATGGAGTGGGTCGCAATAAAGAAGAAATAATTTTTAATGATTTTTTTTTAAATTTATTTTAGTAGATAACACCAAAAAACCACGATACCATTGCCTAAACAAGAAAATGTCGAAAAAAAGAAAAAATATTGTGTTTGTATAATAAAAAAAGTTTGCTGTTAATAACAAACGCCGTCTGCTAATTTTCAGCAAACATTTTCGGACTCCCGTAGTCGATATTTTAATTCATTCGATTTCGACTCGGCAGTTAAATAACATAAATTTCTGAAATTATATTTCTACAAAGACGTGTGTTCATGTTATTAAAATAAGAAATAGCTTTGTTAAAAAAACACAAAAAAGTAGGTATTCAATAAAATTGTATAGCGTGATTCATTTCGAGGTCCCCGACATTTTTAAAGAAAAAAAAAACAGAAAATTCAAATTTAATGGAAAATGTTTATTATCATTTGAAGGAACATTCTTTGGCATTTACTTTTTGAAGATTATGTCTATCAAATGTTGGCCGCGGCTACGTCTCAGATGGTCCATCCGTTGAGTCCAATTTTCGATGACTCGAGTGGCTAAATTTATAAGGTGGTCTTGTATTTCCGTTGGAAATCGCAAGGAATGGAAATATTGAATAGTGGATGGGAGTTTAGGATTTCACATTGAAATACATAAGGGAAGTGGCACACAAAGTACCACGTTATCAATTAATCAAGACACAACAGGTAAGCGTACACAAATTGCAAATTAAATGCACGATGATTATAAAAGACTTAATTCTGCTTGTTTTCAAGATTCTCACCAAGCAGTGTCCTATTAAAACCCTCGACTTAAATACGTCTACAAAAGATGATCTGAAATTTCATAGCAAATACATATATGCTGCCCATACAGATAACTGGTTTCATTGACGTCTACTTTTCCAAATCTCATACACCTCTTGGAAGCTTGACCCTATTGAAAACATCTGCTACAATACATAAGTCATTGTTATACCATACACCACACTGTGGTACAGGGTATTAAGGCTTTGTGCATTCGCTTGCAACGTCCAAAAATATACCGATACACATAGATACCGATACCGATCGAATACTCTCCATCCTCAACGTGTGACTGTTTGGTGCGGTTTATGGTCCTGCGCGGTCATTGGACCTTACTTTTCCGAAAATGAAGTTGGATCAACAGTTACGGTGAATGGATTGCGCCATCGAGAGATGATTAATGATTTTTTATGGTCGGAGTTGGATGGTATTAATCTGGACAACGTTTACTTTCAACAAGACGGCGCTACGTGCCACACAAGCAACGAAACCATTGCTCTGTTACGGGAAAAGTTTCCGGACCGTGTTATCTCTCGAAGAGGTGATCACAATTGGCCACCGAGATCTTGTGATTTAACACCTTGCGACTTCTTCCTTTGGGGCCACGTGAAAGATAAGTCTACGCCAACAGCCCAGCGTCGATTCAAGACCTCAAAGAATCACTTTTTGAGACGATTTAGCCATGTTCGTCTGTCTGTCCATGCATTCTTGTGGTCAAAGTGCAGGTCGTATTTATAGTTCGATTGTGATGAAATTTACCACAGTGCTCTTTTTTGCCCAAGGACGATCCCTATTGAAATGGGTCAAAATCGGGTCAGATTTAGATATAGCCCCCATATATATGTTACCCCCGATTTTACATGTAAGCGCTGTAGAAACTGTATATTATGTTGTTGTTGTAGCAGCTTGGGTACGCTGAGTTGATAATCCTTAAGTCTATTATTACTAGATGGCATCGTTGATTGTAGGGCACTTAGTTATGTTTAACACTAGGCAATTTTTTCCAAGTAAGTGTCGAAGTTTGTACGAGATAGAGGCAGGCGGGAAGAGCTCTCTGGCTCTCTCTCCTACAAACTTAGACACTTGCTTGGAAAAAAGTGTCTCGTGTGAAACAGAACTAAGTGCCCTACAATCAACGATACCATTGTTCTTTTGAGTAAACGACCGTGTGATTTCTCGAAAAGCCTATCACAATTGGCTACCAAGACCTTGTGATTTAACACCTCTACAATTTTTACTTGTGGGGCTATGTTAAAGGTAAAGTCTATGCTAATGGCCAACAATCGATTCAAAACCTCAAAGATGGAATTCGTGAATTTATCGAGGACATACATACAGCCGCAAATGTGTAAATTAATTATGGAAAATTTCATGAAAAGAATATGGCCCTGTAGGCCAATACAAGCAATATGTATGTGATAATACTTCAGACGCAGATATGTTCATGGTGTCATTTGTGCCATTGCGATTGATAAAGAATTTGGAAGACTCGGAACATTCGACCAGTACGATGCAGACAAAGGATATTTGGAAAAATCAAACACCATCTTCTACGAAATACTGCAGACCAATCAAATTTGAATTTCAAAAAGAAACTCATGATACCATTAAAAAAGAATCCAAATTACAGCCATTAGAAGTAGAAATTGAAGTCCAGATAATTGAAGTTATCTACCAATTAGTGCTAACGTTGATAGGTGGAAAAGTTGGCCAGGCTTTGACTGACACAAAGCCTTCATCCAACTGCATTATATGTCAATATACATCAAGCAAATTAAACCAAGTCCTGGAAAAATCAGTAGATAATACTGACGCATATGAATTTAGATCATCGCCACTACATACAAGAATACGATTTATGGAATACATACTTAAAATCAGTTATGATTTGCATTTTGGATCAATAAGAAACAATGACACCAACAAGGATTTAAGAAAATTTAAAAAAGAAAAATGTTCAGGATGAATTTCTCAAATGTGGATTGATTACAGACCAACCAAAACAAGGATCAGGCAATACCAATGATGGGAATACAGCAAGAAGGTTATTTTCTGATCCCGAAAAAGCATCTGAAATAACTGGTGTTGATATAAATCTCATTTCAAGATTTAAAACAATTATCGATGTACTCGCGTGACATAAACAAATTGATGCTAAAAAATTTAATGAATATTCGAAGGAAACTGTACGAATATATAATACCAAATATTCATGGAGAAATATGTCTGCAACAGTTCATAAAATTCTTTATCATGGACGAGATGTCACTAAGCATCATTTGGTACCAATCGGATATCTATCAGAGGAAGCCCAGGAAAAAAGAAATAACGATTACAGGTTTTATAGAGAGCACAATACCAGAAAAATATCTCGAAATTGTACAAACGAAGATCTTTTTAATATTTTGTTGGCAACGTCAGATCCCCTCATCTCCAGCATTCGAAATCAATGGATAGTAGAACATCGGGACTTAGATGAAGATGCAAGAGGGCTGCTAGAGGACAGAAATAATACGGAACAAAATATGGAATATTTGCAGGCAATTTTTCAACCGAACGAATAAAAATTATAACTTACTGTTATATATGGGCATTTCCAGAGAAAGGTCCACCACGATGAGAAAAATAAAAGTTGATAAACTACTGTTTTTTTCTTTTATATTGTTAAAGAAATATTTGAATTTAAAGAATATAATGAGTTTACAGCATATTTTTATTTTTGTTGTGAAATATTTGAACAGAAAGTCTCAAATATTTTTTTTTTCATTTTTGGCCCCTTTAAGTGCTGGTTTTGCATTTCACTGTTATTTGTTATATATTCGTTTTATGGTTGCAATCTTCGTTAAAGATCTTTGTACCAACGACAAACTATTAGGAAAATAGAAACAGAGATAAAGCAAGAATCGACTAACGGTAAATTTGTAAGTTTCTTTCACCTGCTATTTTGGTGTCACGTTCGCGATAACAAAACGCAGTTTTGTATCAGAACTGCTCATCCAGTCGAAGCAAGTAATTGAAAATTTATATTCAAACAAAGTTAATTGTGCTTAATTAATAAAAAACAAAAATTGTTTGTTGTTGCTTTTAAGAAAGCTTTAATTTTAGTCAAAAGTTTGTCGCGTTCGCCATCTTAGTTGGACATATTAGAACAAAAAATTTTTTTTTTCATATTTGCTTACTTTTTGTGCGGATGAGTAAAAATAATAATAAAGAAGCATCACGACGACATTTAGAAAACATTAAAACAGAAAGAAATTAAATTAAAAAAATTAAATTAAAAAAAATAAATTAAATTAAATTTACAAAAATTAAATTTAAAATTAAAAAATTAACAAACATGTGTTCCTTATTATTATTATTAGTATTCTTACATTTGTAAGTGCAGAAGTTATACTTTTGTTTTTCTAAATGCAATTATTACGTGAGAGAAATAATGTCGCGTTAGGAATGTCGCGTGCGGAATTTACACTAAGAGCGGCAAAAAAAAATCCAATATATATATTTTAACATGACAACCTCTAATTAAAAACTACATTAGTCTATTTTAGTTTAAAAAAAATTGCATTACAAAATTCTGTTTCAATTCGCAGATTTTTGAATATTTCTAGATGCAGTCGAAAACGAGTTCTATTTTTTGTCGCGTTCGGGATCCCATGTTTTTTGCCAATATATCAGAAAGCAACTAATCGACCAAACGTGCCTTTTGCCCTAAATATAGTGCTACTAAAATGCTATCGAAAAATGTATACAACAAAAAAAAATTGTTAGATTTCTTTATTTTGTTTCACTTTAAAGGCGTACGAATGTCGCGTTCGGCATCCTGGAAATACCCATATATAAGTAAAAAATAAATGCTTTCCCTTAATGTTGTTCAAATACAAAATATAAAAATAGTTTGCTATGCAAGGTGTTTTGTTAAATATAGAGGAAATTTTTTATACTCTCTTACTCTAGTTAAAGTGTAAACTTATGCGCCGTCTATCGAAAAAAACCAGCGCCTCCGTCGAGAAACATATTCCTCGTCTCCGCTCTATGCGAGATAAGTCGTATTTTTTTGTGACTTGTTTATTTACCTTTTTACTTGTTTATTAACTTCATTAGTTTATTGTCTAAGTCACCAGGATTGGGCAATACAGCTGGCATACATTTTCTATACATCCGAAGAATTGGCAGTGGAATGGCTAACCGGTAAGAGGTTAAAACTTTAGAGGTTGGGACGAAAATATTTATTTTGCTTTGCAGGCAACATTGATTTTTTGGATAAAGCCATGTACTCAAACGGGGATCAACGAAGCAACTTTTTTCCTCCAAAGAACTAGGTTATTTTAGTCTAATTGGGATGTAAATGGTTCTAATGCGAAGACTTTCTTAATCGACAGGATCATTTTACCCAATGGTGTAAGTGACGTGTGACTCTGGATATGTACAATTAGTATGTGATTAATGAATAGTAATGGCCAACATTGGAGGAGTGCGGTCCCGCAGAACGTCAAATATAAGCAAAGGTTGTACGATTTATGTTTTTATATGTATTTACCATTCTGGCATTGTAGAATGTCCTTGCGCTATTTAATTTTACTAATAATTTATTTTTCATTTTTACCTATTTTAAGATCCCGAATACATATTGTGCAATCCGATGTCATTGACTGTCGTACGGTCTTGGAGGACATTAAATATAACCAATTCGGCAAAAAAAAGTTAAATATAGTTAATGCCAGTGAACGGTAAGTATTGTTTGTAGAGCCTCCTATCGCCAACTTAATAATAATTTATTCTTTTCATTGTTTTTGTTTTTCGATCTGTTGTGACTTTTCATAGTTTTGTTTTTGACTATTGAGTTCGACATCGTTGTTTTTGTTTTCTGTTAATCAGAAAAACAAACCTTCTTTGGAAAAGAAGAATAAGAAATGTGTGAAATGTATTAAGGGTGGTCACTGGTTGGTGGACGATATCGTTTCGGAAGCTACCAAGCAACCTCATCGGCACCTTGGACAAAATACCCTGTCAATAATTGACACAATATGAGAGCAGCTCAATATGAAATAATTGAGAATTGATTTCAAAGTCCCATATCTCCAAAACATTGCAGACAGTATTTCTCAACCTTAATACATCCCCACACTTCTTGTTTGGTCATTTGTGTGTCCCTGCAATTTGCGGGGAAAGCACACGATTTGTTGTTATTGTCGCTTCTTACAGCGACAACAAACGTTCGGCCGTATTCTGCCTCATTCATCATTGTTTTTCGATCTGTTGTGACTTTTCATAGTTTTGTCTTATATATTTAGATCACAGATAAATACAGATTTCACAGTTCAGAACAATTAGCAATACATGGGCTGAATAACTTCAGGTTGGAATCCTGATTAATATAGTTTGTTATATATAGTTTGTATTATAATTAGTTTGTTCTTCCAGCAGCATTTTTCTGTTAAATAATAGCAAACATGTTTGCTAAAACGACTGTTTTAGTTTGCTAAAGTAGCAGGCAAATTTGTGTACTAAAATAACAACCATGATATTGCTAAAATAACTGTGGAAGTCTGCTTTCCCTTTTTCAGCAGACACATATTGTTGAAACAACAAACTTTTTTGCTAATGATACTAACAAAATTCTTTGAGTGTATGCTATCTATTATAAAAATAATAAAAAAAATATTCGTATGATGTTAATAGTATTGATGGCCCTGGACTTGCAAATCGCACTCTCTTAAGTTGTGGATCCAAATCGGGCTCATAATGTGCTGAATAAATTCAGGTTTGAATCCTGATTGACAACTCTTCTTAAATAACAGGAAATTTAAAATTTGTATTTCTATTATTAAAATAAAAAATATCTCTTTAAAACATTCTGTTGGAACAACTGATTTTATTAGCTGAATTAACAGAAAAAGACGAATGCTAGAATGACAAAAATAGTTTGTTCTTGCAGCATTTTCTCTGTTAAATAATTGCAAAATTGTTTGCTAAAACGAATGTTTTAGTTTGCTAAAGTATCAGTCAAATTTGTGTACTAAAATAGCAACCATAAGATTGCTAAGATAACAGACGAAGTCTGCTTTCCTTTTCTCAGCAGACACAAACTGTTGAAACAACAATCATATTCGCTAATGATACTAACAAAATTCTTTGAGTGTAGGGCAACTAAACATATATTCCTAAACTTTCAAAAAAAAACAACATGTATACCGTTCGAAAGGTCGAAGTCTCTTTTTTTTCGTTTAAATATTGAAAATAGGTTAATAATTAACAAAGTTATAGGCGTTAAAGCGATTTCTGTTTAACACGACAGGACGAAAAATAATATTGCATCAATTGCTTCTCAACTTAAGTTTATTTTGTCGAACTGTGTAATTATTTTTTAGGTTATTTCAAATAATCTCTCACCAAAAATAATTCTCAAATAAAATCAAATGTTTTTTTTTAAATAAAATCCTATTTGAAAATAATTCTTTAGATTCTTAGATTGATTGGCTCGTTTCTTTTGATCGCGACCCAAATCAATAAACAGACATATGACTTTTCTACGCAACATTTTCCAGCAAAAAAAAGTGCATAAACTAGTTTGCAACATGCGCATGCGCGTGTGCTATAGATGCATCTGAACCCAAGTCTAATAATAATAACTCTTGCTGTGGCAACTATGGAAAATGTGTACAATTTCATTTTCATTTGTTACAAGACTTTGCTGACAATCGGTTGTCGTAACGGTTGACATAACACCCGGTGGTGAAGTTCATTACCATTTTCCATCATTAGCAATGAAAACGACAAAGTCAACGAGAGCGATCAATGTGTATTTGGAAGTGTTTATTATTGCAATAGTTGTGAATATTGTGCAAATACAAGGATATGATGGGGTTCATCAGTATTATCATGAAACGACTTATAAGGTAATTTCATTGTGTAAAGTTTGTGTCTTAAGTCTTTTGTTTGTGGGTGTAAAGCGAAGATAAGTGAGTGCTAAAACAGTTGTATTATTCTTGCAGAAAACGCGCTGCTTGAATCCTCCCCGAACGGCAAGAAAAGTTGAAACCTTTATTAAGGAGTGTCAGGACGAAGTGAGAAATAAATTAGTTCAAGGTAATTGCATAAATGAGACTTTCAATTAAAAACAAAATAAGAATTATTTTGCCTATTTTGTCAATGTTCTACATTATTTGAGATATTTACAAAAAATAGTGCAAAATATGTACAGGGTTTTCCAATAAGAGTTATATGATTTCTTTGAAAAAAAAACACACTTATTGTTAAGGAAATTCAAAAGTTTTTTATTGAATGTGAAGTACAATCGATACAATTAAGTTCTAAACACGACTTCTTCTGCAGGAACGAATTCGATGAACCCAATTTTCGAGCACTTTTTCCACTAAATCAAGTCGTATGTCATGAATGGCACGTTCAATATTGACTTGTAAAGCTTGAAGAGAGTCTGGTTTGCTTCGAAAGACCAATGACTTCAAATAACCCCACAAGAAATAGTCTATTGGTGTTAAATCACAACTTCTTGGAGGCCATTCAATATCACAATTTCTTGAAATAATCGAATTTCCAAACTTTTCTCGCAACAATTTAATTGTTTCATTTGCTGTGTGGCACCTAGTCACAATCGGTGAATGGCAAAAAGATAGCTCTTAACGTGAGCTAAAATATTGCTCGTCGTAGGTCAACTGGAAAGGGTTTTTTTTTGGATTTAAAATAAAAATGGACTTAGCATCATTTTAAAATGTGAACGGAATGTTTATTTGCTCTGCTCCTTAACGGTACGTCGGATCGGGATCGGTCAATGGCAAAAATATAGCTCTTAACGAGAGCTAAAATATTGTTCCTGGATGCCAAGGCCATAGGTCGACTGGAAATTTTTTTTTGGATTTAAATAAAAAAAAAGGATTTTAAATTATTCCCTCACCTTAGAGAGGAGGGTATATATCATTTGCTACGAACCAAAAGTGTAACACATCGAAGGAGTGACCTAAGACCCTAAGTATGTTCGACTAATATCCGTTTTGGGCCATTTTAAGTCGAATGAGCAATGTCCGTACGTCTGTCTGTCTGAAATCCTCTGAAATTCTACACATAGTATTAGTTTATTAGTCACTATTACCTCGAGAATTTGCCACGCCCTTTTGGTATCTCCCACACAAATGGACAATTTTGAACCAAAAGCTAATAGCTTATAACTTTATTACTAGTGCATACAAAGACTTAAAATTTTGGGATTCATTAGTCGGTTTACCCGACTGAACTTTCTTACTAGTTTTGATAATAGAACTGAATAATTTGTAAACGTTGTTCTTGCGTATATCTCTCCATGATGAAATTGTAAACACTACTGAATACAATGAAAAACAAATGACAGATCACGAGATATTACAAATGGCCGAAACGTCACTTCAAAATCATATCATCTCTATTGGAAAACCGGTTATATTCTTAATCGTCGTAAAATTATAAGGCAATTTAGCCATGTCCATCTGTCCGCCCGTCTGCTGTAATTACGCTACAATCTAAAATACTTGAGCTAGGTGTCTGAAATTTAGTACATATACTTCATATATCTGCTGGTATGTTGGGATTGGAAAGGGGCAATATCGGTTAATTTTTTGATATAGCCCCATATATAGCATCTACCCGATATGATTTCTTAACTTCATAGAGACCACAAATGTCAACTGATCGGGCTGAAAATTGATAACTGCGGTTTATTTATAACCGGAAACCTTCAAACGAACAACGATAGTCTTAGGTCCATGTTCTGATATAGTCCCCATACAAAGGTCCCTCTAGATTTGACTTCGTAACGCCACAAAAATCTCATATTTCAACAAATTGGGCTGCAATTTGGTATAATAAATTTATTTATATCCGAAACCATTCACATGCCATCCATTGTGGAGGGTATATAAGATTCGGCATGGCCGAACATAAGCCGCCTTTACTTGTTTTTATACCCTCCACCATAGGATGGCGGCTATACTCATTTTGTCACTCTGTTTGTAACACCACCAAATGTTGATCTGAGACCCCATAAGGTATATACTTTATTAATCGTAGGACGATTTAGCTATGTCCGTCTGTCAGTCCGTCCGTCCGTCTGTTGTAATCACGCTACAATCTAAAATACTTGAGCAAGGTGGCCGAAATTTGGTACATATATCTGCAGGTATGTTGGGATTAAAAATGGGCAATATCTATACATATATAGCATCTACCCGATTTGACTTCTTAACGTCATAGAGGCCACAAATGTCAACTGATCGGGCTGAAAATTGGTAACTGGGTTTTATTTATAACCGGAAACCTTCAAACGAACAACGATAATCATAGGTCCATGTTTTCATATAGCCCCCATACAAAGGTCCCTCTGGGCTGCAATTTGGTATAATGAGTTTCTTTGTATCCGAAACCATTCACATCCCATCCATGGTGGAGAGTAAATGAGATTCGGCATGTCAGTCTTTACTTGTTATTTTTTCCGCCTTTTAACCAACACATTTTAGAAATCATTTTCCACGTAAAAGTGAATAACGAAAATTATTTGTTTAAACCAAATTTTGTATTTTTTCCAACATAATCCTTTATGTACTTTTCGTAGAGGCCTTTTCCATCCTCAAACATGAAGCGGCTAAATTCCAGCCTCCCATACACCCGCACGACGATAATGTCCAGTACATGGATACCGTAGAACGTCCAGCCCATATCAATTCGTGGCAGGAGACTTCAGACATAGACGAGGAGCACTACATTCACGAAACCAATCACAATCACTATGAATATCAGCCGGAGGAAGATACGCCGCGCAAGCGTATGGTACGTCTAGTGAAACGCATTGCACGCGTTGATGATATATCGAATGGTATTTATCATCCTACACTGGTGCCATTCGAAGACAAGAGGATTGCAGGGGTAAGTAAGTTGGTGATGTTAAGAAAAAGAGCTTAGAACCTAACTTGTCTACTTTATTATTCATGCAAAACTAAAACATGAACTTTAGGCATTAATTTGTTTGACTTGTTAATATTATTTTGCTAATTTAATTATACGTTTATAACAAGTTTCTAACATATTTATATGGGTTTAAATTCACACGCAAAATTTTTTTTATTTTTTTGCACTCTTTTGTTTCAAACAACAAAATCGCAATTTTATGACCTTACCAACATGATACTCAATAAATAACAAAAAAGACAACAAAAAAAACCTGGGTCGTATGATAAACATGGATAAATTTTTAAATAAAATTATTAAATGGTACATAGCACATATCCCACATATTTATATAAAATACACTATTAACCCTCACGTTTGTGGAGGAGGGTATATAATTTGCTTTGAAAAAAGTGTAGGGAAGAAGTGACCCAATACCCTATGTATGTTTGGTGGAAATTCGTTTCACGACATTTTATCTCATATGATCTATGTCTTTACGTCTGTCTGTCTGACTGCTGCTCACGATAGTTCTCGAAAGGAGTGCCCAAATTGTGTATGTGGTAATATAGAGCTATTTAAGCAAATTATATTTTCCCCAACTTATCATATGACCCCCACATCAATCACTCGAGAAACTGGTTTCTCGAGTAAACTTTAGGTGTTGTATCGCAGTCTATGTAGACCAGCATCTTCGATGATGTATTTATGCATCATTTGGTTATTTATTATTAGTGGTCTTGGTGTTTGCTTGGAATGATTTAATTATTTCCTCGTCGTATTTCGTTTTCATTTTCTATACAAAAATTATTATAATTTTATGCAAATTCCGTAATAGACAGTTAAAGGCATTGAATAGTAATTTTTATGCTATTTTGCTTGTTCGTTGTTGTTGGAAATTTTAAAATCATTTTAAAATTAATACTATTTGTGGGAGAGATGAATAACATAGCATAATATTAAGACAATTAGCCAATTAAGGGCAATTTTGGCACTATGCCAAATGCCAAAAATATGAATGAGATGTAATGCAGTTGATGGTTATTCAACTCTTTAAAGTAAATTTAAAAATAGAGGTTTTAGATTACAATTCGCATTAGAGAAGTGCAGTACAATAGAAGTGATAGATAGATAACCCACATTAATGTTTTTTTACACATAACTAAGATAAAAGTGGCGCAAAATCTATTTCTATTTCAAACATTTTTTGACTCGTTTTTTTTTAAATTCATGGTTTCGTTTGTATGGGTTTTGGGTTAAAAAACGGCTGCAGTTCATTGGGATCATGTTCCATAAAACAAATGAAACCTAAATCAAGTTCGACATAAATCGCTGAAAATGACATGGAATGGCTTCAGAAATTAACATTTTTGATTTTAAACAGGTGTTGTTAGTTCCATAAAATATATTGGTGCTTGCAAAATTTGCATTGTATTTTAGTTTGATTGGAAGTCACTAAAATTAATTTATGTTTGCCAGATCGCATGTGTTATTGAAGAATGCGACAAATTTCTTTTGATGCATTTTCATTTCATTTAGTATATTTGGAGATAAAAGTTGATGTGCACAACAAAGCAGAGAAACACATATATTTTGTTTTAAATTATACAACAATTTAAATCAAAGAATAGGAACAAGATGGTCGTAAGAGTGTTCCATATAATTTAAAATAAAAATATATATTTTTGTAATTTTTTTTTTGAAATGATCCTCGAGCTCGCTTTTTATTTTTATATTATTTTTTTTGTGGCTATACCCACCAAAAAAAGACCATCCAAAGATGTGATAAAAATCGTTATCTTATGGTCCGGAAGTTGTTCAAAATTGGATCTTCACCAATGAGCTTTTTTAACGAACGTTCCCAACGCAACCACTCTTGCCCGCCCCTTCCGACCGAGGGGGCCACATCCCCATGACGTAGGGATTGCGTACACACCATGATCAGGACCATGGCGGGTTAATAGTAGAGGGTGGAAATACCAGCTACAGAAAATTTTCAACAGCCGGTACATGCAAACAATAAAATTAGCCTACTTACACATTTAAACAAGTAAGAAAGTTTCAGTCGCGTAAACCGACTAAGGTATACCCTCACTTTGTGAGTAATGTAATATTGAATATTACACGAATTATTCTGTCAATTTGTGTGGGAGCTACCAGAAGGGGTTTAACAAATACACCTATTTTTCGCTGAACAGTAGATACTTTAAATTCATTGCACTGCGCCGAATTATAAGCGTTTATGTGCACTGGTATAAACGTTATGAGATATTAAATTGTGGTATGATTTGGCCATTTTGTGTGGGAGGTACCAAAAGGGGCGTGGCAACAACGCCCATTTTTCTCTGGACTGTAGGCAATATAAAAGCATAACACTGTGCAAAATTTCAAGTATTTTTATACACCGTTATAATTGTTATAAGCTGTTAATTTTTTGTGCAAAACGGTGCATTTTTGTGGGAGGTACCTAAAGGGACGTGGCAACTTCGCCCATTTTTCTCGAGTTGATAGCGACTAATAAACTAATACTATGTGTGGAATTTCAGAAGATTCGAATAAGTAGTATAGTAGTTATTAAAGAATCAATATTTCACAACATTTTAACCCTTTGTGGGGGAGGTACTAGAAGGAGTGAACCAATATGGCCCATCTTCGAACTTAGCCGGAGATAGAAAAAAATATTACCACATACCAAATTTGAAGTCAATCGGTTACTCCTTTCGAGAGTTATCGTGCGCACCAGCCAGCAGACAGACAGACAGACAGACGGACATTGCTCATTCGACTAAAAATGACCCTAAACGGATTTCCTCCGAACATACTTAGGGTCTTAGATCACTCCTTCGATGTGTTACACTTTTTTCCGTAGCAAATGATATATACCCTCGTCACACTAAAGTGAGGGTATAAAAAGATATTATTCTAGATCTAACTGCATCAATTTCTACATCAATGTCAATAACTTCATTTAAAGTGTTAAAATCCATGCACATTCTACGAATGGGTTCTGCCGAAGCATAATATGTACGCTGAAAATCAATATGTAATAATTGGTAATATCTGGAAGGTCTACAAGGTACATTGACTCCAATCCTAGACAAAATAAAATCAGAAGGCACATCACCATTTATAACTTTCAGCACCATGGTTGTGTTCAGCATAATACGTCTACTCTTGAGAGTAGGCAGTATTATCAAACTCAACCTGCTAGTATAGGGTGGAAGACTAAAATCACTATTCCAATGAAGATGTCTTAAGGCGAATAATAAAAATTGTTTTTGAACCGATTCAATCTTATCAACGTAAGCCCCGTACTGGGGGTCCCACACTACGGACCCATATTCTATAATAGGTCTAACTGGTGACGTGTATAACTGCCTAGTTACATATGGATCTACGAATTCTTTCGCCCATCGCTTTATGAAACCAAGCACGCCATAAGCTTTATTCACCATTGTAATTATGTGATTATTGAAATTGAGTTTAGGATCCATCAATATACCATGATCCACAAAGGATTCAACAGTATCTAAATTGGAACCATGAAGACTAAAACTGGATGGAATCGCCCTCGATCTAGAGAAACACATATGTTTACTTTTCTTAAGATTGAGGTCCATGTAATTTATATCACACCAATTTCCAAAATTAATCAAATCATTTTGAAGGAGCAATGAATCTTCAGATGTTTTATAAGAATAAAATATCTTAACATCATCTGCATACATCAGTAAATTTTAACTAGAAATTGAATCTGGTAAGTCGTTGATGAATAGCAGAAATAGAATGGGGCCAATATGGCTACCTTGGGGAACCCCAGATGGAACCAAGATCGGATCAGAGCAGGATATACCAAATTTCACAATCTGAATACGACTATCAAGATAAGTCGATATCCAACGCAATAAGTTGTTACTAAAACCAATAAGATCAAGCTTATGTATCAAGAGTTTGTGATTGACTCTATCGAAAGCTTTACTAAAATCTGTATAAATCATGTCTGTCTGATTACCAAGAACAAAATCGTTTATAACCTGAGAAGAGAAATGCACCAAATTTGTCACAGTTGAAAGACCTTTACGAAATCCATGTTGGCATGGACTTAGAATAGACGATTCTTTATGAGATCAAATCTCAGTAACAATTTTCTCAAAAAGTTTTGGAATTATACTTACTTTTCCGATTCCACGATAATTCCCCACATCAGTGAGGCTTCCAGATTTAAGCTTGTTGCGCCATAATGCTATTCTTTTGATGTGAATTTGCACCAGTGCTTATTCTCCTAGCGCCATATCAGCATAACTTCAAACCTTAGCGCGCCCGGCCACAAGCGAGTTCGACTCACCACTGTCCGAGATATATAAGACCACTTTAGCGTATGAGTACTTTTTAGCAAAGTTGTGCAAAATTGGATCTTTTTCCCTGCTTTCTCTTCATTTCAGTATTAAATGGAGGTTAAATTGTAAGGACCGATGTTGAATGTGAACCACACCTAAACGTCAAGTTGTTTTATGCATTTCATTTGACATTTCTAAATTTCAGACTAACTCAATTTGAACCATGGAAAGATACACAATCGAGCAACGCGTTAAAGTTTTTTAAGCCTTTTACGAAAATGGGCGTTCAAATCAAAATGCATTTCGTGCACTTCGTGATGTTTTTTTGATCAGCATAATCGACCAAATGTGTCCACAATCGGGAGAATTGTGCGCAAATTTCAACAAACCGGGTCTGTAGGAATGTGAAAACACCTGTGCATGCTCGCCCAGTTCGTTTGGTGCGGCTTATGGGCTGGCGACGTCATCGGGCCATACTTCTTCGAAATGAGGCCGGTCAGGCAGTTACTGTGAATGGTGTTCGCTATCGTGAGATGATAACGAACTTTTTATGGCCCGAATTGGAAGATATGGATGTGGACAGTATGTGGTTTCAACAGGACGGTGCCACTTGCCACACAGCTAACGAAACAATGTCTTTTTTGCGCAACAAATTCAATGGCCGTGTTATCTCACGTCGTGGCGATGTCAATTGGCCGCCAAGATTATGTGATTTGACACCGTTGGACTTCTTTCTTTAGGGTTATTTGAAAGAAAAGGTTTACGTCGATAAGCCAGCAACAATTCAAGAGCTAAAGGATGAGATAATTCGGCACATTAACGGCATAGAACCTCAATTATGCCTCAGCGTCATCGAAAATTTGGGAACATCGGATGGAGGTGTGCCGCCGAGGTCGCGGGGGCCATTTGGCCGATATTTTGTTCCATACATAATTGAACCATACCAATATTATCGATATAAAAAATGACAATAATTTCCTAAATAATATGTGCTTTATTCAAAACATCGGCCCTTAAAATTTAACCACCCTTTATTTTTGCGAAAGCGAATAATCCAAAGATGGTGCGAAGCGAATGTTAAAATGATGCGAATAATTCGCGTTCGCATATGCGAATATTCCTTAAATCCCTGATATTAATACCAATGAAAAGCTATACTACTCCTCTCCAATGCTGCAGAATAAAATATGTATCTCCGTTTGGTGGAAGCAGGTGAAAATATGGAATATATCCTTAATCCTTGAATATCCTGAAAAAGTCTCAATTAATATCCTTTAGTTTTTTCTGGTACTAAAGGGTCAAACTATTGTGAACATACATGAAAAACTCAAAATCGAACCTTGATGGACCAAAAAGATATAGCAATTTTATAATTATTCTTGTACATTTTTATATAAAATTTTAGATTCGTCTGCTGTACTTGTGTAACTTCAAAACGGCTTGACCGATTGATGTTATTTTTACACATTTTATTTATATTATCAATGTGGTCCATAAATGACCAATTTGTTAATAACTTGACTACAGCGCTACCTATCGGACCGAGATACAGCTACGCATACTCACATTGATAATATTAATATAATGTGTAAAAATAACATCAGTCGGTCCAAAAAAACAAATCAAAAATTCTATATAAAAATTAACAAGAAAAATTAAAGTTCATAAAAATTTTAACCATTAGTACCAAAAAAATCAAGAACATGAATTTATACTTTTTTGGCTTATTTACCAAATGGTAATTTTGAAAAAATCCTTGGGGTGTGTAACTTTGGAGCCCTGTACTACAAAAAACTACATGAAATTTTGAAAAACTATAAATGCCATAAAATTCGTGAACATTTGTATAATCTTTGTGCCGAATTTCATATAAATCAAATGGGGTAATTTTTAAAATGTCTGTTTTTTGATTCATTCGCTTTGGAATTACCCTAGTATTTTGTCCCAAAGATATTCTGCTTGAAATATATAAATGTTTAGGTCACTCGATATATATTATGTTTAGCACACACAAATATTATATATTTGGGAAGTTTATTTACGTTTAATTTAAAGTTTGGGACTATTGTTTACGAAACAAATATTTATTTGCATTTAAGTATTCAGAAAATATATCAATGTCTTAATGATACATTGCTTGATGGATTGACAAAAAATGACGACATGGAATCAATAGAAATTAAATTCGTTTTGAAAAGGTTTTTTAAACAAAATGTAATTGAAGATATTCCTAAACAATAATTATATTTGTATACAACACATACATTATTTGAGAAAATTAGTTTGCAAATATATTTTGTTGTAATATATTAATATATACATACGTTCCAAAAAAAATGTTATTGATTTTCAAATAAAATGTATTTGCTCAGAACTATACAATATTTAAAAATGTGTATTCCAAATATATTTTCTTTCGATTCAAACATATCAAAAAAGGCGACATTGCCCCGTGTAGTTTCATATAAAAATATTTTCTAATTTACATTTATTTCAAAATATTATATTGTCCTTTAAATTTTTGCCTAATGCAATTAAAAGATTCCCATATACATCTTTTACAATGCACTGTAGCAGTATTAGATTATCTGTCTCATTTATGATGATACTCGTATATTTAATTCTAAATCACAGACATACTATTTTATCTAATAACATGAAATTGCACATTAAAACACGATCAATTATAACTCTTATCAAAAAGAGATCTTTAGAAACAAATTCAAATAATTATTTAATTAGAGACATAATTCATAAAAATCTCAACAGAAGTTTCAGTTAATTAAGTTTTATCTAAACAAAACGAAAAAATGGAAATGAAATCAACCAAGAGAATTTTCAACCTAGGCCAGAGAATTCTTAAGTAAATACATATATTTATATTGTTTTCTTGGCAAATAAACAATTAATAAAGAATAATTAAAATCAATGTTAAAACGAACATTTCTAAGAGATATACTCGTACATAAGTAGAATATAATAACAATGCTCATCGACATGAACATCATCATCAGCAGCAGTAGTAGCATGAAGGCATTTAGCACATTGTGCGCAGCAGCATTGTGAAGTTCATGATGATCATATCGTCGTATGTCCTATCCATCATTATTGTTGTGGAGTTGAATGTTTACGTTGAGTTAAACAATTAAAAAGCCCTAAGCCAGAGAAGAAGACATAGGCGCATTAGATACACGCAAACAATAAGTAACCCAAAGTCAGGGTCTATGTTTTTTTTTTATTTTATAAGTTTTCAAATTTAACTTATACTTCATTTATTTATATGAACGAAAAGAAAAACAAATGACACAAGTCTACAGATGTTGGATGAAAGAATTAAAAAAGATTAGGATAGGAAGTATAGAAGTTATTAGATAATGAATATTTCATTAAAATGTAACCCTTGGTGAGGGAGGTACTAGACGAAGTGGGTGAAACAATATGTCTTCGGACTTAGACTGAGATACTTTTAAGTCAATCTGTCACTCCTTTCGAGAGGTATGTTTTGCATAAGCTAAAAGGCAGACGGGCATTGCTCATATGACTTAAAATATTCTAAGACGGAATCCCGCTGAATATACATAGAGTGGTAGGTCACTCTTCCAATTTTATGTAAAATTTCATCTTAATTGCATATCTACAAATTATTTGTTGAGATTGAATTTTACTAAATAAATGAGTAGAGATGGATTTTTTTCTAGAAAACTTCGTTAAAGCGCATTTTTTTGAAAATTCCTTCAAATTTGCTTTTTTGTAGAAAATGTTATTGAAATTTTATAATTCTACAACATTTTGTTGAAATTAAATTGTTTCCTGAAGATTTCGTTCAAATTACATTATTCTAGAAATCGACGTTAAAATTGCATTTTTAGACATAAATTTTGTTAAAATTTAATTTTTCTATCAAATTTTGTTGAAATTACATTTTTATCGAAAATTTCGTCAAAATTAATATTTCTAGAAAATTTCGTCGAAATTTATTTTTCCTGGAAAATATCTATGAAATTGCTTTTCTCTAGAAAATAACGTTGAAATTGAATTTTTGTAAGAAATTTCAAATTTTTTTATGTAGAAAAGTTGAAATTTTTGTAAAAAATTTAAAATTTTTTTTTAGAAAAGTTGAAATTTCTTTATATTAGAAAATGTCTTCACATTTTTCAAGAAAATTAATGGAAATTGTAATTTTATAAAAAAATATTAATAATCAATTTGTCAATCGAAGATAATGATGCATTTATAAATTCACACAAATATGATTTATAACTTGTTTTTGCAAATTATGTGAAATAAGTATTTTCAACTAAGACTAAAGCATTATTTTGTTAGGCCCTTTTGAATTTCGTTTGATGTCAGGAAGTGTATTTTGATGCAATGAACAATTCAATAAAAAACTCAATTTTGAATTTTTTGGTTTATTGGCGATATACAAATATTTTACAAAATTTATAAGCGAACAAATTATGGATTTTTTAAAATATGTGTAAAAAATAATAAATGTTGAAACAATCAACACTTCGTATGTACTCACAATCAAATACATTTTCTAATTTTGTTTGACAGTGTAATTTAATGTGTAAAAAAATATTTAAAAATTTATTTGTTCACACAAACTCACATTATAACAAATAACGACAGACAAGTAAAAATTTGTGTTTCCAAACTTTTGCTTCACTATTAAGATAGATAATAAAATAAATGTTTTTTAATAATTTTGTTAATTCTCTTTACTCAAATTAACTTTTCCTCCCCCCTCTCTCTGTGCATTTTTTCTTCTTCTACCTTTCAGTGTTTATTGCATTGTGTCTATGCCAAAAATAATGCCATTGATAAAAATGGTTGGCCTACTTTGGACGGTTTGGTGGATTTCTATTCGGGCGGCGTCAATGAGCACGGCTTCTTTATGGCCACTCTCAGATCGGTGAATCTGTGTCTGCGAGCGGTGACGAGCAAATATCACGTGGATCGTCGCCACCTGCCGGAGAAGGGGGAAAGTTGCGATTTGGCCTTTGATGTGTTCGATTGTATAGCGGATCAAATAACCGGATATTGTATGGATCAATATAGATCGTAGGCGCTAAGTTGTGTGTTTTATTGCAAGCTATACTGTACAGCGCAGGACGATGTTCCATTTATTGTTGTAATATTTATTTTATTGATAAACAAATAAAATTAAAATGTGTTTTTATTTGTATACTATTTTAAATTTGTGTAAAAATGTGAATTGTTGGGTACAATATGAGAACTACAACCTGGTAGGCATTCTGGTAAGTATCTTACATCTATATAAAAAAAGTTGGTATATTCTTTGTAATTGAATTACAAAAGAACTACGGGACTGAGTTTAAAAATTATATGTAGTTTCAATTGAAAGCTTCTTGGTCCCTTTTTTAATATAAGAACGACAGATACGCTTTTACTTTGCTTGGAATTACAGAAGATTGGCATAAGTAGAATAGAACATGCTTAGTTAGGATCGTAGATCATTCCTCGAAGCCAAAAATGGCCCACATTGGTCATTTTGGATTTGACTTATCCAAATGGACATTTTAAAAATTAAGTGACTGAAGTTAAAGAGTTATATCTTATATTGTCTAGAATCATTCCAAAGGAAACTAGAATATCGGTCTATGTTTTGGTATAGGTCTCATATACAGACCTCTTACAAATAGACTTATTGACGGTCCTTACGTTCTGGAGCAGGGCTTCCCAACTCTTTCAACAATACGGCTCACTACAGAACCATGTAATAATATACTCGTAAAAAATCAGAAATTATATTACTTTTTTAATTAAATTTCGTAAAAATTGCATTATTTTTTAAAATTTCTTCGGAATTACATTTTTTGAAAATTTTCATATTTTTGTAAAATGTCCTTTAAATTCCATTTTTTTACGAAATGGTTTTCTAGAAAATCCATTAAATTGGAATTTTATAAAAATTTTGTTCATAATTTCATTTTTCTAAAAAAAATTTCGATGAAATTGCATTTAATAAAATTTCTTTGAAATTTAATTTTTCCTGAAAATTTCGTCGAAATTGTATATATATTGATATTCGTTGAAATTTAATTTTACTACGAAATTGTTTTCTAGAACATCCAACAAATTGCGATTTTTAACTACAAATTTTCGTTGAAATAACATTTTATTAAAAAATACGTTGAAATTGGATTTTCTAAAAAATTAAGTAAAAATTTTATTTTTTAGAAAAAAAATTGCTTTTCTTCTAAAATTTTCGTTGAAATTTAAATTTTATACAAAATTTTGTTGAAATTTTATTTTTCTTGAATATTTCTTCAAAATTGCACATTTCTGCAAAATTTCGTTGAAATTTTATTGTTTTGTATGAAATCGATATCTAACAAATCCATCAAAAGCAAATTTCTCGAGTAAATTTTGTTGAAATTTAGTTTTTGTACAAAGACTGCATTTAAATCGCTTTTCCTCCAAAATTTCGTGGAAATTAAAATTTTCTAGAAAATTTCATTTTTATACAAACTTTGTTGAATTTTTCTACGAAATTTCTGTCAAATTGCAATTTTCTAGAAAATATTTTTAAAATTTGCATTTTTCTACAAAACATTTTGAAATTGAATTTTTTTTTGGAAAATTCCTTCAAAATTGAATTTTTCTGAAAAATTTCGTTTCCTCGAAATTTCCTTTTTGTATTTTTCTTGAAATTGTTTTCTAGAAAAGCCATTAATTTCAGAAATTTCATTTCTCTTCATCAATTTCTTCAAAATTGCGTTTTTCTAGAAAATATCCTTGAAATTAATCTTGAAAGTTTCTCAGATATGAAATTTTTCTAAAAATTTTAAGGGTGATTGCAATTTTATCGAAAATGAAATGAATAATTAAAAAAATTCAAATTCTCATATTTAGCATTTTTTAAATTTAAATTATATTACAAAATTTCGTTGAAAAAGTTTTTCCTGAAAATTTCGTTAAAATTTAATATTTCTGCAAAATTTCATTGAATGTGCATTTTTCTAAATAATTTTTGAAATCGCATTTATCTCGAAAATGTCGACGAATTAAATTTATCTCGAACATTTATTTAAATTTCTATTTCTCTAGAAAATAACGTTGAAATTGTATTTTTTTTTACAAAATTTATTTTTTCTAAATTTTTTTTTTTTTAAATTGCTTTGTTGTAGAAATTTTCTTCGAAATAAACTTTTTACCGCAAATACAATGTAAATTCATTTAAAGAAAATTTAATGGAAATCACAATTTTATAGAAAATTTCATTATAACTTATTTTTTCTAAAAAATGTCGTTGAAATTTCATTTTACTAGAAATTTTTTTAAAATTGCATTGACATTATAATTTTCTACAAAATATCATTGAAATTGTATTTTCTACGAAAGCTTTTTCTAGAAAAACCAACAAAGTATTTTTCTAGATTTTTTTTTGAAATTACATTTTCTAGGAAATAATTGATAATTGAATAATTTCATTGAAATTTTTTGAAAATTTTGTCCCAATATAATTTTTCAAGAAAATTTCGTCGAAATTTATTTTGTTTAAAAATTTCTTTGAAATATCGATAACTCCATTCTAAACTATGCTAAGTGCAAAAAGATAGTTTTTCAGGGGAGGCGATCAAAGTTTGAAGAATTTTTTAAATTTGTGTGGAATTCCTTTATGATGGAAATCGAATGACATGTACTGTTTTGTGAATAACTTTTGATTGGGTTCACTGATAAACACCAAATTTTGACTGAATATAATTTTGAATATTTATAAATTAAAAATACAAACTGCCTAAAAACATGCTAAGTCGACTTAGCATGGTTTAGAATGGAGGTATCGATATTTTTCTAGAAAGTTTGAAATTGCTTTTTTGTACAAAATTTTAATATTAAAAATTACTTTTTTTTAGAAAATTAATGGAAATAGCAATTTTATAAAAAAATTTATGATAATTGAATCTATCTAAAAATTTCATAAACTTGTATTTTACAGGAAATACGTAATACGTATTCCCTTAATGTGATTTTTTAAAATTTTCTACAAAATTATTTTTTTTAGAAAATTTTGTTCAATTCAACATTTCTAAAAAATTTCGTCGAAATAGCATTTTTCTAAAAATGTTCATCCATATTGCATTTTTATTAAATTTACCAAGAAATTTGATTTTTTTAAATAAAGTTGAATTACAAAACATAGTACAAAATTTCATCAAAATTGCACTTACTAGAAAATTTATTATAATTTCATTTTAAAAAAAATGTTTTTTTTTCTATAGAAAATTTTTTATAATTTAATTTTTCTAAAAAAATTCTTTGAAATTTAATTTTACTAGAAAATTTAGTTAAATTGTTTTTGTTTAGAAAATTCATTTAAAATTGATTTTTCAAGAAAATGTTGGAGAAATTATAATTTTCTACAAAATATCGTTGAAAATTTATATTTCTACGAAACATTTTTTCAGGAAAACAAACAGCATTTTTCTAAAATTTTTTTAAGTTAGTTGCATTTTCTAAAATTTTTTGTTGAATTTACATTTTTCGGAAAATTTATTTTTTCTAAAAAAATTTTTTGAAATAACATTTCTCTAGGAAATAAAATGTCATCAATATTTTTCTAGAAAATGTCCTTGAAGTTGTCGTGTATTAGAAAATTTCTTCAAATGGAAATTGCAATTTTATACAAATTTTATGATAATTGTAACTGAATCTCTTTAAAAAATTCGTTAAAATTTTATTTTACAAGAAAATTTCAATTTTTCAAATTGTCGAATGTTTCGTCTGAAATTTAATATTTCCAAAAAATTCCTTGAAACTGACTTTTTTAGAATTCCTGCTAAATTAATTTTGTTTAGAAAATGTTGTCCAAATTTAACTTTTCTACAAAAGTTCGTCAAAATAGCATTTTTCTAAAAATGTTCATCGATATTGCATTTTTCTATAAATTTACGAAGAAATTTAATTTTTTTAAATAACGTTGAATTACAAAAAAAAGTACAAAATTTCACTTTTGTATAACATTTTTTTGATTTCAAATTTTTCTACAAAATTTGGGGATTTTCATTTGTAGAAAATTTCGTCAAATTTGGATTATTCTAGAATATTTCCGTGAAATTGTATTTTTCTTAAAAATCTAAATATTTTCTACGAAATTTTTTTCTAGAAATTCCATTAAAGTTGCATTTTTAGAAAATTTCATTAAAATTTAATTTTTTTAAATATTTCGTTCAATTTCATTTCACTAAAAAATTTTGTTAAAAATGTTTTTTTTAGGAGATTCCATTAAAATTGCATTGAAATTAGAATTTTCTACAAAATATCGTTGAAGTTTTTTTTCAAATTTAACTTTTCTTGAAAATACATCAAAATAACGATGTCTGTCCGTCCGTCCGTCTGTCCATGTAAAGTTGTTCGTCGACTACAGGTCGCAATTTCACTCCGATCGTTCTGAAATTTTGCGGCTGTTAAGATCGCTATTGAATTTGGTTGAAATCGGTTCAGATTTAGATATAGCTCCCGTATATATCTTTCGTCCGATTTGGCCCTTTAGTCCTATAGAAGCTGTATTTTACATCCAATCGTTTTGAAATTTAGAATGGTAGAGTTTCTTGATCCATGAACCAACATTGCCGAATTTGAAGAAAATCGGTTCAGATTTAGATATAGCTCCCGTATATATCTTTCGTCCGATTTGGCCCTTTAGTCCTATAGAAGCTGTATTTTACATCCGATCGTTTTGAAATTTAGAATGGTAGAGTTTCTTGATCCATGAACCAACATTGCAGAATTTGAAGAAAATCGGTTAAGATTGAGCTATAGCTCCCATATATATGTTTCGTCCGATTTTGCTCTTTAGTCCTGAAGAAGATGTATTTTACATCCAATCATTTTGAAATTTAGAATGGTAGAGTTTCTTGATGCATGAACCAACACTACCGAATTTTAAGGAAATCGGTTAAGATTTAGCTATAGCTCCCATATATATGTTTCGTCCGATTTGGCTCTTTAGATCCAATCGTTTTTATACCCTACACCACACTGTGGTACAGGGTATTATTTAAGTATAAAATGTCCCAAAAGTAAATTTATGTAAACAATTTATACATGAATTACAAAATTTATATATCAGAGTTATTCAATATTACGAGAGTGGTGTAGGGTATTATATAGTTGGCACCGCCCGACTTTAGCCTTTCCTTACTGGTTTACAATGCATCTTTTTGTCGAGTACATTACCTAAAAAGTTATTTTGTAGGGCGATTATCTGGGGTAAGGGGAACAGCGGGAGTGGCGGGTGTTTTGGAAAAATACTTCCTGCAGTCTCTCCTTTATTTTGTAGTTTGGAATTTTCAACAAAAAATCAATATGGGCGAAATTTCTCGAAAAGAAAATGTAATTTCGAAGAAAGTTTATAGAAAAATGCGATTCTTACCAACATTTATTTAAACAGTACAAAATTTTGTACAAATTTTGTATAGGAATAACATTTTCTAAAAATACTTCCCACTAAACATAAATTCATATGCAAATTAAAGTTGCAGAAAAATATTAATTTTTTTCAACGAGTATTTTTTTTTAAATTTCGAAACAAAAGTATTCGTTGAAAAAAAATATTGTTTTTCTGTAACTTTAATTAAATTTGCATATGCATTTTTGTTTAGTGGGAAGTATTTTTTTCAAAAATTTTAAAAAAATTGTATTCCTAAAAAATCGTTAAAAATTTAATACAAATTACAGTTTTATAAAAAATGTTGTCAAAATTGATACTGTTAAAAAAATGTTGGTCAGAATCGCATTTTTCTATAAACTTTCTTCGAAAAGAAATTTTTTGTTGAAAATTTCGCCCACATAGATTTTTTTGTCAAAATTTTGTTAAATTTTGCATTATTCTTTAATTTGTGTTTTCTACAAATTTCGTTGAAATTTAATTTTTCTAGAAAATATTTCAACAAAAAAAATTTACAACAAAATTTTCTAGGAAAATGAGATTTCCACAAAATTTTTGGGAAAATGCAATTTTAAAGAAATTGTATAGAAAGAAACATTTTCAACGAAATTTTCTAAAAAAATTAATATGAAGAAATTTTCTATAAAATTGTAATTTTCATGAAATTCTAGAAATTTTGTAATAAAATGCTATTTCAACGCATTCTTTTGGGGAAAAAGCAAAAAATGCAATGAAAACGAAATCAACAAAACAAAATTTTCTAGAAAAATATTTAAAAAAAAAATGAATTTTTTCCATATTTTCTTAGAAAAATTAAATTTTTACAAAATTTTCAAAAAATTCAAATTCAACAAATTTTTGTATATGGAAAAATGGACCATTGACAAAATTTGCAAAAAACAAACTTCACTTTTAACGATGTTCGAAAAAATTAAAATTTGAAGGATTTTTCCAAAAATACTCAATTTTAAGAAATTTTGTAGAAAACTGCAATTTCAACTAATTTTTTGGGGGAAAAGCAATGTCTCAAAATTTTTCTAAAAAAATGCAATTGAAACGAAATCAACAAACAAAATTTTCTAGAAAAATATTTTTTTTAAAAATGAATTCGTCGAATTTTTCTTAGAAAAAACAAAATTTGTAGAAAAATACAGCTCCGACGAAATTTTAATGAAAAAAATCTACATGGGCGAAATTTTCAAAAAAATATATAATTTAAAGAAATTTTTTGAAAATCACAATAACAACAAAATTTTCTAGGAGAATAAGATTTCCACAATATGTTCGGGAAAATGCTATTTTAAAGAAATTGTATAGGAAGATGCATTTTCAACGAAATTTTCAACAAAAAAAATAATGTGAAGAAATTTTTTATTAAATTGTAAATTTCATGAAATTCTAAAAATTTTGTAGTAAAATGAAATTTTAACGCATTTTTTTGGGAAAAGGCAGTGTCTCAAACTTTTTCTAAAAAAATGAAACAAAATTTTCCAGACAAATAATTTTTTTTAACAAAATGTTCGTCGAATTTTTCTTAGAAAAATGAAATTTGACAAAATTTTCAAAAGATACAAATTCAACAAATTTTTGTATACATGAATAAAATTTCAACTATTTTAGAAAAATTGACTTTTGTTGAAATTTTGTACAAAAATTCAATTTGAACATTATTTCTAAAAATATCCAATTTCGTCGAAAATTTATAGAACATGTTTTTTGAAAAATGATATTTCGACTGTATTTTCAAGAAAAGTTAAATTTGAACAAAATTTTCTAAAAAAAAATATTTTCGTAGGAATTCTAAAACTGCAGTTTCAAGGAATTTTTTTTAAAGAAATCAATTTCAACGAAATTTTCTAGTAAAATTTCAACAAAAACAATTCACAATTTTTACGACAACAATTCACTTAGAAGCAACTCTTTGATCTTCAGCTCAACTCAATATAAACAATATTAACGACTTTTTATTAGAAAAATAATAAAATTTTTCTATAAAATTTAAAATTCCAATTATTTTCTAGAAAGATGTATTTTCGAAGAAATTTTAAAAAAGTACAAAGCAATTTCAAGGATATTTTTTAGAAAAAAGTTTATGAAAAAACGATATTTTGTAGAAAATTCTAATTTCAATGGAATTTTCTAAAAAACAATTTTACCAAAAATTTTTAGTGAAATGAAATTGAACGAAATATTTAAAAAAAATTTAATTATAATGAAATTTTCTAAAAATGCAACTTTAATGGAATTTTTAGAAAACAATTTCGTAGAAAAATGCAATTTCAACAAAATTTGGTAGAAATATGCTATTTAGATGTTTACAATTTCATGGACATTTTCTAGAATAATCCAAATAGGACGAAATTTTCTACAAATGAAAATCGCCAAATTTTGTAGAAAAATTTAAAACCAAAAAAATTTTATACAAAAGTGAAATTTTGTACTTTTTTTGTAATTCAACGTTATTTAAAAAAATTTAAATTTCTTCGTAAATTTATAGAAAAATGCAATATCGATGAACATTTTTAGAAAAATGCTATTTTGACGAACTTTTGTAGAAAAGTTAAATATGGACAACATTTTCTAAACAAAATCAATTTAGCAGGAATTCTAAAAAAGTCAGTTTCATGGAATTTTTTGGAAATATTAAATTTCAGACGAAACATTCGACAATTTGAAAAATTGAAATTTTCTTGTAAACTAAAATTTTTTAAAGAGATTCAGTTACAATTATCATAAAATTTGTATAAAATTGCAATTTCCATTTGAAGAAATGTTCTAATACACGACAACTTCAAGGACATTTTCTAGAAAAATATTGATGACATTTTATTTCCTAGAGAAATGTTATTTCAAAGATTTTTATGGAAAAAATAAATGTTGACAAAATTTTCAGAAAAATGTAAATTCAACAAAATATTTTAGAAAATGCAACTAACTTAAAAAAAATTGTAGAACAATACTGTTGGGTTTTCTGAAAAAAGTTTTCGTAGAAAAATAAATTTTCAACCATATTTTGTAGAAAATTATAATTTCAGCAACATTTTCTTAAAGAATTCAATTTTAAATGAATTTTCTAAAAAAAAACAATTTAACGAAATTTTCTAGTAAAATTAATTTTTTTAGAAAAATTAAATTATAAAGAATTTTTTTTTAAAAAAAATGAAATTATGATAAAATTGCAATTTCGATTAAACTTTCTTTAAATGCAATTTACGTTATTTTTTCTGGAAAAATATAATTTCGAAGAACCTTTCTAGAATAAGCAGTTTCAAAAAAATTGTAGCAAAAATAAATTTTGATGAAATTTTGTAAAAAAAATATAATTACTTTCTACCAAATTTTGTAGAAAATGCAATTTAAAAAAAAATGTAGAAAAACACTGAAGGTTTTTCTAGAAAACGGTTTCGTAGAAAAATAAAATTTGTATAGAAAATTATAATGTCAATGGAAATTTAAAGGAATTTTATAAAAAAAAAACAATTTTGTAAAAAAAATATAATTACTTTCTACCAAATTTTGTAGAAAATGCAATTTAAAAAAAAAATGTAGAAAAACACTGATGGTTTTTCTAGAAAACGGTTTCGTAGAAAAATAAAATTTGTATAGAAAATTATAATGTCAATGGAAATTTAAAGGAATTTTATAAAAAAAAACAATTTTGACGAAATTTTTTAGAAAAATTTAATTGTAATGAAATTTTCTATAAAATGTCTATTTCCATTAAATTTTTGGAAAAAATATTCGTTGAAAAAAAATAATATTTTTCTGCAACTTTAATAAAATTTGCATTTGCATAAAGATGTTTGCAGAATATTTAAAAAAATGATTAGAAATTATGTCTTAGAATAATCTGCTGTTGGTGTAAAAATTGCACAAATTCAATTATAACGGTTACTTCATTACATCTTAATCAGACCTTCTTAAGTCATTTTTGTCAAAGTCAAAATCTCAATAAAAATTACCAATTAAAATATTTTAAATATAACATTTACAAAAAAAGGTAAGATATTTATTAAATGAACTCACGGCTATGTCCGTCCGTCTGTCTGGCTGGTGCATACGATAACTCTTGAAAGGAGTAACCGTTTGACTTCAAATTTGGTATGTGGTTATATTTTTTTCTATCTCTACCTAAGTTTGAAAAATGGGGAATTGGTAACTGTAATACCATATACTCGTATTACTCACAAAGTGAGGTTTTTAGTCGGCTTATTTGACTAAAATGTTCTTACTTGTTAATTCTTCCAAATGCGCATCTGTCTAACTTTAAATAAACGTTTCTTTTTTCTTCTTCTTTTCTTCCATGCAGCTCAATAGTTGCAATTTATTCCTAATAATATTTTATCAAATTTATTTGCAAAAAAAGAAAATTCACATTAAATTTCACCATAAACTTGGGGGTCATAATGTTACTCTCTAACAGAAAATGGCAAATGTCTCTGTCGGTCATCACGATCGCCCGTACAACTCAATAAGTCATTCAGTTCGGTTGGTTATTCAGTTACTGTGTTAATAACAGTTAAGCCTAATTTCATTTTGTTTTATTATTTTCTTAAGACATTTGCGGTGTGGAGTTTTTTATACATACATATAATACCCAAATCCCCCCAAATTGACCCCAAGTCTATAAGACATGAATTCAATTAATGCTATTCTCTGTGGTTTGTTGTTATTTTTTCATTACTTCTAATTCTAGTCTTCCTTACTTACCATATCCGTATGCACCAAGTCTAGGTCAGTGTCTTAAAATTTTTGCATTCACACATCATTCCATTATCCATGGATCATCACATTCGCAGCGATCTGCGCTTATCTGACGGCCTTTGCTGCAGTTCTTCGGAGTTCGCCATCCAAAGTTGTAATTAGAACGTCTCGTATTCGGTAAATGGTGTAATCAGAAATTTGTTGGCTGTTTTGTTGCCGCACTGCAGCAATGTGTTCTGTTCTGTTGTGTTGTATTTGCTGAAGTTTAAGTGTAATTATATTGCAATTAACTATAACTTTTTCCATGTTATTTGCATAATTTACGAGTTATAGCCTCTGAGGCTATTTCCATACACATGTATGGAATTCGTACGTACGGATACAATGAAAACAATTAGAATTTTTGAAAACATCCATTACATATCCGTTGTGTTCATTTTGTTCTAAGAGAAGAGAAAAAAAATCAAAAAAGAAAATTACTATTTGATTAGAGTGTCATAGGGTCTTCATTAGTTGATATGTATAAGAACACAAAAACAAAAGACTTAAGAAACGAACACGGAAGTTAGGTCGTATATGAAATATGCCTAACAAAGATAATAAATGTAAAATGACAATTTATGAATAATAATGGCAATTATGGTTCACATTCCGGGTAACAAGAGAAAGCAAACAAAAGACTTAAGCTGCAAACGTGAAAATATGGAAAACAGGTTATTATTGTTAACCAAGTTAGCAGGAAATAATATTTGTTATCTAAATTTCTTCAATTTAACTACTCGTGTTGTATGTCTAGTCACTGCTTGTATTTTCTGCTTCAATGTCAATTTTTTTTCTTTTGCTATCACAACATATAATCTTTTTGTAAAAAAATGATTTGTCTCTAGCTGACATCAAACCTGCTATTTTCCTCTTATAACATCTCTGAAAGTACACAATCCTTGAAAAGATTTCCACTGACAGACTGTGATAAAGGGAAATCTTTTACTTTTGTTGCAATACATTGTAGAGAAAAGCTCCCAAGAACCAATGCGATCCTTGTGACATTATCTTAAAGAAATATCTCTTTAATAAAAATTCTAAGCATTCTTGGCATTTTATTTGTATTGTTTGTACTCCTATCTCACAGATCATCTACTATCTGGCAAACAAGAATTGATTTGCCACAACATGCCGCTGCTTGCAGAAACAAAAAAAACAAGACAACTTTCCTGATGTGTGTGTGTGTACAGGAAAGATTTCTACCGTTTTACCTCTTGTTCGGTGGCAAGATTCACTTAAAACCAAAACCAACAACTTAACATTGACAGCAATACAAACCACAAAATCATCTTGAAAGGAAATAAGGTACATGACTGCATACAGACATATGTACATATGTACTTGTATTTATATGGACAGGCAATGGGTATGGACAAAAAGAACTTTACACTAATTGACGGTTTGTATAGAATAAATTATCCTCGGCCTCCAGTTAGAGTAAACATTTAGGCTACCCCGTCACACAGTGGTCAGTTTTGCAAAAAAAGATTATTATATACGATATTTGTATACCTTCATTTTAATGGGTCCACAGAACTCAAACGCGAGGGACATTTTGACATTTTTAAATTCTAATTATTCCAAATTATATTCAGTCAAAATTTGGTGTTTATCCGTCAACCCAATAAAAGTTATTCCACACACAGAATACAGTTTAGTTGCCTCAACCGAATTATTTGCCAACCGAATTTTGGTAGTTCTGCCTACTATCATGCGATTCCATCAGGACAAACAACATTTTGAGTGTGGTATACTTCTGCTTCCATTTTGATAACAATCATATTTGGTTGCGCCAACTACGAAAATGGTAGCTAAAATTATCTGTTGTATGTTGCCACAACCAAGTGTTTTAAAAAAATTGTTGCTCTGACAATATGTCAGTCATATACTACTGACAATTAATTAAAAACAGTTTTCATTAATTTTTATTTTATTTATTGAACAAAAAACCAAACAATTCATAAGAAAATTAAAAACTCCCATATTACAAATTCATCACTATTATGAGATGTGGAAATATTTGACACAAATTTTAGTACACAAAAAAAAAAACAAAACTTTTATGCAAATATCGCTTAACCCTTTGCTTTCAATTTCAGATTGTTGCTTTTATTTTTTATTTATGTAAAACATTTTGCACAACGTATTCTGCATTCCACACATTATTATTATCCACACTAGATTATTTTTGACTACATATACCGTTCTTGAACAAAATGTTGAAGATTTATTTATGTCGAGTAATTTTTTTTTGTCATGTATCAGCAAAAGAACAGCAACTAATCTTTCGGTTGTATTTCCCAAAATATATTTAATTATTCTGAATTTGGGAAATTATTGGAATAACCAAAAAAAAAAACGATTATTATTAATATCTTTCTGTTGTAGTAACCAATTATTCGTTGCAATAATAATCTTTGTTCTATTGATACAATTTCTGTTGTCAATAATAAAACATTGGTTGTCACAACCAAAAATCGATCATATGGTATTATAATGAAAGTTTAAAATTGGTTACCACAACTAACCGAGTGTCAATGAAAAAAACAATCTTAATTCGATTGATACAACCATCGATTTAGTTGCAAACATTTGTATTTGATCGTATCCATGTTATTATTGTTGTTTCAACTATTTATATATAAATACAACCGACACACGGTGTAGGTAATATACTTTTTGTTGCTGGTACTATATTTTTATTGTTACAATCGAATTCCAACCAATTATTTTACTGGGTGCTAAATAGTACAGGTCGTTCGGTTTGCTTTATAAAGGAATTCGGTGCAAATTTAAAAATGTCTATAAACTTTGATCGCCTCTCCTGCAAAACTACCTTTTTGCACTTAGCATGTTTTGGAATGGAGGTGTTTAAGCGACTTTTACTTAAACGGTCAAACGTTTTTTATCCGCCATAAGCGCCACAGTGAATCAGCACAGCTGAGCAACAACAGACGATAAAGTCACCATTGTGAATGATCTACAAAAAAAATGGAAATAATTTAATTTTTTTTCCGTTAATTTTTTCTTCGTAAATTGTCTATGTTTTGTGAAATTTGTAGATATAGCAACTTTCGTTCGAATTTAAATTTATATTGAAAACTAGCTGAGCCCGGTGCGCTTCGCTGCCCATGTCAAAATTCGCGCTGTAGAAACTGTATTTTATATCCGATCAGTACGAAATTCGGCAGAAAGAGGTTTGTTATTACATGAAGGAATACTGCCAAATTCGGAGAAAATCGGTTCAGATTTAGATATAGTCCCCATATATATGTTACCCCCGATTTGAAATTCAAGCGCTGTAGAAACTGTATTTTATATCCGATCAGTAAGAAATTCGGCAGAAAGAGGTTTCTTATTACATGAAGGAATGCCGCAAAATTCGGAGAAAATCAGTTCAGATTTAGATATAGCCCCCATATATATATGTTACCCCCAATTTGACATGTAAGCGCTGTAGAGACTGTCTTTTATATCCGATCAGTACGAAATTCGACAGAAACAGGTTTATATTTTACATGAATGAGTATTCTAGGAAAATCGATTCAGATTTATATATAACCTCCTTATATATGTTCCTCCAGATTTGGTTACAAAGCGCTATAGAAGTTGTACTTTACTTCCGATCATTACAAAGTTCTCCAGAAAGATTTTTCTCAATTTAGGAACGAATATTGCTTAATTTTGCGATTATCGGTTCAAAATACATTTACCAATTATTCCAAATTATTATCGCAATGACCCTTATCGCATTGTTAGGGAGGTGTAGGGTATTATATAGTCGACCCCGCCCGACTTTCTGCCTTTCCTTACTGGTATTAGTAATAAATTCACTGAATGAAAAAATACCGAATTCAGTGGAAAGTCCAGAAAATAGAAATGTATACTTATAAAATTTCCAAATTCTTGTTTCATTGATATTGCATCACATTATCATATTGCGATTGTATTGGAGTGAGCAGCTGTAATTATCGCATACCGAGCATTTTTGTTCATGTATTTCCTATATAATACTTGCAAGATATATCAAAATATGGGCTGGGCCACGCCCACTGGTCCTATTCCGCCCATTTGAAAGCCAATCACGTAGACTGCTACCAGATACATATACGCAAAATTTCAACACTCTCGCTAACAAAATGAGCAAGATAATTCAATTTCAAAATTTGGCTTATATGGGCGGTGGCCCGCCCATTGGTCAGATCCCGCCAATTTTTGGACCAATCACGTGGACTGTCACCAGATACATATCTACAACATGACAGCACTCTAGATAAAAAATTGTGCAAGTTATATCAATTTCAAAATTTGGATTATAAGGGCGGGGCCACGCCCATTGGTCCGATCCCTCCCATTTTCTGACCTATTACGTAGAATGCCACCAGAAACATATACACAACATTGCAGCACTCCCAATAGCAAATTGTGCAAGATATAAAAATTTCAAAATTTGGTCATTGTGGGCGGGGCCACGCCTATTGGTCCGAACCCGCCCATTTTTGGACCAATCACGTAGATCGCCAACGGATATATATACACAAAATTCCAGGTCTCTCGCTAACAAATTGTGCAAGATATCACATTTTTTAAATTTGGCTTATATGGGCGGTGCCACGCCCATTGGTTCGATCCCGCCCGTTTTTGGATCAATCACGTAGACTGCCACCGTTTACAGATACACAAAATTCCAGCACTCTCGCTAACAAATTGTGCAAAATATCTCAATTTCAAAATTTGGCTTATATGGGCGGGGCCACGCCCATTGGTCCGGTCCCGCCCATTTTTTCACCAATTACGTAGAATGCCACCAGATACATATACGCAACATTGCAGCACTCCCGCTAGCAAATTGTGCAAGATATCAAAATTTTGTCTATGTGGGCGGGGCCACGCCCATTGGTCCGATCCCGCCCATTTTTGGACCAATCACGTAGACTGCCACCGTTTACATATACACAAAATTCCAGCACTCTCGCTAACAAATTGTGCAAAATATCTCAATTTCAAAATTTGGCTTATATGGGCGGGGCCACGCCCATTGGCCCGATTCCGCCCATTTTTGGAAAATTCACATAATCTGCCATTAAATGCATACAAACAAAATTTCAGCACTATACCTATAATAGGAGCAGAAATATCGGATTTTTAACCTGCGATTTGTATGGGAGGTACCACGCCCCTTTGTCCAATTAATTTTTTTTTTCTATATAAACCATCTCGTGAAAATTTAGAATCGAATAAAAAAAATCATCCAAATCGCTCCAGCCGTTCTGACGTGATGCCATTACACAGATGGACCGTTTCATTTTTATATATATAGATAAAAAATGCTAACACAATTCAAATTAAAAGATATTTTGAAACTAAACACCAAACTGTCGTCTATGGTTAAAAAGTAAATAAATGGCTATAGGGTGGGCTATATTCGCAGAAATTTTGCAATACTAACAGTGGGTAGCCAAATGAAAGAAGATTTTGTTTCGATTCTGTATAAAAAACCTTACATACGTTGAAAAGAACGCGAGTGTTCTTAGATACAAGGTGAGGACAAAAAAATGTATGACGGTATCAACGATTTTTGTATATTTGCAAATAGTACATGTTATTCAATTGTTTATATAGTTTATGTTATGATAAAAGTAATTTTTTTCTGATGGAATCACAGATTTCAATTCGTGTAAATGCTTGACCGTGGTGTAGAGGTTGTTGTTCAAAAATATTGAATTTCGCGATTAGTTTCAATGTTTTTTTATATTTTAATGTTATTTAAACGTACAGTTTTCTACCTTTTCTGTGTTGACCTAATCATGTGTTTTCAAGAAATTACATTTCGCGATTTTTGCAAATATTTTAATTTAACTCGAACATAGTGTTTATTCTGTTAACAAATTGCATTTCGCGATATTTGGCAATATTTTTGCAAATATTTTAATGTCACTTGAAAATAGTGTTTTCTACCTTTCTGTGTTATTCACTTTACGTTATTTTAAAAAAATATTTGCAAATTTTCTTAATTTAATTTGAACGTAGTGTTTTCTACCTTTTCTGCGATACCCATACCAAGGTAAATAGTTTAGACGTTTTGTAGATATCACACATTTTTCTCATATCGATACCTCCATTCTAAACTATGCTAAGTGCAAAAAGGTAGTTTTTCAGGAAAGGCGATCACAGTTTGATTAATTTTTTAAATTTCTGTGGAATCCCTTTGTAATGGATATTGAACGAGCTGTACTGTTTTGTGGATATCTTCTGATCGGATTAAAGGATAAACATTAAATTTTGACTGTATATAATTTGGAATATTTAGAAGTTAAAAATGCAATCTCCCTAAAAACATGCTAAGTCGACTTAGCATGTTTTAGAATGGAGGTATCGATATGTGCATTGAACATGCATTCAACGTTATAACGTCTTGAATAAAACTCGCAAATTATAATAAAAAAAATTATTCTGTGTTTTTTAATTTAAAATTTTAAAAATGAATTAATTTTCTCGTGATATTGCGCATTTTAGGTAATATTATGTATTCTGGGATGCAGTCAAAAGCATAAAATTTTCGCTATAAACATGTTATGTCTTGCAACTACTTTGCAATATACTTTATGAAGTAGAGTCCACTCTTCACAGTAGGCATCGTAAACTTCGCTTAAGAAGGTTTATGAGTGTTACACGGGCTTGCAAAATGCATCGAAATTGAAATTTCTTCCGCGGTTTTGATGTAAGCAAAGGGTTTTCCAATAAGAGTGATATGATTTCTTTGAAAAAAAAACACACTTATTGTTAAGGAAACTCAAAAGTTTTTTATTTAATGTGAAGCACGAGGGCTGCTATATATATTTTCTCGTACAATTGATACAATTAAGATCTAAATAAAACGTCATTCAAATGGCCTCCACGACTACTTCTGCAGGAACGAATTCGATGAAACCAATTTTCGAGCACTTTTTCTACTAAATCAAGTCGTATGTCATGAATGGCACGTTCAATATTGACTTGTAAAGTTTGAAGAGAGTCTGGTTTATTTCGAAAGGCCAATGACTTCAAATAACCCCACATGAAATAGTCTAATGGTGTTAAATCACAACTTCTTGGAGGCCATTCAATATCACAATTTCTTGAAATAATCGAATCTCCAAAATTTTCTCGCAACAATTCAATTGTTTCATTTGCTGTGTGGCACGTAGCACCAATCAATCAATGGCAAAAAGATAGCTCTTAATGAGAGCTAAAATATTGCTCATGGGTGTCAAGGTCGTAGGTCGACTGAAAAGTTTTTTTTTTGGATTAAAAAAAAAATGGACTAACCATAATTTTCAAATGTGAACGGAAAGTTTATTTTTGCTCTAGCTCCTTTACGGTACGTCGGATCGGGAATCGGTCAATGGCAAGAAGATAGCTCTTAACGAGGGCTCATGGGTGTCAAGCTCGTAGGTCGACTATAAAGTGTTTTTTATACCCTACACCACACTGTGGTACAGGGTATTATAACTTTGTGCATTTGTTTGTAACACCCAAAAGGAGAAGAAATAGACCCATCGTTTATTATACCGATCGACTTAGAATCACTTTCTGAGTTGATTTAGCTATGTCCGTCTGTCCGTCTGTCTGTCTGTCTGTCTGTCCGTCTGTCTGTCTGTCCGTCTGTCTGTCTGTGCATGTATTCTTGTAATCAAAGTACAGGTCGCAATTATGGTCCGATCTCGACGAAACTTTACACATATCTTTTTTTTGGCCCAAGGACGATCCCTATTGAATTTGGTTAAAATCGGTTCAGATTTAGATATAGCCCCCATATATATGTTACCCCCGATTTCACATGTAAGCGCTGTAAAAACTGTATTTTATATCCGATCAGTGCAAAATTTGGCAGAAAGAGGTTTCTTATTACATGAAGGAATACTGCTAAATTCGGAGAAAATCGGTTCAGATTTAGATATAGCCCCCATATATACGTTACCCCCGATTTGACTTGTAAGCGCTGTAAAAATGTTATTTTATATCCGATCACTATGAAATTCGGCAGAAAGAGGTTTCTTATTATATGAATGAACACTGTTAAATTTGGAAGAAATCGGTTCAGATTTAGATATAGCCCCCATATATACGTTACCCCCGATTTGACATGTAGGCGCTGTAGAGACTGTATTTTATATGCGATCAGTACGAAATTCGACAGAAGGAGGTCTTTTTACATGAATGAGTATTCAGGGTAGATCAGTTCAGATTTATATTGATTGTTCCTCCTGATTTGGTATCAAACCGCTATAGAAGTTGTATTTTACTTCCGATCATTTAAAATTTTCCAGAAAGATGTTTCTCAATTTAGGAACGAATATTGCTTAATTTAGCGATTATCGTTTCAGAATTAGATAATATGTTTCTACCCATTTACCAATTATTCCAAATTATTATGGCAATGACCCTTATCGCATTGTTAGGGAGGTGTAGGGTATTATATAGTCGGCCCCGCCCGACTTTCTGCCTTTCCTTACTGGTTTTATTATGATAATATTGGTGTGGATCAATTATGTATGGAACAAAATATCGCCCAAAATGCCGCTGCGACCTAGGCGGCACACGTCCATCCGATGGTTCAAATTTTCGATGACGCTGAGGTATAATTGAGGTTCTATGCCGTTAATGTGCCGAATTATCTCATTCTTTAGCTCTTGAATTGTTGCTGGCTTATCGACGTACACCCTTTCTTTCAAATAACCCCAAAAAAAAGAAGTCCAACGGTGTCAAATCACATGATCTTGGCGGCCAATTGACATCGCCACGACGTGAGATAACACGGCCATTGAATTTGTTGCGCAAAAGAGCCATTGTTTCCTTAGCTGTGTGGCCACTTGCCACATATTGTCCACATCCATATCTTCTAATTCGGGCCATAAAAAGTTCGTTATCATCTCACGATAGCGAACACTATTCACAGTAACTGCCTGACCGGCCTCATTTCGAAGAAGTATGGCCCGATGACGTCGCCAGCCCATAAGCCGCACCAAACGAACTGGGCCAGCATGCACAGGTGTTTTCACATCTCCTACAGACCCGGTTTGCTGAAATTTGCGCACAATTCTCCCGATTGTGGACACATTTGGTCGATTATGCAGATCAAAAAAACATTACGAAGTGCACGAAATGAATTTTGATTTGAACTCCCATTTTCGTAAAAGGCTTAAAAAACTTTAACTCTTTGCTCGATTGTGTACCTTTCCATGATTCAAATTGATTTAGTCTGAAATTGAGAAATGTCAAATGAAATGCAAAAAAACGTGACGTTTAGGTGTGGTTCACATTCAACATCGGCCCTTACATTTTAACCACCCTTTATTTTTATACCCTACACCACACTGTGGTACAGGGTATTATAGCTTTGTGCATTTGTTTGTAACACCCAAAAGGAGAAGAAATAGACCCATCGTTTATTACACCGATCGACTTAGAATCACTTTCTGAGTTGATTTAGCTATGTCCGTCTGTCCGTCTGTGCATGTATTCTTGTAATCAAAGTACAGGTCGCAATTATGGTCCGATCTCGACGAAACTTTACACATATCTTTTTTTTGGCCCAAGGACGATCCCTATTGAATTTGGTTAAGATCGGTTCAGATTTAGATGTAGCCCCCATATATATGTTAGCCCCGATTTAACATGTAAGCGCTGTAAAAACTTTATTTTATATCCGATCAGTATGAAATTCGGCAGAAAGAGGTTTCTTATTACATGAAGGAATACTGCCAAATTCGGAGAAAATCGGTTCGGATTTAGATATAGCCTCCATATATATGTTACCCCCGATTTCACATGTAAGCGCTGTAAAAACTGTATTTTACATCCGATCAGTATGAAATTCGTGAGAAAGAGGTTTCCTATTATATGAATGAATACTTTTAAATTTGGAAGAAATCGGTTCAGATTTAGATATAGCCCTCATATATACGTTACCCCCGATTTGACATGTAAGCGCTGTAAAAATGTTATTTTATATCCGATCAGTGCGAAATTCGGCAAAGAGAGGTTTCTTATTACATGAAGGAATACTGCTAAATTCGGAGAAAATTGGTTCAGATTTAGATATAGCCCCCATATATATGTTACCCCCGATGTGACATGTAAGCGCTGTAAAAACTGTATTTTATATCCGATCAGTGCGAAATTCGGCAGAAAGTGGTTTCTTATTACATGAAGGAATACTGCCAAATTCGGAGAAAATCGGTTCAGATTTAGATATAGCTCCCATATATATGTTACCCCCGATTTGACATGTATGCGCTGTAGAGACTGTATTTTATATCCGATCAGTACGAAATTCGACAGAAAGAGGTTTCCTATTATATGAATGAACACTTTTAAATTTGGAAGAAATCGGTTCAGATTTAGATATAGCCCCCATATATACGTTACCCCCGATTTGACATGTGAGCGCTGTAAAAATGTTATTTTATATCCGATCAGTGCGGAAGTCGGCAAAAAGAGGTTTCTTTCTACATGAAGGAATACTGCCAAATTCGGAGGTTTCTTATTACATGACGGAATACTGCCAAATTCGAAGAAAATCGGTTCAGATTTAGATATAGCTCCCATATATATGTTACCCCCGATTTGACATGTATGCGCTGAATAGACTGTATTTTATATCCGATCAGTACGAAATTCGACAGAAGGAGGTATTTTTACATGAATGAGTATTCAGGGAAGATCGGTTCAGATTTATATTAAAGCTCCATATATATGTTCCTCCTGATTTGGTATCAAACTGCTATAGAAGTTGTATTTTATTTCCGATCATTAAAATTTTCCAGAAAGATGTTTCTCAATTTAGGAACGAATATTGCTTAATTTAGCGATTATCGTTTCAGAATTAGATAATATGTTTCTACCCATTTACCAATTATTCCAAATTATTATGGCAATGACCCTTATCGCTTTGTTAGGGAGGTGTAGGGTATTATATAGTCGGCCCCGCCAGACTTTCTGCCTTTCCTTACTGGTTTTTTATTTAAAAAAATGGACTTAGCGCGCGAAAAGTTGCAATTGGAGAACGATTATTTTGATAATAAAAACAAGAAACAACCTTGAGTCCCAACAAAATGTTAGTAAATTTATTTATTTGCACTGGACTGTAGGTCCTATAAAAGCATTACTCTGAACAAAATTTTAAGTATTTGTGTGACTGGTATTAAAGTTATACGCTGTTAACTTTTGGTACAAAATGGTCCACTTGTATGGGAGTTACCAAAATGGGCGTGCCAATAAGCCCACTTTTCAGTGGTCTCTAGGTACTATAAAAGCATTGTACAATATTTAAAGTATTTTTGTGCACTGGTATTAAAGTTATAAGCTGGTAACTTTTGGTACAAAATGGTCCATTTGTGTGGTAGGTACCAAAAGGGCGTGCCAATAACGCCCACATTTCTCTGGTACTTTAAAAGCATTACACTGTACAAAATTTCAAGTATTTGTATTCACTGGTATTAAAGTTAAAATCTGTTAACTTTTGGTACAAAATGGTCCATTTGTGTGGGAGGTAACAAAAAGGCAGTGGCCACTTCGCCCATTTTTCTCGGGGTGATAGCGACTAATAAACTAATACCATGTAAGAAATTTCAGAAGATTCGAGTAAGTAGTATAGAAGTTATTAAATAATTAATATTTCACTATAAGTTATCCCATTGTGGGGGAGGTACTAGAAGGAGTGGACTTACATGGCCCATCCTCGAATTTTGCCGGAGATAGAGAAAAATATTACCGCGTACCAAATTTGAAGTCAATCGGGTACTCCTTTCGAGAGTTATCGTGCGCACCAGCCAGCAGACAGACAGACGGACGGACGGACATTGCTCAAATGACTTTAAATGACCCAAGACTCGTTTCCGCCGAACATACTTAGGCTCTTAGGTCACTTCTTCGATGTGGTAAACTTTTGGCTCGTAGCAAATGATATATCGCGACCTAAGAATGTAAAGGTGTTAAAATTTTACAGGAGAGGCAACAAACTTACTGTATATAAATGTTTTTATAAGGGTATATGGACTTAGCGCTTTTACGATTCAGCTATTAAAGATGACCAAGTATGATTTCTTTGGATTTTTGTTTTCAAATCGATGTATATCCAACTTATCTTACGTTCCGCTTCAAAAAATACATTTTGGCAAAAAGTGGACTTAGTGCCTTTTCACTCTTAGGTCGCGATATACCCTCCTCTCTAAAGTGAGGGGATAAAAACGACCACAAATTCTGATATGGGGTACCTTTCCTGGATATTTAATCGAACGAATTTCGTATTAACTAATAATGACTTGTTGAAAAGCATATTTTTCGGCTAAGAACATTAAAAATTACCAAAATATGGCACCCTTTTCTAGATATGAAAACATTAGGTATTTACGAATATGGTTTTTTTGAATTTTCAAAATTAGTTTTTTGGCGGAAAAAGGGACGAGTTTGATAAAATCATAGACCCAGAGGATAACTAATAACTCATAAATGCATACTTTTTCGGGTAAAATGTCCAAAAATCCAAAATTGGGTACTTCTTCCGTAGAAGAACTTCTGAACTAAAGTCGTCCCCACTCCAAAATGTACACCATCGGTAGAGAACATGTGGACCATTTTTTATAAAAAATTTAAGGAAAAAAATTAAATCGATTCAGAGATTATTACCCATATTTAGATTCCTTAGAACATAGGGTCATGTCTTCGTAGCGCGTGTCCGACCCATTAATACCAGTACATACAAATACTTGAAATTTTGTGCAGTGTAATGTTTTTATAGTACTTACAGTACAAAGTGGGCGTTATTGTCACGCCCCTTCTAGTATCTCTCACAGAAATGGTAACAATTTTTTGAAATGTTAAAACTCTTTATTTATATAGTTACTTCAATGGGTTTCTCATTTTTAACATTTCACAAAATCGATACAATTTGTGTGAGAGGTACTAGAAGGGGCATGGCAATAGCGCCAACTTTGTACTGGACTGTAGGTACTGTAAAAACATTACACTGCACAAAATTGCAAGTATTTGTATACACTGGTAATAATGTCATAAGCTGTTAATTTTTTGTACCAATTGGTCACTGTGTGGGGGGTATCAAAAGGTGCGTCGCATTTTCGTTCTTTTTTGTCCAACTTATAGAGACGGTAAAATGATTACTATGTATGAAATTTTACGGAATTCCCATGAGTAGTATAGAAGTTATAAGAGCCCAGCCAGAAATTTATGACGGTACCACAAAAAAAGCGTTGTGAAATCACTGTTTTGGGACGCTTTCACAACGCTTGCTCACAATGTCTTTAAAACGCTATTTCATGATGGATTTACAATGCTTTGAGAATAATTAATCCTTTTAGGAATGTGGTATCTAAGTTAGCGATTAAATCGATACATCCATTCCAAAACATGATAAGTCGAAATAGCTAGGTTTTTAGTGTACTGTGTATAAAAGCAAAAATGGTACTTAATAACATTTTTAAAGTTACGTCACCAGCAACTCATAAAACATATGAGTTGTGTGGCTTTCCAATTATTTAAGTCTAATGAATTAAACGATTTTCTATGAAATTCATGTGGAACATCTTTTCCTGCAAAAAATTAGGCTTATTTCCGAAATAAACGAAAACACATATGGATTTCGTCAAAACTTACGATTTCGTTATCAAAATTTAGAAGTTCCTATAAGGAACTATTATTTTTGTTAAAGTGGAAATTGTCTTTTTTTAAATACTGCAGGATTCGCTTTTACAGTGCATCTCTGACATGCAAAAAACCCAGTCCTACCTGTACAACTCCAGGAGACCTTTGGTAGAAGTGGACTGTATTAATTGTTGAAACTCACAAATTGTAAACAGTTATATATGTATGTGTTTTATGTAAAGAGACAGAAAGAAAGGCAAGTGTTGGTTTGTATTTAGTATGGAACAGTAAGGGTCGCTGCTGCTTACCGCTTTAGTAGGTGAATCCAAAGTGAATTTGCGGTGCAGAGCGAACAATAGAAAAACCTTAGAAGAGACAATTCAGCAAAGATACAACTGGAAACAGTAAGGAAGGTGGCAGCCCTTTATCCATTTGAGTAAAAGCTTTTGCCTTCGTGGCAAGGAATGGATAAAGGGTTCCCATCTACACGGGGAAAAATCGCCTTTTTTGATATGTTTGAATCGAAAGAAAATATATTTGGAACACTAATTTTTAAATATTATATATTTCTTAGCAAATAAATTTTATTTGAAAATCAATAAAATATATTTGGAAAGCATATATAAATATATTACAACAAATTATATTTCCAACTAATTTTGTCAAATAAAATATGTGTTTAAATACAAATAAAATTATTATTTAGGAATGTTTCCAAATTAATTTTATTTAAAAAAGATTTCCAAAATTTGACTTTCGAATTTCAGTTTTAATTTTTCCTTGGATTCGAATTGTACCTCCCAGTTATGATACCATATGCAGCATTAACTTCTGGTTTAAATCAATCATTTCAAATTACTGAGTATTCCAAGTCATCATTAGTTGTTAATCCTCTAAGTACTTTATATTGATCCAAGATTATACGATTTCAATTATTATTATTTATTATTTTTACGAACATTAAAAATTTCTAAAAATTTAACAACTACTGAAAAATTAAAAACAATTTATGTATTTTATGAATACTTAAATGCAAATAAATATTTGTTTCGGAAATAACAGTCGCATTGGGATGTAAACAAATATTTGTTTAGAACAACATCTTCCCAAATACACAATTTTTGTGTGCACCAAATATTATATGTTTAGAGTGTACCCTAAATATATATATGTTTCAAGCCGAATATGTTTGGGGCAATATACTACAGAATCGATTTTTTTTCAGCGTGTAGACGAAAAGTAACAGTGTTATATGGAATTCAGACTTAGAATTATAGGGATTAATAACTAATTCGACTTCATTTTAATTCAGTTGATTTAATTCATATATGTAAAAGTGTATACTAAAATTATGTTGTTGTTGAACCTGGGTTCAACACTACCTTTACAACATCTCAAGAATGAACAAGCTGGTATGTTGCAGGAAAATTTTAATATTAAGTATGAATTGTTTTTGTAGCAGCTTGGAGACGCTGATTACACTATGCAACAAATTAACACTTTTTGAAAAATACACGGACTTGACAGTATAGGTTCGATTATACTATCAAAGGGTAGTATAACCCTATACTCGGTTTGGCGAAATTGGTGACCAATTTTTTTTATGGGCCCCCAAAGTTTATGAAAATCAGTAGGCCAATCGAAAAAGGTGTCATCAGCTTTTGTCCAACAACTAATTCCGACTTGGTGATACCGCTTAACTATGTTTGGCAATAATGTAGCTAAGAATATGCTGAACTAAGTTTCTTAGTATTTTTTGCGAAAAAAAATTTTTCGGTACCTTTTTTTTGAAAAAGTGAAGGGAAAAAATATTTTTTTTCACTTTTTTCAGCATAACTTCCGGGGACTCGTAATTATTCACTAGCAATGCTTGGCAAAATTGTAGCCAACGTAAATCTGAACAACTTTTGTGAACATATTAATACAATCTGAACGTGTCTAGGCACCATAAATAGCTCAAAAAACCACATTGTACCCCAAAAATGTAAGTATTTCACTGTTATGTAACAAAAATATATTTTTTTGGTATAGGGCATGTACAGCAACTTTATAGAACATATTAAGGCCAATATTTTTGTAGAACATTAACCCTCTAGCTCCCCCACATAACTGTAATTTTTGGCCCCATTTTAACAAATCGTAGAAAAGACCCCTTAAAAGGGGGAGGGCACAATGTCGTTTTTTGAGCTATTTATGGTGCCTAGACACGTTCAGATTGTATTAATATGTTCAGAAAAGTTGTTCAGATTTACGTTGGCTACAATTTTGCCAAGCATTGTTAGTGAACAATTACGAGTCCCCGGAAGTTATGCGGAAAAAGTGAAAAAAATATTTTTTTCCTTCACTTTTTCAAAAAAAAGTACCGGAAAAAATTTTTTTTCGCGAAAAATGTTAAGAAATTTTATTCAGCATATTCTTAGCTACATTATTGCCAAACATAGTTAAGCGGTATCACCAAGTCTGAATTAGTTGTTCGACAAAAGCAGATGACACCTTTTTCGAGGGGCCCATTGATTTTCAGAATTTTGGAGGCCCATAAAACAAAATTGGTCACCAATTTCGCCAAACCGAGTATAGGGTTATACTACCCTTTGATAGTAGAATCGAACCTATACTGTCAAGTCCGTGTATTTTTTCACTGTTGGACAGTGTTATGAATTAAAAATCATTGCCATTTAAATGATTAACTTAACAAATAAATAATTTATTTCATTACATACATCGATTTCTAAATACGAAAATTTTTTTGGGATTTATTACCTTCAAACAATCGGAAAAGCGCCTTGAATTTTGTTGTTACAGCGCTTCAACAGCGTTGTAAAATACCGCCGTCACACCGTATATCGGTGTTATTATTTTGACGCTTTTACAACGCTTTATCCCACCGTGTTATGACGGTTCACAGTGCTTTCACGACGCTTTGAGGATGGTATTTTTCTGGCTGGGAGTTTTAACATGCCCCAAAATGTCAACCATTTGTGGTGGAGGTACCACAAAGAGTAGGCTAATATGGTTGTCTATCAAACATAAACTGGGTTTGAATAAAATATTACCACATACGAAATTTTAAGTCATTCAGTCCTTTCCAGGGTTATGGTTAGCACTTTTCAGGATAATCCAGGACATTTTCTTCCTTTTGATGTCCTTAATACAGAAAAATTCGTTACTTAATATATAATTCTTAGAGAGGATGTTAAAATCTTTCAAATGGCACTTACAGTATCGGACAATACTGGACTAAATTCATACTTCTGTTCAATTGCCAAAATCTGAAAACTATCAATGATATATTTCAAAAATTTTACCTATTGTCTAAGAAATTGCATCAATTTAACAACAAAAAATGGCAATTTGGCTGCTCAAATTATTTGAAATTAAAAATTAATTTCACAAAAAAACAAAAAGGTCTAAAATTCACACGACAAAACATATTGGACTATGGCATTTCTGCTAAGATTTTGTGGAAAACTGTTTATTATCAAGGACGGCGTTGCTTCTTTTTTGCATGGAATCAATACCATTTCGTGTTATCTTTGAATCTCCACATACGCTTTATAGTATAAAGGGTTCAATATTTTATTAACTAATATATACTGTATATCATTCAATCTGATATTCCGTTAAAAAGATATATCGACTTCAAAATAGCTAAAATTGTAAAAAAAGATTAGATGGCCAATTTGGCACCCTATAAAATCGAATTGCTCTGCATTTGGTCATAACTCCGTAGTGTCTTGTAGTGTACGCGTTCAAATCTAAATTCATAAATATTCAGAGTGGGTCGGTTTCCTTTGGAATTACCCCAATACTTTCCATATAGTTAGGCACTTTTTTGGATGATTTTTGAAATCATCCATTTTTGTGTCATGATTTTTTAAATAGTATTGGCATATCCTTCTAAAACTTCGCATTTTTGATTCATATATCGCAAATTTTTTTTCCATATTTTGCATATTGCAAATATGCAAAAAAATAATTAAAAATATGCACCTCTTTTTCGATTTCTTTTTCTTTGAAACGAATTTTGGTCCAATCAGAATTTTTCTATCAATCTGCAAAAAATATGGAATTGCATATAATCCGAGGTCTAATAATGTTCTGGGCAAAGTATGCGTACTCGTCCAGCAATTTCTAGTATCAACACAAATTTACAGATTCATTCAAACACAATATGCTCATAACGTCAACCTTATGGCATCTTCCAGACGATGTACCATACATGTTACATTACTCACAAAGTGAGGGTATATGTTAGTCGGTTTTCCCGACAGGAATTTCTTACATGTTTCTATTTTTTTAGTAATTTGCATGGTGCACTTAATACAACCATTACACCAAGTTTCACTAAAATCTGTGATATCAACCAAACATATCACTGATATCAATATCTGTGATCACTTAACATAGAAATGCTCACAATACAATTTATTAAATATTACTTTAACAATTTGTACAATTGGGGGTATGTTTTAAAACAGATCATTGCATATCCTTTTTTATTATTATAAACCTTTGGTTAAATACTACATATCACAATATGCATATCACAAATATGCAAAAAAAAAAAAATGTGCACCTGTTTTTCGATTTCTTTGAAAAGAATTTTGGACCAATCAGAATTTTTTTATCAATCTGCAAAAAAATATGGAATTGCATATAATCCGAGGTCTAATAATGTTCCGGGCAAAATATGCGTACTCGTCCAGACATTTCTAGTATCCACACAAATTTACAGATTCATTCAAACACAATATGCTCATAACGTCTGCAGCAATCATCTAGATGTTTTCATAGACTAGCGAAGAATGCAATTTTTTCAACCTTATGGCATCTCCCATACGATGTACTATACATGTTACATTATTCACAAAGAGAGGGTATATGTTAGTCGGTTTTCCCGACTGGAATTTCTTACATGTTTCTATTTATTTTTTTTAATAATTTGCATGGTGCACTTAATACAAACCTTATACAAAGTTTCACTAAAATCCGAGATATGAACAAAAAATACTGTGATCACTTAACATAGAAATGCTCATAATACAATTTATTAAATATTACTTTAACAATTTGTACTATTGGGGGTATGTTTTAAAACAGATCATTGCATATCCTTTTTATACCCTACACCACACTGTGGTACAGGGTATTATAACTTTGTGCATTTGTTTGTAACACCCAAAAGGAGAAGAAATAGACCCATCGTTTATTATACCGATCGACTTAGAATCACTTTCTGAGTTGATTTAGCTATGTCCGTCTGTCCGTCTGTCTGTCTGTCTGTCTGTCTGTCCGTCTGTCTGTCTGTCCGTCTGTCTGTCTGTGCATGTATTCTTGTAATCAAAGTACAGGTCGCAATTATGGTCCGATCTCGACGAAACTTTACACATATCTTTTTTTTGGCCCAAGGACGATCCCTATTGAATTTGGTTAAAATCGGTTCAGATTTAGATATAGCCCCCATATATATGTTACCCCCAATTTCACATGTAAGCGCTGTAAAAACTGTATTTTATATCCGATCAGTGCAAAATTTGGCAGAAAGAGGTTTCTTATTACATGAAGGAATACTGCTAAATTCGGAGAAAATCGGTTCAGATTTAGATATAGCCCCCATATATACGTTACCCCCGATTTGACTTGTAAGCGCTGTAAAAATGTTATTTTATATCCGATCACTATGAAATTCGGCAGAAAGAGGTTTCTTATTATATGAATGAACACTGTTAAATTTGGAAGAAATCGGTTCAGATTTAGATATAGCCCCCATATATACGTTACCCCCGATTTGACATGTAGGCGCTGTAGAGACTGTATTTTATATGCGATCAGTACGAAATTCGACAGAAGGAGGTCTTTTTACATGAATGAGTATTCAGGGTAGATCAGTTCAGATTTATATTGATTGTTCCTCCTGATTTGGTATCAAACCGCTATAGAAGTTGTATTTTACTTCCGATCATTAAAATTTTCCAGAAAGATGTTTCTCAATTTAGGAACGAATATTGCTTAATTTAGCGATTATCGTTTCAGAATTAGATAATATGTTTCTACCCATTTACCAATTATTCCAAATTATTATGGCAATGACCCTTATCGCATTGTTAGGGAGGTGTAGGGTATTATATAGTCGGCCCCGCCCGACTTTCTGCCTTTCCTTACTGGTTTTATTATGATAATATTGGTGTGGATCAATTATGTATGGAACAAAATATCGCCCAAAATGCCGCTGCGACCTAGGCGGCACACGTCCATCCGATGGTTCAAATTTTCGATGACGCTGAGGTATAATTGAGGTTCTATGCCGTTAATGTGCCGAATTATCTCATTCTTTAGCTCTTGAATTGTTGCTGGCTTATCGACGTACACCCTTTCTTTCAAATAACCCCAAAAAAAAGAAGTCCAACGGTGTCAAATCACATGATCTTGGCGGCCAATTGACATCGCCACGACGTGAGATAACACGGCCATTGAATTTGTTGCGCAAAAGAGCCATTGTTTCCTTAGCTGTGTGGCCACTTGCCACATATTGTCCACATCCATATCTTCTAATTCGGGCCATAAAAAGTTCGTTATCATCTCACGATAGCGAACACTATTCACAGTAACTGCCTGACCGGCCTCATTTCGAAGAAGTATGGCCCGATGACGTCGCCAGCCCATAAGCCGCACCAAACGAACTGGGCCAGCATGCACAGGTGTTTTCACATCTCCTACAGACCCGGTTTGCTGAAATTTGCGCACAATTCTCCCGATTGTGGACACATTTGGTCGATTATGCAGATCAAAAAAACATTACGAAGTGCACGAAATGAATTTTGATTTGAACTCCCATTTTCGTAAAAGGCTTAAAAAACTTTAACTCTTTGCTCGATTGTGTACCTTTCCATGATTCAAATTGATTTAGTCTGAAATTGAGAAATGTCAAATGAAATGCAAAAAAACGTGACGTTTAGGTGTGGTTCACATTCAACATCGGCCCTTACATTTTAACCACCCTTTATTTTTATACCCTACACCACACTGTGGTACAGGGTATTATAGCTTTGTGCATTTGTTTGTAACACCCAAAAGGAGAAGAAATAGACCCATCGTTTATTACACCGATCGACTTAGAATCACTTTCTGAGTTGATTTAGCTATGTCCGTCTGTCCGTCTGTGCATGTATTCTTGTAATCAAAGTACAGGTCGCAATTATGGTCCGATCTCGACGAAACTTTACACATATCTTTTTTTTGGCCCAAGGACGATCCCTATTGAATTTGGTTAAGATCGGTTCAGATTTAGATGTAGCCCCCATATATATGTTAGCCCCGATTTAACATGTAAGCGCTGTAAAAACTTTATTTTATATCCGATCAGTATGAAATTCGGCAGAAAGAGGTTTCTTATTACATGAAGAAATACTGCCAAATTCGGAGAAAATCGGTTCGGATTTAGATATAGCCTCCATATATATGTTACCCCCGATTTCACATGTAAGCGCTGTAAAAACTGTATTTTACATCCGATCAGTATGAAATTCGTGAGAAAGAGGTTTCCTATTATATGAATGAATACTTTTAAATTTGGAAGAAATCGGTTCAGATTTAGATATAGCTCCCATATATATGTTACCCCCGATTTGACATGTATGCGCTGTATAGACTGTATTTTATATCCGATCAGTACGAAATTCGACAGAAGGAGGTATTTTTACATGAATGAGTATTCAGGGAAGATCGGTTCAGATTTATATTAAAGCTCCATATATATGTTCCTCCTGATTTGGTATCAAACTGCTATAGAAGTTGTATTTTATTTCCGATCATTAAAATTTTCCAGAAAGATGTTTCTCAATTTAGGAACGAATATTGCTTAATTTAGCGATTATCGTTTCAGAATTAGATAATATGTTTCTACCCATTTACCAATTATTCCAAATTATTATGGCAATGACCCTTATCGCTTTGTTAGGGAGGTGTAGGGTATTATATAGTCGGCCCCGCCCGACTTTCTGCCTTTCCTTACTGGTTTATTGTTATAAATACTATAAACGAAAGAGTTAAGCAACGAACTTCGAAATATATTGAGTTGACTACTGTGCACCGTGTATTTTGTACATATAAATGCATTTGTGGACAAAATTTACAAGCGGCTATAAGAGTCACACTTAACGATTTTCTTGTTTACGCCAAAAGGAAAACCACGAATATTCCTGCCATAAAATAACCTCCAACAAAAGCATTTTTACAACATGACCATCATCACCGTCACCGCCACATCCACAGGTACTTGTCCCGTGGAATCAACTGCATTAGAAAAACAACTAGAAACACTTTTTCATCAGAGGAAAAGATCCACTTGGCGTTCTAACTTAACCGCGCCAACCCACAAGAACCAAATTCTCTCACCACAAAATGCTCAATGTTATGGCTAAAATGCTGGAAACAAACAACTGAACAAATAAAAGCCAAAAACGGTGTAACGCTTCGTTGCACTTTGCTTACAATGGGGGTGGGTGGGGGACACCTTAGTCGTCCGAGAAAAAAAAAACTGAGATGCCCCAGCTGAGGAGGGGCAGAAAAAACAAGACTCTTAATGTTCAAAGTTGTGAATTTGCGAATTTTCTTTTTTTGTTGTTGGAGATGTTGTTTGGATTTTCCTCACTCATTTGACTGTATCGCTGTTGGTGGGTGGTCAGGTGAAACAATACAACACAACATCTCCAGCCAACAATACACATAGAGACTTATGCCCCATAACAACCACAGTCGCCGCAAACACCAACACCACCACCCAGTCGATCTCCGATCTCTCGCATAGCTGATTGCTTAGGCAACAAGTGGCACGGGCAAGAAGAGCTTCATTTTTCCACAAAACGAATTTTCCTTACAAATCGTTTGAAAATCTTATTTAAATACGTCGTGCTTCTGTTAGAAAGCAGTCAGTCTGTTCGTTGTTCTTAATCATTGCGGTTATTCCTCTTCTTCGTCATGTTTTTCTTTTAACTTTGGATACAAACTCTAATACTCGAAGGAAAAACCAAAGATAGAAAATTCTATGGACATTGTGGATAAATTGAATATTATGGACATTTTTGAATAAATGTGAAAAACAAAGGACATTCGGTTAATTTTTTTTTTATCAAAACATTGTTGCATCACGTTATTTTTGAAATCTGCGAATTTTCAAAATGACGAAAATTCGTTATTTTGTGTTTATCCGTGCGCTAATCATAAGCAATTTGTGTATAGTGACATATTGTGATATTGAATATAATACCATAAATGAAGATGGCTCTTATCGATTCCGGTAAATAAAAAATTGTTTTATTATCTGTTTAAAAATATAGTTTATTAAAAAATATGACTTTGTATTTAAAACAAAGATATACTGAGTGATTTCAAATTGAAATAATGAACAAAAACAAATGGCTTTCCAATAGGGATGACATGATTTTAAAGTGACGATTCGGCCATTTGTAATATGTCATGATCGGTCATTTGTTTTTCATTGTATTCAGTAGTATTTACAATTTCATCATGGAGAGATATACGCAAGAACAACGTTTACAAATTATTCAGTTTTATTATCGAAATAATCCTTCTCCAATTGCAACTTTTCGTGCGATAAGTCCATTTTTTTAAATAAAAAAAAAAACACTTTCCAGTCGACCTACGACCTTGACACCCATGAGCAATATTTTAGCTCTCGTTAATAGCTACCGTTGTGCCATTGACCGATTCCCGATCCGACGTACCGTTAAGGGAGCTAGAGCAAAAATAAACTTTCCGTTCACATTTGAAAATGATGCTAAGACCATTTTTTTTAAATCCAAAAAACACTTTCCAGTCGATCTACGAAATTGACACCCATGAGCAATATTTTAGCTCTCGTTTACGTGCCACACAACAAATGAAACAATTGAATTGTTGCGAGAAAATTTTGGAGATTCGATTATTTCAAGAAATTACAAGTTAATATTGAACATGCCATACACACAAGAACATACGAAAAAAATATAACTTGTCTTAAAATTAAGGTATTGAGATATTTTCTGAATACTTAAATGCAAATAAATATTTGTTTCGAAAATAATAGTCCCAAATAAAATAGTAGCACGGAAATAAATGCCAAATATAATATATTTCGAGTGTACCCTAAACATTTATATATATATATCAAGCAGAATATATTTGGGACGATATACTACAGAAACGATTTTTTTTCGGCGTGTAAAAATAAAAAATGTCTCAAAATTTTTTGTAAAGTCAAGATTTTTTGAAATTTTTCCAAAATCTGGTTGAGAATTTTTAAAAAATAAAAAAATTAATAATTTTGCAAAAATTTTATTTTTTGCGAAATGTGATCTACTCAATTTCTCCGAGTGTGTCTAGAAAACGGCCATTTTCTCGGAAAAACAGAACCGATTCGACTGAAATTTCGCAATTAGGACAGAAACATATGCCAAAATATTAAAAATATTACAAATTATTTTTTGCTTATGCGAATAATTTCATGGTCAGAATTTTTAATATTAACATATGATATTTATTTTTGCCTAAAAAGTTTATAAAATGTTGCTAAATGGTATAATAAGATCTCGCTATCATTTATTTATTAAAAAACAAGTAAGAAAGTTTCAGTCGGGTAAACCGACTAAGGTATACCCTCACTTTGTGAGCAATGTAATCTATATATTGTATATATATTGAATATTACACAAATTATTCTGTCAATTTTTATGGGAGGAACCAGAAGGGGTTTAAGAAATACACCTATATTTCGCTGAACAGTAGATACTTTAAATACATTGCACTGTGCCGAATTGTAACCGTTTATATGGACTGGTATATTAACGTTGAGATATTAAATTGTGGTATAATTTGGCCATTTTGTGTGGGAGGTACAAAAAGGGGCGTGGTGATAACTCTCATTTTTCACTGGACTATAGGCCTTATAAAAGCATTACACTGTACAAAATTTCAAGTAATTGTATATACTGATATTAATGTTATAAACTGTTAACTTTTGGTGCAAAATGGTACCTTTGTGGGAGAGGTACCAAAAGGGCCGTGACAATAACGCCCATTTTTCAATAGACTGTAGGCACTATAAGAACATTACGCTGTACAAAATTTCAAGTATTTTTATACACTGGTATTAATGTTATAAGCTGTTAAGTTTTGGTGCAAAATGGTGCATTTGTGTGGGAGGTACCAAAGGGAGGAGGCACTGGACTGTAGGCACTATAAAAGCATTACACTGTACAAAATTTCAAGTATTTCTAAACACTGGTATTAATGTTTAAGCTTTTAACTTTTAGTGCAAAATGGTGCATTTGTGTGGGAGGTACCAAAAGGGGTGTGGAAATTTCGCCCATTTTCCTCGAGTTGATAGCGACTAACAAACTAATACTATGTGTGGAATTTCAGAAGATTCGAATACGTATAATAGCAGTTATTAAAGAATCAATATTTCACAACATTTTAACGCTTTGTGGGGGAGGTACCAGAAGGAGTGGACCAATATGGCCCATCTTCGAACATAGCCGGAGATAGAAAAAAATATTACCACATACGAAATTTGAAGTCAATCCGTTACTCCCTTCGAGAGTTATCGTGCGCACCAGCCAGCAGACAGACAGACAGACAGACGGACGGACATTGCTCATTCGACTTAAAATTACCCAAAACGGATTTCCGCCGAACATACTTGGGGTCTTAGGTCACTCCTTCGATGTGTTACACTTTTTTTCCGTAGCAAATGATATATACCCTCGTCACACTAAAGTGAGGGTATAAAAAAAATCAAAATTGTATGGGTATTTGAAAATTTTGAAATGCAAAAAAACGCATTTTTGGATTTTACGAAATTTTTAACGGATCTTGAACGGCTAAACCGATTTTTACAAAGTTTACGTCGATTGAAAGAAACATATGGGCATTTCCGCGGGTCGCGAACGTACGTTCTTCGTACGCTTTTGATGTACAAAAAATATAGAAAACAAAAATTTGCCCCGCATTTTTTTTTGGTGATTTGATAGCATATTAGTAGCTCTATGTTAGGTGCAAAAGATGGGTTTCATCGAGTTTTAGTTTTCATAATGATAGCAATAAACATGTGGCAACTAAGCCTCCTTTTAAAAGAGGAGGCTTAGTTGCCGGTCACGAACGTACGGTCGCGAACGTACGATTTTGCCATCTGTTTTAACCGTTTAATTAATCGTCAATCGAACTTTTTTTTTGGTCTCATTGCATTTTTCTCTTCTTAATTGATTGTAATAGAGAAATTTTGTAGAAAGAGTGCAAGGATAACATATGCTTTTATATGTAAAATAATTAAATATAAAAATGTCTGTAAATTTAGCTTAAAATGGGAAAAATACAATTTTTCAGTTTTTAGGCAAATTTTCTCATGAAAACAACTGAGATATGCTATGAAGCCATTATATTTCAATAATTTAGACATTTTGTATTCATTTTTTTATAATTATTCACAATAAAATACGATGATTACCAACATTTTATTTTTCGGCCCTGGTTGACCATTCGTACAATACCAGTACATACAAAGACTTTAAATTTTGCACAGTGTAATGCTGTTATAGTGCCTACACTCCTGTGAAAAGTGGGGAAAATGTGGTACAACAGCCAAATCCAAATGGCAAGACCTAGAATCGTGAAATTTGGTGTGAGAGAAGCTCTTGGGACGTCAACTAGAACAAGGAGCGATTTTTTAGGGATAAAAAATAGGGGCACAGCATGACAGAAAGGGATAAATATGGCACAGTGTGATAAAAATGGTTTACTATACAGTACAGTAGGGCATAACTGTGTTAAATATTGCACAGTGGGGCAAAAACTGTTAAATATGGTACAGTGAGACAAAGGGTTTAATATGACACAGTGGGGCAAAAAGGGTTAACTATGGTACAGTGATTAGTTGATTATGGTAACGTGGGATAAAATGGGTTAAATATGTTACAGTGGGGCAAAATGCTTTAACTATGGAACAGTGGGAAAAATGTGTTAGCTATGGTACAGTGGGCCACAAATGGTTAAATATGGTACAGTATGACAAAAATGGTTACAGTGGGCACAAATAGTAAAATATGGTAACGTGGAACAAAATGGATTAAGTATGGTACAGTGGGGGCAAAAATCGTTTACTATGGAACAGTGGGGCAAAAATGTGTTAACTATGGTACAGTGGGGCAAAAATGGTTATATATAGTGGACAAAATATATTAGGACAAAAAGGTGTTAAATTTGATTCAGTGGACCCAAAACGGTTAAATATGGTACAGTGGGCCAAAAAGCGTTACCTTGGAAATAGTGAGGCAAACATGTGTTAACTACAGGCGGACAAAAATTATTAAATATGGTACAATGTGACAAAAATGGTTGACTATTGCACAGTGGGTCAAAAAGGGTTAAATATGGTACAGTTGGGGAAAAAATGGTTAAAAATGCTACAGTAGGACAAAAATGGTTAATTAAATATGGTACTGTAATACAAAAAGGTGCTAAATATGGGCAAAATCATGGATCTAGGGAGAGAGGGCAACATCTGGAACATAAATATGAGATAAGAAGATAAAATATTGAATTAAGTTAAGTAGTGCAGTGATTCATAGCCAGAGTACGATGCTTCTATGTAAACCGTGGGAAAAAGTTAAATAAGGCACGGTAGGGTACAAAGTTAAACGCGTCACAGATAGGGGACATAAAGGGTAAAATACGGCCTAAGGCAAGGGGCAAAAACGATTAAATGTTGTATAGTGGTGCAAAAATGGTAAATTATGAATGAATGGAGCGAAAATGATTAAATATGATCCCAATGGCAATTGTAAGTCTTCCAACTTAAACTAGGCATTCATTTTACCGTTTTTTTAATTAAAACTTTTAAAGACACGGTGGGGCAAACATTGTTTTAATTTGTATCAGGGTGTGAATGTAGCTATTGGAACGTAAACTAGGGGAAAAAGGTAAAATATTGTCCAAAAAAATAGTTTTTGACATTTAGAGGCACATAAGGGAAAAAGGGATAAATATTGTACCTTGATGCCAGGAACATAAACAAGATAAGTTTTCCCCATATGGAATAGTCATTTGTTTTTGAAAGAAAGAGGTATAACTATTCTACAGTACCCTAAAAAGAAAATAAATAAATGATGGAGCTGCGAAGCGCGCCGGGTTAAAGTTAGTGTTATATGTTTTGATAGTTTTTTGAAAACTTGATTTTTGGAATAAATAAATGATGGAGCTGCGAAGCGCGCCGGGTTAAAGCTAGTGTTATATGTTTTGATAGTTTTTTGAAAACTTGATTTTTGGAAAAAAAATTTTACCATAACAATTTTTTTGTTTTGGTTTCATAAAATAGTGTGCCACAAAAAAGGTCTTGGCCAAAAATAAAAATGGTTTTGCATAGTACAGGGTTTTCCAATAAGAGTGATATGATTTCTTTGAAAAAAAAACACACTTATTGTTAAGAAAAGTTTTTTATTTAATGTGAAGTACAATCGATACAATTAAGTTGTAAATAAAACGTCATTCAAATGGCCTCCACGACTTCTTCTGCAGGAACGAATTCGATGGACCCAATTTTCGAGCACTTTTTCCACTAAATCAAGTCTCTTGAAGAGAGTCCGGTTTATTTCGAAATACCAATGACTTCAAATAACCCACAAGAAATAGTTTAATGGTGTTAAATCACAACTTCTTGGAGGCTTTTCAATATCACAGTTTTTTTTAAATAATCGAATCTCCAAACTTTTCTCGCAACAATTCAGTTGTTTCATTTGCTGTGTGGCACGTAGCCACAATCGGTCAATGGCAAAAAGATAGCTCTTAACGAGAGCTAAAATATTTCTCATGGGTGTCAAGGTCGTATGTCGACAGGAAAGTGTTTTTTTTTTGATTTTTAAAAAAATGGACTTAGCATCATTTTCAAATGTGAACGGCAAGTTTATTTTTGCTCTAGTTTCTTAACGGTACGTCGGATTGGGAATCGGTCAATGGCAAAAAGATAGCTCTTAACGAGAGCTAAAATAGTGCTCAGGGCTGTCAAGGTCGTAGATGGAGTGGAACGTGTTTTTTTTGGATTTAAAAAAAATTGTCTTAGCGCACGAAAAGTTGCAACTGAATAATTTTTAAATGTTGTTCTTGCGTATATCTCTCCATGATGAAATTGGAAAAACTACTGAATACAATGAAAAATGACAGATCATGACATATTACAAATGTCCGAAACGTCACTTCAAAATCATATCATCCCTAATGGAAAACCCGTTATAATTCCTTCGGCTAAAAGAAAAGTTCGTAGTTGCCGAAAGTTTTGTTCTTCTGGAAAGACATATTTCTTTGCGTGTAAACATTTCATATCATTCGGTTGGATTACTTACTGTCCATACAACATCCCTGATGTCTGCATTAATTTGTTAATATCTTGTTAATACTAATAAACCACACATAAACACCACCCACAACAATACAAAACAAAATTTATCACCTCAGCCACATCGAAAATATTAACAATAAAATTAAGACAAATCAAATTATGAAACACCGCCATAAACAAATTTTCAGGCGGAATTAAACAAATCAAATAAACAACTTAAAAACGAGTAAATTTTAATAAAATGTTGCCTCTTTCCTTTTCCATATTTTTGTTTTATTTTATGTTATGGCAGCCATTCGAATGATGACATTGGCGGCTACTATCACAGCGCAAGTGGTACTCCAGACAACATAGTCCGAGGTCGTTATGGTTCGCGTAATCCAGCCACTGGACAGGTGGAGGAAACCGTCTATACAGCGGGACCACGTGGGTGAGTAACAAATAAACATATTCTTATTTTCTGAAGACGTATCACATGGATCCACTTATACGAGTATACGCATATGAATGAATGAATGGCTTTTCCGAATTATTAAGCGGCAGTTAACACTCCTCCTCCTTTCGGTATTGGAGGGTATAACCATAGTAAAATAGAAACACAAGAAAAACAAGATACACAAAAGCTAACAAATCATTTTGTTAAGATTGAATACCACTGATTATAAAGCAAAAAAAACTGCTGAGCAAACTTCAAGTGGAGCAGAATGAAGTGTGGTGGAGTGGCAACCGGCGTCCAAAGCTAATGATGCATTGGCAACTGAAGTTGAGGCTGAAATACAATGCTAAGAGTTGTCTGACTGGGGTATCCACACCACTGCATTCTATTGATATTTACTGAAGCGTAAATGTAACAATTCTAACACATCATGATATGCTACTGTTTTGTTTCATTATTTGTTTTACAATTGTTTTATAAATGTTTCGGATGCGCTACACTATATTGTACAATAATACTTAGTGTGGGGACTTGTAATCACTATGCGAAAAAAATTTTTATTATTTTATTAAATTTAAGAAAAAATTATTATATAATTGCTCAGTTTGTGTTTATACCCATTCAGAATTTTTTCGACATGTTACGACGGTATTGAAGTAAGTGAGCGATATGTAGAAGATATCTAAATCTTTACCGATTTTCTACAAGTTCGGTGGAGTTGTTATTTTGGATCAAGATACTCTTCTCTCCTAAATACAATATGGGAGCTATAGTTAAATATAAACCGATTTATTTCAAATTTGGTGGCATCTCTGCTTGGCTTAAGAGTTTTCTTTGTGCTGGGTGTTTCATACTCATCGCTTAAAAAATGTATCTTCTATAGCGCTTGGCCATTAAATCGAAGGAAATAAAGGCTATATCTAAATCTGAACAGATTTCCTTCAAATTTGATAAGTATATTTGCAGTAGTGATTGTTCCTGCAGCATGGGATATACTTTTACTAAATTTCATACAGTATCGGTACAATTAAGTTCTAAATAAAACGTCAGTCAAATGGCCTCCACGACTTCTTCTGCAGGAACGAATTCGATGAACCCAATTTTCGAGCACTTTTTTCATTAAATCAAGTCGTATGTCATGAATGACACGTTCAATATTGACTTGTAAAGCTTGAAGATAGTCTGGTTTATTTCGAAAGAGCAATGACTTCAAATAACCCCACAAGAAATAGTCTAATGGTGTTAAATCACAACTTCTTGGAGGCCATTCAATATCACAATTTCTTGAAATAACTGGAAAGTCTTTTTTTTTGGATTTAAAAAAAATGGACTTAGCATTATTGGCCGGATTTCCGCCAAATATAAACACTTGAAATTTTGTACAGTGTAATGCTTTTATAGTACCTAGAGTCCAGAGAAAATTTACCGTTATTGGGACGCCCCCTTTGGTACCTCCCACACAAATAGACCATTTTGTACCAAAAGTAAACAGCTTTAACTTTAATACCACTACATGCTTTAAAGTTATTAAATGCAATTTACATTGATAATAATTTAAATAAAACAACAAATTAAATTAATTTACTAATATTTTTTGAGGCTCAAGGTGAGGGGATTCATTAGTCGGTTTACCCGACTGAACTTTCTTACTTGTTTAAACTATACTGATACACGCTGAAAAAAAATCGCTTCTGTAGTATATTGTCCCAAACATATTCGGCTTGAAACATATATATGTTTGGGGTAGACTCTAAGCATGTAATATTTGGTACACACAAAAATTGTGTATTTGGGAAGATGTTGTTCTAAACAAATATTTGTTTACATTCCAATATGTTTTTATTTCCGAAACAAATATTTATTTGTATTTAAGTATTCATAAAATACATAAATTGTCTCAAATTTTTCAGTAATTCAAAGTTAAATTTTTAGAAATTTTTAATGTTCGTAAAAAATAATAATTGAAATCATATAATCTTGGATCAATATAAAGTACTTAGAGGATTGACGACTAATGATGGCTTTGAATACTCAGAAATTTGAAATGATTGATTTAAAACAGAAGGTAATGCTGCATATGGTATCATAACTGGGAGGTACAATTCGAAACCCAAGAAAAATTGAAATATGAAAAACTCAGCAAAAGTTTTGGAAATATTTATACCCTACACCACACTGTGGTACAGGGTATTATAATTTCACGGCGGATGTTTGTAACACCTGAAAATAACACAGCTAGACCCACCTTAAAGTATATCGATCGACTCAGAATCACTAGCTGAGTCGATTTAACGATGTCCGTCCGTCCGTCTGTCCATGTAAAGTTGTTCGTCGACTACAGGTCGCAATTTCACTCCGATCGTTCTGAAATTTTACAGTTTAGAGTATTTCGCGGCTGTTAAGATCGCTATTTAATTTGGTTGAAATCGGTTCAGATTTAGATATAGTTCCCATATATATCTTTCGTCCGATTTGGCCCTTTAGTCCTATAGAAGCTGTATTTTACATCCAATCGTTTTGAAATTTAGAATGGTAGAGTTTCTTGATCCATGAACCAACATTGCCGAATTTGAAGAAAATCGGTTACGATTTAGCTATAGCTCCCATATATATGTTTCGTCCGATTTTGCTCTTTAGTCCTGTAGAAGCTGTATTTTACATCCAATCATTTTGAAATTTAGAATGGTAGAGTTTCTTGATCCATGAACCAACACTACCGAATTTGAAGAAAATCGGTTAAGATTTAGCTATAGCTCCCATATATATGTTTCGTCCGATTTGGCCATTTAGTCCTATAAAAGCTGTATTTTACATCCAATCGTTTTGAAATTTAGAATGGTAGAGTTTCTTGATCCATGAACCAACATTGCCGAATTTGAAGAAACACGGTAAAGATTTAACTATAGCTCCCATATATATGTTTCGTCCGATTTTGCTCTATAGTCCTGAAGAAGCTGTATTTTACATCCAATCATTTTGAAATTTAGAATGGTAGAGTTTCTTGATCCATGAACCAACACTACCGAATTTGAAGAAAATCGGTTAAGATTTAGCTATAGCTCCCATATATATGTTTCGTCCGATTTGGCCATTTAGTCCTATAAAAGCTGTATTTTACATCCAATCGTTTTGAAATTTAGAATGGTAGAGTTTCTTGATCCATGAACCAACATTGCCGAATTTGAAGAAAATCGGTTAAGATTTAGCTATAGCTCCCATATATATGTTTCGTCCGATTTTGCTCTATAGTCCTGAAGAAGCTGTATTTTACATCCAATCATTTTGAAATTTAGAATGGTAGAGTTTCTTGATCCATGAACCAACACTACCGAATTTGAAGAAAATCGGTTAAGATTTAGCTATAGCTCCCATATATATGTTTCGTCCGATTTGGCCCTTTAGTCCTATAAAAGCTGTATTTTACATCCAATCATTTTGAAATTTAGAATGGTAGAGTTTCTTGATCCATGAACCAACACTACCGAATTTGAAGAAAATCGGTTAAGATTTAGCTATAGCTCCCATATATATGTTTCGTCCGATTTGGCCCTTTAGTCCTATAAAAGCTGTATTTTACATCCAATCGTTTTGAAATTTAGAATGGTAGAGTTTCCTGATCCATGAACCAACATTGCCGAATTTGAAGAAAATCGGTTAAGATTTAGCTATAGCTCCCATATATATGTTTCGTCCGATTTGGCCCTTTAGTTCTATAGAAGCTGTACTTTACATCCAATCGGTTTGAAATTTAGAATGGTAGAGTTTCTTGATCCATGAACCAACATTGCCGAATTTGAAGAAACACGGTAAAGATTTAACTATAGCTCCCATATATATGTTTCGTCCGATTTTGCTCTTTAGTCCTGTAGAAGCTGTTTTTTACATCCAATCATTTTGAAATTTAGAATGGTAGAGTTTCTTGATCCATGACCCAACACTACAGAATTTGAAGAAAAGCGGTTAAGATTTAGCTATAGCTCCCATATATATGTTTCGTCCGATTTGGCCCTTTAGTTCTATAGAAGCTATATTTTACATCCAATCGTTTTGAAATTTAGAATGGTAGAGTTTCTTGATCCATGAACCAACATTGCCGAATTTGAAGAAAATCGGTAAAGATTTAGCTATAGCTCCCATATATATCTTTCGTCCGATTTGTCCCTTTAGTCCTATAGAAGCTTTATTTTACATCCGATCGTTTTGAAATTTAGAATGGTAGAGTTTCTTGATCAATGAACCAACATTGCCGAATTTGAAGAAAATCGGTTCAGATTTAGATATAGCTCCCATATATATCTTTCGTCCGATTTGTCCCTTTAGTCCTATAGAAGCTGTATTTTACATCCGATCGTTTTGAAATTTAGAATGGTAGAGTTTCTTGATCCATGAACCAACATTGCCGAATTTGCAGAAAATCGGTGCAGATTTAGATATAGCTACCATATATATCTTTCGTCCGATTTTGCCCTTTAGTCCTATAGAAGCTGTACTTTACATCCAATCGTTTTGAAATTTAGAATGGTAAAGTTTCTTGATCCATGAACCGACACTACCGAATTTGAAGAAAATCGGTTAAGATTTAGCTATAGCTCCCATATATATGTTTCGTCCGATTTGGCCCTTTAGTCCTATAGAAGCTGTATTTTAAATCCGACCGTTTTGAAATTTAGAATGGTAGAGTTTCTTGATCCATGAACCAACATTGCCGAATTTAAAGAAAATCGGTTAAGATTTAGCTATAGCTCCCATATATATGTTTCGTCCGATTTTGCTTTTTAGTCCTGTAGAAGCTGTATTTTACATCCAATCATTTTGAAGTTTAGAATGGTAGAGTGTCTTGATCCATGAACCAACACTACCGAATTTGAAGAAAATCGGTTAAGATTTAGCTATAGCTCCCATATATATGTTTCGTCCGATTTGGCCATTTAGTCCTAAAAAAGCTGTATTTTACATCCAATCGTTTTGAAATTTAGAATGGTAGAGTTTCTTGATCCGTGAACCAACATTGCCGAATTAGAAGAAAATCGGTTAAGATTTAGCTATAGCTCCCATATATATGTTTCGTCCGATTTGGCCTTTTAGTTCTATAGAAGCTATATTTTACATCCAATCGTTTTGAAATTTAGAATGGTAGAGTTTCTTGATTCATGAACAACCATTGCCGAATTTGAAGAAAATCGGTAAAGATTTAGCTATAGCTCTTATATATATTTTTCATCCGATTTGGCTCCTTAGATCCAATCGTTTTTATACCCTACACCACACTGTGGTACAGGGTATTATTTAAGTATAAAATGTCCCAAAAGTAAATTTATGTAAACAATTTATACATGAATTACAAAAATATATCAGAGTTATTCAATATTACGAGAGTGGTGTAGGGTATTATATAGACGGCACCGCCCGACTTTAGCCTTTCCTTACTGGTTTTTAAATAAAATATATTTGGAAAAATTCCTAAATAATATTTTTATTTGTATTTAAACACATATTTTATTTGAGAAATTTAGTTTGCAAATATAATTTGTTGTAATATATTAATATATGCGTTCCAAATATATTTTATTGATTTTCAAATAAAATTTATTTGCTAAGAAATATATAATATTTAAAAATTTGTGTTCCAAATATATTTTCTTTCGATTCAAACATATCAAAAAAGGCGATTTTGCCCCGTGTATACAAATATACTTAACCGCTTCATTTATCACCAGCCTAAATTTTTTTTTATTATTTTTTATTTTCATTACGTTTGGGTATTATCCTGAAACCCCCTTTTTAATTATACCCTACACCACACTGTGGTACAGGGTATTATAAGTTTGTTTCACGGCAGATGTTTGTACCACCTGAAAATAACACAGCTAGACCCACCTTAAAGTATACCGATAGACTCAGAATCACTAGCTGAGTCGATTTAACGATGTCCGTCCGTCCGTCCGTCCGTCCGTCCGTCCGTCTGTCCATGTAAAGTTGTTCGTCGACTACAGGTCGCAATTTCACCCCGATCGTTCTGAAATTTTGCAGTTTAGAGTATTTTGCGGCTGTTAAGATCGCTATTGAATTTGGTTGAAATCGGTTCAGATTTAGATATAGCTCCCATATATATCTTTCGTCCGATTTGGCCCTTTAGTCCTATAGAAGCTCTATTTTACATCCAATCGTTTTGAAATTTAGAATGATAGAGTTTCTTGATCCATGAACCAACATTGCCGAATTTGAAGAAAATCGGTTAAGATTTAGCTATAGCTCCCATATATATGTTTCGTCCGATTTGGCGCTTTAGTCCTATAGAAGCTGTATTTTACATCCGATCGTTTTGAAATTTAGAATGGTAGAATTTCCTTATCCATGAACCAACATTGCCGAATTTGAAGAAAATCGGTTAAGATTTAGCTATAGCTCCCATATATATGTTTCGTCCGATTTTGCTCTTTACTCCTGTAGAAGCTGTATTTTACATCCAATCATTTTGAAATTTAAAATGGTAGAGTTTCTTGATCCATGAACCAACACTACCGAATTTGAAGAAAATCGGTTAAGATTTAGCTATAGTTCCCATATATATGTTTCGTCCGATTTGGCCATTTAGTCATATAAAAGCTGTATTTTACATCCAATCGTTTTGAAATTTAGAATGGTAGAGTTTCTTGATCCATGAACCAACATTGCCGAATTTGTTTCTATACCCTACACCACACTGTGGTACAGGGTATTATTTAAGTATAAAATGTCCCAAAATTAAATTTATGTAAACAATTTATACATGAATTACAAAATTTATATATCAGAGTTATTCAATATTACGAGAGGGTGTAGGGTATTATATAGTCGGCACCGCCCGACTTTAGCCTTTCCTTACTGGTTTTGTTTAATTTAGTTTTTTGCTGTAAAATTTCCATTTACAAGCTGCAATTCTCATACTTTTTATACCCTACACCACACTGTGGTACAGGGTATTATAAGTTTGTTTCACGGCAGATGTTTGTAACACCTGAAAATAACACAGCTAGACCCACCTTAAAGTTTACCGATCGACTCAGAATCACTAGCTGAGTCGATTTAACGATGTCCGTCCGTCCGTCTGTCCATGTAAAGTTGTTCGTCGACTACAGGTCGCAATTTCACTCCGATCGTTCTGAAATTTTGCAGTTTAGAGTATTTCGCGGCTGTTAAGATCGCTATTGAATTTGGTTGAAATCGGTTCAGATTTAGATATAGCTCCCATATATATCTTTCGTCCGATTTGGCCCTTTAGTCCTATAGAAGCTGTATTTTACATCCAATCGTTTTGAAATTTAGAATTGTAGAGTTTCTTGATCCATGAACCAACACTACCCAATTTGAAGAAAATCGGTTAAGATTTAGCTACAGCTCCCATATACATGTTACGTCCGATTTGGCCCTTTTGTTCTATAGAAGCTATATTTTATTTCCAATCGTTTTGAAATTTAGAATGGTAGAGTTTCTTGATTCATGAACCAACATTGCCGAATTTGAAGAAAATCGGTAAAGATTTAGCTATATCTCCCATATATATGTTTCATCCGATTTGGCTCTTTAGATCCAATCGTTTTTATACCCTACACCACACTGTGGTACAGGGTATTATTTAAGTATAAAATGTCCCAAAAGTAAATTTATGTAAACAATTTATACATGAATTACAAAATTTATATATCAGAGTTATTCAATATTACGAGAGTGGTGTAGGGTATTATATAGTCGGCCCCGCCCGACTTTAGCCTTTCCTTACTGGTTTTGCGATGCAGAAAAAACCATCCACAGATTTTTTAAAAATTTAAATTAACCGTCCAGCGGTTATTTTCTTAAAAAACGGCTTTTTATCACTCTATGTAGTTATAATTTTAAGTGCATACAAATACTTACAGCTTTGTCGATCAGAACTTTTCCCTTGCAAAAGAGATGTTTTTGTGGTGTATTGAAAGATAAGACACTGTGATCTGCAAGGCATGTTAATACATATCCTTATACGTATTTCTATTCTGTGTGGGGATCTCATCACAGGCACTTATAAATAAACAGCGCGAACTTGTAGTTGTGCCGTTCCTCATTATTTACCATTTTTGTATTCGTATTCTCCCTCAGAGCTTTCAGATAAAGGAACATAGTTATATTTCGCATGTTACAGTTGAAGACGTACAGGCCATTGGAAATATGCGAAATTATCACTACACGCAAAGAAAAAATTCGTTTCTGCGAAACGAAATATAAGACAACTACAGTTTTCGTTTACGACGACTGCAAACCTTTTTGGTCAGAACAAACAATTGCTTACGCAAAATAAGTTTCTGTCACAACAAACGAAATTTCAGTTCCGGCAAACGAGAAGTGTAGTTGTCTAATATTTCGTTTCGCAGAAACATATTTTTTCTTTGCCTGTAATTACGTTCTTCAAAACTTTCCGAAAATAAGTTTTATCATCTTTGATATATGTATAGTAGTGTAAGCTGTAGATAACTATATTCGTACATATATAAAATTACCTAATATATATAGGCTACAGTTTGACTATGAATGACAGTATATAACTTGAAAAAATAATGTTAAGAAAGTAAAATATTGAACACACCTTAGAAAAAAATGTTTCCTTAACGTATTATAAGGTAAAATGTCTTCTAAAGAAATGGTGGGAGTCAGAATAAGGTAGGTCTTGAGCCAGAAGAATATTTCAGTTCAAATCAGAAAAGCTTTACTCTTGCCGTGTAAGTGATTTCTACAAGTGAATTTAAATAGAGTTTCTTGTGGACATGGCAAAGTGATTGTATTTCATTGTCTATTCATAGATGTTCTTAAATAAAACACTTTCTAATGTTTTGATTTTAATTTTTACCTAGAGTCCATTATCACTTTGATAAAACGAGTATTTAATGTGTACAAAGTGCACGTTCTTCGTTAAACAAAGACAAATCTTTATCTAATTTGTCGACAATAAGTCTGACATTAACAAAATCATTCTCGTATGTGTTTAAGTAAAGTACGAGCACTTTATCTTAATTGTATATTTATTTGCAAAAAAACACACTTCTTAGGAAATTGCGTTTAATAACAAATTAAAACTACGGAAACCATACACTCAATTCGGTGATCTCAAAAGAACGAAGAGCTATAGAAAAATTCCCCGATTTATTAATTAGCGATTAAAATCATTGTTTTCAATTCATTAATAATCACTGGATTATGTTTATTAAAATAGAACAAGTTTATAATAATATTGCAGCACGCGTTTTTCAAATGTCAATCGAAGAAATTTTGAGTGCATTGAATATTCAATGTCTACCGGATGTGATAGTATTCACTCTTCAATTAAATCGTCTAGAATGTTACGGATCTTTGACAATTTTTGTAGATTTAAATAGCACTGCATGACGACGACGACGAGTAGATTGAAGCGCCTATTTTCAAACTAATTGGGGACTATGCATACTAATTTAATAAATAATAACGTTATGCTTTTGATATTGCCGTAATGAAATCATCTCTATGAAGCAATTAAGATTTATTTCATTAAACGGGTTTTTGAAAGGCGGCTGTCAACTTTTTGTGCGAAATGGTTCCTTTGTGCGTGAGGTACCATTTTTGTCAATGTGATAGCGACAGATAAACTATAACTATGCGTGGAATTACAAAAGATTCGGATATGTAATAAAGGGTGGTCCATATTAAATACACGATGTTAATTGTAAACAAAAATTTTTCAGAGAATTATCTTAATATTTTTTATTATGATTGAAGGTTCTATGACAATTATGTGTGAAACTAAATATCGGCCAAATGCTTGCCACCTGTGCCTCTCAATTAACAGCGTGCAGTATGGATTTAAGAGAATCAATATTTCCCAACATTTTAACCTTTTGTGTGGGAGGTACTAGAAAGAGTATATCAGTATGACTAATCTTCGAACTTGACAAAAAATATTACTACTACAAAAAATATTACTGCGAACAAACCGGACGGACGGACATTGCTCAAATAAGTTAAAATGTCCTAAAACGGATTTCTTAGGAGATATTTTGACCTTCTCTGGTCATATCTTAGCCAGATTTGTCTAGCTACCCTCCAGCTGTCGATTTCTGTCCATCTTTCGTTGGACTGCCTGATTGCCTCTTTCCTAAACCAAAGCTTGCATGCAGGGATGCCAACATAGTGCTTTTCGCACCAGATTTAGTGCTTTTTAGACTACCCAATACGCGAAAAGCGTTCTGTTAGTGCCAAACGAAAAAAAACACTAACTGTACGCTTTTCAAATTTTTCGTTAGTGCTTTCGACGCTTTTTGTACATTTTTCAGTTCACATCTGGTAAAATAAAGAAATTAGACTATTTTGCTACATCCCGATTTGGCATATACGCCGAATAGACACCACAATTTGTATCAAATCTTTAGAAAGTAGTTTGAGCTTGTAATAAACTCTGGCATTTTATGAAAGTTTTTGCATATCTTTTTTTTTGTTTGCAGTTTTGCAATCTTTATAATTTTTAACCGATAACAGATTCTTGAAAAAAAGCTAACGTTGCCAAATTTAACGAAAATGTCAGTTCAGCTTTAGATACGAGTATGTCCTTTGTATGTACACGCAAAGAAATAATTCGTTTCTGCGAAACGAAATATAGACAACTACAATTCTCGTTTGCCGGAACTGAAATTTCCATTGTTGTGACAGAAACTTATTTCGCGTAAGCAATTTTTTGTTCTGACCAAAAGAATTTCAGTCGTCGTAAACGAGAATTGTAGTTGTCTAATATTTCGTTTCGCAGAATCGAATTTTTTCTTTGCGTGTATCTATATCCTGATTTTGAATCCAAGCCCCATAAAATACAAATTTTTGGACATATTATTTTCATTAGGAAAACAACACTGATAAACATTTCCAAAACATATTTCTTTAAATTCTGCACTGATGGGGACGTAGTCGGGCGGAGACTAGAGCAATGTAATAGTTTAGTGCTTTTTTACGCCTTTTTGTTTGGAGTTTACGCCCTTTTACGCTTTTTCAATTTTTTATTACGCTTTTGCTTCGGAAAAAGTTGGCATCACTGCTTGCATGTGGCCAGTGGCGCAGTAACATGGGATACCCTATGAGGGGTACGAGGGCGGTGGTAGTAGTTTGAAACAAATTACTTCCATGAAAAGTGGTAACCTTCTAAAACGTATGTTTTAAGTTTCAAGCACCACGTTGTTTAGTTTTTTTTGAACACTCAAAAGTAAGCGATCTCAGTGAATTTGTAAAAATTGGCCACAGATATGTAATACAATACATTCATTTCAAAGCTCTCAGTCCAACCAATATTAAAACCGCTACATTCTATTTTTTGAGTGAGTCTGCTCCTTCGCTTACAACTATAAAATATTAGGTGGCAGAGTTTAAACGGGGCCGTACGAGTTGCCAAGACGAACACGATAGTGGTGGACCAATTATGGTGTCCACGCCAGAAAAGGTTAAAGGTCTTGGATCCTTCGTCATCGGCATTTCAGAAAGTGCTATACATCGCATATTGGCGAAAAATTTGATGATGAGTGTTTAACTCATTTAACAACATTTTAATTGTATTTAAATTATTACGCGGTTGGTAGTGTGCCATAAGCGGTGGGGGTGTGTTGAGAACTAACTCAAAAAAAATTGACGGCGTTAACAGCACTGCATTTCAGCTGCATCGCTGCTGAAATTTGTGATAGAGGCGCTGCTGTTGCAGATCAGCTGTTGTCACTGTAACATACCGCCCCTTGCACGAGGGCAATGTCAACTGGATGGTACGGCTATTTGTTGTTGTCTGGCGATAATGTTGTGATCTTTGTGTAGGCAGGAATTTTGTTGTTGCGTTCGCTGTTCCTTATGCGACGGTGTTGCATAATTGTGGTTTGTTTTACCAATTTGTCCTTTTGATGATGTGGTTATCTTTAAGTACTTTATTGACCGTCGCTGGCTCGTGAAGCTGGTTTCACGTTCGTAAAACCATAACCCGAAATCATAAAAAGTTTATTTTAATTGAACAAAATTATTGACGAATCACCAAACATTATCTCCGGTCTCTGGATCTGCTTTGGTTCGAAGGACCATGTTTAACTCCGCGCCAGAGTGGCGGGAGTTACAAATAAGAAAAAACACAAAATTATATATTTTTATTTTATTTATTTGGCAGTGTTCCGAATGCGATTCGGTTGAGTTTTCAACTAACTACCAAAATGACACAGTGACGGCGATACCATCACAGATTTTTCAGTTTCAATCGCTTTCGATAGGCGGCGCTGTTGGTAATCGCAAAATAGAAAATATAGCGCTGCTGTTGAAGATCAGCTGTTGACACTTCAACAGACCGCCCCCTTGCACAAGTGCAATATTGCTGGGTGACTCTGCTATTTGTTGTTGGCTAGTAGATATGCTGATATCCTGAATTGTGGTTGTGGCCGTTGACATTTTTTCACTTCAACTGCTGTGCATTAGCGGGAAGCTTCAAATTCTTTTGTCATCTTGTCATCCGTCGCTGGCTCCTGAAGCCTTGTTTCACGTGATAAAATCAATGTTAGAGCGACGTAGAAAAATGACCTGTCACGTAGTGGCAAGAATTTATCCTGTAAAACACTGTCGACGTATATATGTTTGTCGCACACAACACAATATCACCGATTCCCTGGATCTACTTTGGTTCATAGGACCATGTTTAACTCTGCACCAGAAAAAGAAGAAAAAAACAACATTTTAATTTTATTTAAATTATTTTGTTATTACGCGGTTGGCAGTGTGCCATAAGCGGTGCGGGTGTGTTGAGAACTAACTCAAAAAAAGTTTTGACGGCGTTACCATCACAATGACGGCGTTAACAGCACTGCATTTCAGCTGCATCGCTGTTGAAAGTTGTGATAGGGGCGCTGCTGTTGAAGATCAACTGTTGTCACATCAACAATGAGAAAGCTGAGCGCAAGGTGGGTGCCGCGTTTGCTCACAATCAAGACAATACACCAGTTTACACATGCACTATTGCGATGACCAAAATCGATGAATTAAAGTTCGAATTGCTTCAGTACGCCCTTATTCGCCAGATGTAGCTCATCGGATTATTATACCCTCACTTTAGTGATTCGAGGGTATATATCATTTGCTACGGCTAAAAGTGTAACACATCGAAGGAGTGATCTAAGACCCTAAGTATGTTCTATCTGTCTGTCTGTCTGCTGGCAGGTGCGCACGATAACTCTCGAAAGGAGTAACCGATTGACTTCATATTTGGTGTGTGGTAATATTTTTTTCTATCTCCGGCTAAGTTCGAAGATGGGTCATATTAGTCCACTCCTTCTAGTACCTCGCCCACAAAGGGTTAAAATGTTGTGAAATATTGATTCTTTAATAACTGCTATACTACTTATTCGAATCTTCTGAAATTACACACGTGGTATTAGTTTAGTAGACGCTATCAACTCCAGAAAAATGGGAGAAGTTGCCACGCCAAGTTGTAACGTTCACTGCATTTGGGACCGCCTTCGTATGTCAAAATGCTCGGCCATTTCGTTAAGATTAAATTGCAACGACAGCGTTGGTCGCTATATTGCGAATTCCCATATTGCTATTATTTCGACTTGATAGAAACTGCAGGTATCTAGTAGGCTGTGAGCTATGTCTAGACTAAGTTCTTTCGAAACCAACTTTATCATCAAGCTTTGAACCATCCGTATAGAAGTGAAGATGGTTGCAATTTCCTGGAATTCTGCCAACCCATTCATATGTATGTGGCTGGTATCATAGTGATACAGTTCCTCTCGAAGAAGTATACCGTTGGTATGCGGTCGAGTAGGTGGTCGGTTACCATATCCCTACGCTGTGATATCCTAATGTGGCAGTAGTTTTTGAACCTCTACATTGACAGGCAGTTTAATCTTAACGACGCTCTGCTTGCAACTTCTCTCGCCACAATATTAATCGGCGGTAGATGGAGTAGGGTTTATAGAGACTCAGTCGCTGTAGTATATCTTCATTTGGTCGCAGTTCTTATAACACCGCTCTGGTTGCAACTTCTCTCGCCATAATATTAATCGGCAGTAGATGGAGTAGGGCTTGTAGATTCAGTCGCTGTAGTCCTAAACAGTGTTCAGAACGCACATATTTAAATTTCGGCATGATCGGATAATTAATTCGTCCTCTATAAAGTAAATATGTCTTGTTAAAAAGGGAGCTTTGTATAGGGGCTGTATACAAAAATGGACAGATGTGCATTATTTTCACTAGGCGTGATTGAATGCAATAGAACGAACATATATTCGAATTTCGGCATGATCGGTTAAAAAATGCGCTCTCTAGAGCGTGAATATATCTTATCGAAAGGGACCTTCGAATGGGGGCTATATTAAAGTATGGACCGATATGCCTAATTTTCACTAGGCACGATTGAATGTAATACACAGTACAAATATTTAAATTTCAGCATGGTCGGTTAAAAAATGCGCTCTCTAGTGCGTAAATATGTCTTATCGAAAGGGACCTTCGTATGGGGGCTATATCAAAGTATGGACCGAAATGCCCCATTTTAAATAGGGATCGTCCCTGTGGTGTCGAATATAAAAAAGAACGGAACGCTAAACGTAGTGATACTGTTAGTGTTATGTTCAAAAGAACAGTATCACTACGTCGTCAACCGTACGTTATCGTAGTGATACCGTTCGTCGAGTTCTAAGAACGGTACGTTATCGTAGTGGTACCGTTCGCGAACAGTAACACTAAAAAAATGATTAGTGTATTATGTTCTCTTGTAAGGGTTGCGATACTGTTCCGTTCGCGACGAAGGAACGGTACATAACGCTACGTTCCTTACGGCCTGTTTCTGTATTTCTAGCGAAAGTCTCTGCGAACGAAAACCAATCACTCACTTTCGTCTGGAATTTGGTTTCTCTAAGGTTCGTTCGTTCGTTCGCCTGGCTTTACGTCAATGACGTTAACAATTTACCAATTGGCAAATAATGTAATTGCCAGGTCAATAATTTCACAACTTCCGGTCTAAAAAAGCACACATTTTTGTATGGTCGACCTTAGAAAATACAACTCTGTATCCTTTACTCTAGTGGTGGCCAAAAATCAACCCTGGGTGGTTCAGCTGAGCTGATCCAACACTCTCATTTCTTTCTCTCTCTCTCTCACGTCTCTCTCATTGTGCACTGATGAATTTTTCCATCTTAGCGACCTGCCAATGTTGACTTCTTTATGCTTAAAAATGTAAACATATGTATACAATTTTATTATTTTTTAATTGTTTTTACCATAATTATATTTATATCTACTTATTTTTTGCTTTTAATAACGTTTTTATTGCATTGTTCCTATCAGTCGACAAATAAAATAAAGTGACTCGATCTGACACTTGTGTTCGCCCAGATGACAGCAAAGAGAGATAGAGAAACCAAAATTTACACTGAAATGATTACGTTTTCGTACGAGTTCATTATCGTGCGACTTGCCGTTGTGATGGTAGTTAGTGAAACCCAAATCAGCTGTTTGTCGTCTGGCAAGCGAACGAAAGCAAAATTTTAAGTTACAGAAACAGGCTGTTAGTGTTTTTTTCCGAACTCTGGTCCTAAAACTCCGTTTATACATAGGCAGGCAGTTCTCTGAACCTTTGACAGTAGGTAGGTGATGATTAGTTTATTCTTAGTTGCCGTCCACAACAATACCATACAATAGTATTGGACGAACTACTGATATATACACCGCAACCATACAACCTTTCTGCAGGAATATAAGTCGACGTTGGCCTTCTTACATGTTCCAGTACATTAAGTCTGAATAACAGTTTGGTATCTAGAATTATTCCTAGTAAAAGATTTTAGAATTTGCCACTTACTGCGATTGTCATGTCATCCGCATATGCCACGATCTTGCGGCCATAACGTTCTAGATCTAGCAGGATTCCATTCACCGCTAGATTCCAAATTAGTGGAGACAGTACTCCTCCTTGTGGGGTCCCTCTGTTCACAAACCTTGTTAGAGTTGAGCGGCTAAGACTTGGTGTTATACGTCTTCTGTTGAGCAGGCTTTGTATTAGTCTGAGTTCACCTTTAGGTGTGACAGCTCCGCAATTATAACATCTGAGTGAATGTTTTGAAAATCCCCTTCTATGTCAAGAAATGCCTTCATATTGAATTCCGATTCGATAATGCTCACAACTTCGTGCAGGGCACATTCTGTAGACTTTTCCTTATTGTAAGCATGTTGGCTACCCGACAGGAGTTTTGTGTCTATGTTCTCCCTAATGAAAGAATCTGCAAGACTTTGAAGACATTTTAAAAGGAAGGAAGATAGGCTAATTGGTCTGAAGTCTTTTGACCTAATGTGGGATATCTTTCCCGCTTTGAGCATGAACACCACTTTGGTATCCCTCCATCGATTGGGGATGTATGAGAGCCTGATACAGCCATCATAAATTTTCTCCAGCCAGAGGATAATGTACTTCAACATTTTCTGCATTTCTGCCGTCTGGTCCAGGTGATTTTATGGGCTGAAAGCTGTTAATCGCCCAGCCTTTTCTGGAATTCTTAGTCAAGAAGCTAGCGGCGCTAGCAGTCCACTCGCTCTCTTGTTGGTCCTGTGAACCTAGGGTTCTGTTGGTGAGTTCCCCGGGAAATGTGTGTCGAGCAGAACATTTAACGACTGCTCGCCGTTTTTTTTTGTCCAGTTATTTGCCTCATCCTGCAAATAACCCACTGTGCGGAATCCAATACATTTTCCACTTATCCACAGAAGGTGTGCCAAGAACGCCATTGCGCTTTTCTAAGTTCCTTCTTAAAGATTTTGAGTTGATCTCCTTCCTAGCCTTTAGATCAAGGGCCTGTTTCTGTAACTTATTTTCGTTCGTCTACGGCGAACGATCAAAAATCACTCAATTATTCCGAGAAATCTATAAGTCACAGCAGTTTATAATTTTGTGTGTTTATAGAAAAGCACGTAAAAGGCTCGCACCTAAAATATTTTTAACTTGCGTTTTATAGAATTCAAGTAATAGTTGAGAGATTTTTGATCGTTCTCCGTAAACGAACGAAAATATGTTACAGAAACAGGCCCCAAAAGTCCACCATTGTGATTTAGTTTTACCCTTGTACTTTTTTTTGGACAGGCTTCTTCATGGGTGTTATTGAACGAAGTAGTGATCCTGACCGAGTATGTCATTCGATTCGTACAGAAGTTTAGAGTTGAGTACTGTATTGAATTTCTTCTCATACAGGTGCGACTTTGACTTCCTCACATTTCTGTGGACGGCAGGTTTAGGTGCCTTTTCAGCGAGTTTGAACTTTTTATAGTGAACTGAGAATGAGTGGTAGTCCTGTACATTCCACCCAATAATTTTAACAGTACCGAACGTGTACTTTCTGTCTGCCTTTAATTGTAAATGCCTTTGTTACAAATAGTTAGGTTGGTAGTTAGGATAATGTCAAGAAGTGGCTCACCCCTACTGTTTGTATCCCAGATAGGACGATGAGCGTTCGTGCCTGCGCTAATAATAACTTCGCGCTCGTCAGATGTTGCATCTTCTACTAATTCCCTGAAGAGAGCTGTCGCTATTACACCTTCATAAGGCAAGTGACTGGAGAGCATCGAATATATGTGATTACCGATCTCCAGCCTAGCAGCTGTTTGGTCTTTACAACTGAAATTAGTCAGGAGAAAAATGCTTAAATGTGGGCAAAATGCAGTTTCTTGGAGTACCTTCACAGTTGGCCAGAAGCAGCATAAAGTTGGGAGTCTTGATACCACACCATTTGCTGTATCAGGGTGTTGTCTACTGCACCTGTGGACAGGTGCAGCAATAGAGCTGCTGAGGCTGCATTAGCGTGATGGAGGTTAATCTGTAGAATTCCTACCATTATTGGTAACCGACAGATTAACCTCCACCCCGTAGTAACTGATATATACCCGCTTCACTAAGGTGAGGGTATGAACATTGGTCCATCTAATTTACCATTGTCAAAATTATGAGTTTTTAGTACACTTTAATATATGATAATCGTACGAAAGTATTTTTTTCAAGCATTCGAAACCAATCACAGTACAGATTCATAACTACAAATCGTATATGTCCACCCCACCTCACCTCACACACTTAATAAATTTAAATGAATTTTCAAATGTAACTGACAAATGACTGTGATTTTCCACGTCTACACTTGTGAGTAATTACAAACTAATCGTTGTGAAAAGACACATAGATTTTCTCGTTTTCACAAATTCATTATTAAACAATGAAAATGCTAAGCAAAAAAAAAAAACACAACAATGAAAAGTAGTCCCCCTTAAGAACACTAAAAAAAATGAACAAAAAAAATTTTAAAAAAAACTTCAACAACAATAGATTATTAAGGTTATCTATGGAAGACAATTAAAACGGATACACAGAACATTGAATATTAAAGACGATTCAAATGTGGCGCTTATATAGTGCTCGTTGAGAGATATACAGAAGAACGGACGGACAGACCTACAGATGCGTGATGCCCGATGAAATCGGCAAACAGAAAGGAAAATTATAGTCAGAAATCATAACAAATTTTTTGTGTTCTTTTTTTGAGGGGATTTTTTTTGTTTTGTTTCAAATTGTGTAATAATACCAATCATCATCTATCATTCTTAAGACCCCCAAGAAGAAGAAGAAGAGACACAGCGAAAAAAAACGATTAATAAACATTTTTAAAATTCATATTTACAAGAATTTCCGAAAAGCTTTTTGAAACATTTACAAATCAAGATAACCAACAAAAAAAAAAACAAAAACACCGGAGATTGCTTAAAAACATCATTCGCAAAACAAAGCATTTAACAGCCAATTATTGTTTGAGTTTTCTTGTTGTGTTTGGTTTTTTTAAGTAGCCGCAGCCGCAATAATTTGTTACCATTTTTTGTTGTTTTGCAGTGGAATTGAACTTTATGCCAGAAAACGAATTGAAGCAGATTAAATACATTAAATCTCGAGAGAGAGAGATCAAATGATGTTAACTGGTCGAGATCGGGTACGAAACACACTTCAAATAATCAACGTATTTAAATTCTATCAATTTGAACGGCTGGAACGGGGGATTAAGCTTTTAAGCCATTTTGAGGATTATAAATTTATGAACCAGTAAGGAGGGCTTAAGTCGGACGGAGATGACTATATGATACCTTACACCACTATAAGTATACATATGATAACTTACACACCATCACAAAAGCTTGCGGATTATCTTCACTGCAAATGCGACAATGTTGTTTATTTACATACCCATTCAACTAAAAATGAGCTTCATCGTTGAAGTTTGATGAATAGAACCATCATTTTGATACAAAATTGCAAGCGTTGCTCTCGTGTAAGTCTATCCATGATGAAATGGCAATCAAATTTAACAAAAACCAACTAGCAAATAAAGTAGAGTTGTGAACCTGTAAAAAACACCCTCTAACGGTCATTAATTTAGAAGGAAAAGAAGCAGCAGTAAACATAGAAAGGAAGAATAGGTCTTCTTGAAGCCTTAGAAAACACTATGCAACAACACTTTTTTTGTCCGAGACCTATAATGTTTTTATACCCTCCAACAAAGGATGGGGGGTACATTTATTTTGTCACTCCGTTTGTAACACCTTATAAATATTGATCTGAGACCCCATAAAGACATGGTTAAAAGACAATTTAACCATGTCCGTCCGTCTGTTTTAATCACGCCCGCAATAATAGAGCTAGGTTGATAAAATTTGGTAGAAATATTTCTTATAATTGCAGGTTGTTTGGGATTGCAAATGGGCCATATCGGCCAATGTTTTTGTATAGCTGAGCCATAGATACCACATTTTTAAAGCAATTTAGCAGAAACTTTGCAGTTTGTATTCTATTTTGACAAGAATTCATCCCAGAAAAAATTTATCAAATCGGTTCATATTTTGTTATAGTCACCCTATAGTGGTTGCTCCAAAATATACGTATTTAAGCCATAAATACCATATTTTCTAAGCATTTTAACTCAATTTTTGCAGTTTTTATTTTATTAAGACAAGAGTTCATCGCAGTAAAATTTTTTTAAATCAGTTCATATTTTGTTATAGTCCACCTACAGATGTCGCTCCCACAAAGGCTTATTTAAGGCATAAACACCTCATTTTCTAAGAAATTTAGCTGAAACTTTTCAGTTTGTATTCTATGTTGGCAAGAATTCATCTCAATAAAATGTATACAAATAAAATTGTATTTTGTTGTAGTGTAATTCCAACGGCAGTCGACCCACTTTTTAACACGACCCCCTCCGATTTCGATGAAATTTGGTACACGCTATCTCCTAGTGTGTAAAATTTTTATGATGTCTATATTAAGTCCAAATTCGTTATGGTTCTTGTTTTACAGCGTCCGAAATTTGGTCGAATCTCCACTTTTTTCCTAAAGGATACTGAATTCAACAGAGTATAACTTAAGAACTCGTTATCCGATTTCAACGATTTTAGTGTCATTGTACCTGGCCACACTCGTACTTCAAAATTAAAAATGTAAAAAAATTATTGTCCTTGTCAACGGACATTAAAAATCTAAAAATTATATTAATCCTTCAATATCTCGAAATGCACCTAATTTTTTTTCTTCATATTTTTGTAGTTAAACCGTTAAATGTCCTTTGCACGTGACATAAGTTTCGCGATGGAGGTGATTTTGGTTTAAAAGATACAGATTTTTTACTGTTTTCTGCCACATATATTTCAAGATTTTTTATTTAAAACACAATGTAAATTCTTTCTATGTGAGCGGAATCAAATTATTATTTGTTATGAGAACGTTTATCGTACCGTGGTAATAATAAAATCTGATTTATATTTTTGAATGTCTTAAGTCAGGATTACTTTTAAGCCTCAAAAGCAAACCTGGCTTAAAAATATATTGGTTAGAAGGAATTACAAAGGTGTTACTTATCGGTAATAAGCACACTTATTTATTATTTGACGTGAATATCTCTATATGACCATATCTATTTGTTTGACATTCAATATGTAGATAATGACAATGTGCCTGACATTCTATACAAATAAAATTCAGAAGTATTCGTGTGAAAAACGTTTTGTAGAGATCGATGTAAAACCATCTATTAAAAATATGGGTCGATTTAAAACTATACAATGTTGTAAACCCTTGGGGTTGAAGCATATGAAATGCAAACCTGCCAATTTGAGAACTGTTGACGGAAATTTCCGTCAATATTTTTATTTTGCTTTTGCTCTTCTAAAAATTTCAATCTGCAGTTTGAGAAAATTTTTTCGCCCGCCTTAAATATTGAATACACTTCAATCTCCTCTGTGAAACAGTTCTCAAATTGGCTGGTTTGAATTTTATACGCTTTAATCCCAAGGGATTACAACATTGTATAGTTTTAAATCGACCCATATTTTTAATAGATTGTTTTACATCGATCTCCACAAAACGTTTTTCACACGAATACTTCTGAATTTTATTTGTATAGAATGTCAGGCACATTGTCATTATCTACATATTGAATGACAAACAAATAGATATGGTCATATAGAGATATTCACGTCAAATAATAAATAAGTGTGCTTATTACCGATAAGTAACACCTTTGTAATTCCTTCTAACCAATATATTTTTAAGCCAGGTTTGCTTTTGAGGCTTAAAAGTAATCCTGACTTAAGACATTCAAAAATATAAATCAGATTTTATTATTACCACGGTACGAAAGAATTTACATTGTGTTTTAAATAAAAAATCTTGAAATATATGTGGCAGAAAACAGTAAAAAATCTGTATCTTTTAAACCAAAATCACCTCCATCGCGAAACTTATGTCACGTGCAAAGGACATTTAACGGTTTAACTACAAAAAATATGAAGAAAAAAAATTAGGTGCATTTCGAGATATTGAAGGATTAAACAAATTTTTCGATTTTTAATGTCCTTTGACAAGGACAATAATTTTTTTAAATTATTAATTTTGAAGTACGAGTGTGGCCAGGTACAATAACACTAAAATCGTTGAAATCGCATAACGCGTTCTTAAGTTATACTCTGTTGAATTCAGTATCCTTTAGGAAAAAAGTGGAGATTCGACCAACTTTCGGCCGCTGTAAAACAAGAACCATAACGAATTTGGACTAAATATAGACATCATAAAAATTTTACACACTAGGAGATAGCGAGTACCAAATTTCATCGAAATCGGAGGGGGTCGTGTTAAAAAGTGAGTCGACTGCCGTTGGAATTACCCTGTAGTCCCCGATCTCAAAAATGCTATTTTAAGCCATAAATACCACATAAATACCATTTTTTCAGTTTGGCTAAAGGCTTTGCGGCCTAAAAATTGCATCGTTCGTTTTTATACCCTCTCTTTAGTGTGATGAGGGTGTATATCATTCGCTACGGGCCAAAAGTATAACACATCGAAGGAGTGACCTAAGACCCCAAGTATGTTCAGCGGAAATCCGTTTTGGGTCATTTTAAGTAATTTGTCTGTCTGTCTGCTTGCTGGTGCGCACGATAACTCTCGAAAGGAGCAACCGATTGACTTCAAACTTGGCAAGCGGTAATATTTTTCTCTATCTCCGGCTAAGTTCGAGATGTGCAATATTGGTCCACTCCTTCTAGTACCTCCCTCACAAAAGGTTAAAATGTAGTGCAATATGGATTCGCTAATAACTTCTATACTACTTATTCGAATCTTCTGAAATTCCACATATAGTATTAGTTTTTAAACAATTATCATCTTGAGAAAGATGGGCGAAGTGGCCCCGCCCCTTTCGGTACCTCCCACACAAATTGACAATTTTGTACCAAATATAAACAGTTTATTACTTTAATACAAGTGCAAAATTACTTGAAAATTTGAGCAGTGTAATGTTTTTTTGAGCAGTGTAATAATTGTGTTACTCTAGCCACCAAAATTTTGGGTATTTTGATGCTAATGTTATATCTTTATTTAATATGCTTGTATTGAATCTGAAATCGTTACTATTATATGTTATGCTTTGAATTGCTTTAATATTTGCCCGTCTATACGAGTATATATGATATATGACTGGTAGCCCTGATCTGTTTTGGATATAATTATTTTTGTCTAGATACATGAAGGCTTCAGGAGGTACAAACCCTTTTTGTAGTGCGGCCATTATATATTCGTCGTTAGTATAATAGGGAGCAAATATCAAATTGTTTTCACAATTTGACGTACCACGTAGTATGTACTTTCTTATTAAATTTACGATAAAATTATCAATTCGGATAACATTTGCTTTGTTGTATAAATGTTTATTTGATATATATTTTGTGTACTGACTTTGTGGTGTTCTATAAAGCGATGTGCAAGCTTTTAAACATTTTCTTTCAAATTGCAGTGTAATGTTTTTATAGTGCCTATGGTCCGGTAAAAAATGGGAATTATTTTACCGCCCCTTTTGGTACCTCCCACACAAATGGACCGTTTTGCACCAAAAGTAAACAGCTTATAACTTTAATACCAGTACATTCAAACACTTGAAATTTTGTACAGTGTAATGCTGTTATAGTGCCTATAGTCCTGTGAAAATTGGGCGTTATTGCTATGCCCCTTTTGGTACCTCTCACACAAAGGTACCATTTTGTACAAAAAGTGAACATCTTATAGCGTAAGTACCAAAGCACGAAAATACTACAAAATAATACACAGTGTAACGCTTTTAAAGTACCTACAGCCCTGTGAAAAATGGGCGTTATCACCACGTCTCTTTATACCCTCACTTTAGTGTGACGAGGGTATATATCATTTGCTACGGAAAAAAGTGTAACACGTCGAAGGAGTGACCTAAGACCCCAAGTATGTTCGGAGGAAATCCGTTTTGGGTCATTTTAAGTCGAATGAGCAATGTCCGTCCGTCTGTCTGTCTGTCTGTCTGTCTGTCTGTCTGTCTGCTGGCTGGTGCGCACGATAACTCTCGAAAGGAGTAACCGATTGACCTCAAATTTGGTATGTGGTAATATTTTTTCCTATCTCCGGCTAAGTTCGAAGATGGGCCATAATGCTCCACTCCTTCTAGTACCTCCCCGACAAAGGGTTAAAATGTTGTGAAATATTGATTCTTTAATAACTGCTATACTACTTATTCGAATCTTTTGAAATTCCACACATAGTATTAGTTTATTAGTCGCTATCAACTCGAGAAAAATGGGCGAAGTCGCCACGTCCCTTTTGGTACCTCCCACACAAATGCACCATTTTGCACCAAAAGTTAACAGCTTATAACATTAATAACAGTGTATAAAAATACTTGAAATTTTGTACAGTGTAATGTTTTTATAGTGTCTATAGCCCTGTGAAAAATGGGCGTTATTGCCACGCCCCTTTTTGTACCTCCCACACAAAATGCCCAAATCATACCACAATTTAATGTCTCGTAACGTTTATACCAGTGCACATAAATGCTTATAAGTCGGCACAGTGCAATGAATTTAAAGTATCTAATGTTCAGCAAAAAAAGGTGTATTTGATAAACCCCTTCTGGTACCTCCCACACAAATTGACAGAATAATTCGAGTAATATTCAATATTACATTACTCACAAAGTGAGGGTATAACTTAGTCGGTTTACCCGACTGAAACTTTCTTACTTGTTTTGTACCTACGACACAAAATGATCAAATAATGCCAAAATTGAATAGCTCATAACGTTAATAGCCAGTGCACATAAACGCTCATAATTCGGCACAGTGCAATGTATTTAACGATTCTTTTGTTTAGAGAAAAATAGGTGTAATTGTTAAACAACTTCTGGGACCTCCCACAAAAATTGACAGATCAATTCGTGTAATATTCCATTTTACATTACTACAGGTACCTTTTGGTACCTCCCACACAAATGGACCTTTTTGTACCAAAAGTTAAGAGATTTTAACTTTAATAGTATATACTTTAAAGTTATTAAATGCAATTTAAATTGATAATAATTTAATTAAAACAAAAACATAAATAAATTTACGAATATTTTTTTGGGACTCAAGGAGAGGGGATTCATAAGTCGGTTTACCCGACCGAACTTTCTTACTTGTTTTTTTATAATTTGATTATAACACTATGCAATACAATTTTTGTCCATAGGCTGCGCATAAAATTTTCTGGCGTAATATAGAGTCCCAAACACGAAAAAAATATTAAAAAAATTGTTCTGGTAAATTTTATTTTTTTTTAATTATACCCTACACCACTCTGTGGTACAGGGTATTATAAGTTTGTTTCACGGCAGATGTTTGTAACACCTAAAAATAACACAGCTAGACCCACCTTAAAGTATACCGATCGACTCAGAATCACTAGCTGAGTCGATTTAAGCATGTCCGTCCGTCCGTCCGTCCGTCCGTCTGTGGATGTAAAGTTGTTCGTCGACTACAGGTCGCAATTTCACTCCGATCGTTCTGAAATTTTGCAGTTTAGAGTATTTCGCAGCTGTTAAGATCGCTATTGAATTTGGTTGAAATCGGTTCAGATTTAGATATAGCTCCCATATATATCTTTCGTCCGATTTGGCCCTTTAGTCCTATAGAAGCTGTATTTTACATCCAATCATTTTGAAATTTAGAATGGTAGAGTTTCGTGATCCATGAACCAACACTACCGAATTTGAAGAAAATCGGTTAAGATTTAGCTATAGCTCCCATATATATGTTTCGTCCGATTTGGACCTTTAGTCCTATAAATGCTGTATTTTACATCCAATCATTTTGAAATTTAGAATGGTAGAGTTTCTTGATCCATGAACCAACACTACCGAATTTGAAGAAAATCGGTTAAGATTTAGCTATAGCTCCCATATATATGTTTCGTCCGATTTGGACCTTTAGTCCAATAAAAGCTGTATTTTACATCCAATCGTTTTGAAATTTGGAATGGTAGAGTTTCTTGATCCATGAACCAACATTGCCGAATTTGAAGAAAATCGGTTAAGATTTAGCTATAGCTCCCATATATATGTTTCGTCCGATTTGGCCCTTTAGTTCTATAGAAGCTGTATTTTACATCCAATCGTTTTGAAATTTAGAATAAATAAATAAATTTATACATGAACTACAAAATTTATATTTCAGAGTTATTCAATATTACGAGAGTGGTGTAGGGTATTATATAGTCGGCCCCGCCCGACTTTAGCCTTTCCTTACTGGTTTTTCTTTAAAATTCAAATTTTCTGGGAAAGTGGCTTTTAATATTTGGACCATACTTTTTTAAGTACATATATGCCCGATAATGCGGGAAACACGTTAAATTAAAGGAAATTGTGAGGACTACACATGTTAGTAATGATGCACTCATGTGGAAACAAACAGAAGTTTAGTAACAATTAAAAAATAATATTTTTTTATTAAAAAAATTGTTTTTTACTGGCACGATAAAAAACCATAAAAATAGGGAAATATCGCAAAAAAAATCGTTTGTTAGATATTTTTAAAGGTAGCATCCTACCGAGGAAAACAATGCCTATGGATAAATGTAGGAAATATAGCACTTTTGGTAGAAATTCAGAGAAATTTCAACAAAAATTCGGTTTTTATTCTTATTGTGAACAAGGCTATAAATCAGATGCTGCCGACCAAAAATGTAACACATCGATGTAGGCCATTTTATGTCATTTGAGCAATGCCAGTCAGCCTGTGAGTCTGGTTGGTGCGCACGATAACTTTCGACAGGTTTAACCAATTGTCTTCAAATGTGGTATGTGTGAATATTATGTCTATCTCAGGGTAACGTCAAATATGGATTATGTTAGTCCACTCCTTCGAGTATCTCCCCCAAGAAGGGTCAACATTTATTGAAATATTAATTATCCCATAACTTATATACTACACCCAGAATATTTCACAATTCGACACATATGTAGTCTTAGTTTATTAATCGCTATCATCTTTAGAAAATTGGGCGAAGTAGCCACCCCCATTGGGCGAAGTAGCCACCCCCTCCCATGCAAATGGACCATTTTGCACAAAAAGTTAAAGGCTTATAACTTTGATTCCAGTCCATAGAAATACTTGAAATTTTGTGAAGAGTAATGCTTTTGTAGTACTTACAGTCCCGTGCAAAATGGCCGTTTTTGCCACTCCCCTTTTGGTACCTCCCAAACAAATGGACCAGTTTGCACAAAAAGTTAACGGCTTATAACTAAGGATTCCTGCACATACAAACACCTGCAATTTTGTGGAGTGTAATGCTTTTATAGTACCTACAGACCCGTAAAAATGGGCGAAGTTGCCACGCCCCTATTGGTAACTCCCATACAAATGGACCATTTTGCACAAAAAGTTAACGGCTTATAACTTTGATTCCAGTCCATACAAATACTTAAAATTTTGTACAGTGTTACGGTTTTATAGTGCCCACGGTTTATTAAAAATAGGCGTTATTTCCACACCCCTTTTGGTACCTCCCAGACAATATTGCCAAAATAAACAAGTAAGAAAGTTTCAGTCGGGTAAACCGACTAAGGTATACCCTCACTTTGTGAGTAATGTAATATTGAATATTACTCGAATTATTCTGTCAATTTGTGTGGGAGGTACCAGAAGGGGTTTATCAAATACACCTTTTTTTGCTGAACATTAGATACTTTAAATTCATTGCACTGTGCCGACTTATAAGCATTTATGTGCACTGGTATAAACGTTATGAGACATTAAATTGTGGTATGATTTGGGCATTTTGTGTAGGAGGTACAAAGAGGGGCGTGGCAATAACGTCCATTTTCCACAGGGCTATAGACACTATAAAAACATTACACGGTACAAAATTTCAAGTATTTTTATATACTGGTTTTAATGTTATAAGCTGTTAACTTTTGGTGCAAAAAGGTACCTTTGTGTGGGAGGTACCAAAAGGGGCGTGACAACAACACCCATTTTTCCCTGGACTGTAGGCAATATAAAAGCATAATACTGTACAAAATTTCAAGTATTTTTATACACTGTTATTAATGTTATAAGCTGTTAACTTTTGGTGCAAAATGGTGCATGTGTTTGGGAGGTACCAAAAGGGACGTGGCGACTTCGCCCATTTTTCTCGAGTTGATAACGACTAATAAGCTAATACTATGTGTGGAATTTCAAAAGATTCGAATAAGTAGTATAGCAGTTATTAAAGAATCAATATTTCACAACATTTTAACCCTTTGTGGGGGAGGTACTAGAAGGAGTGGACCAATATGGCCCATCTTCGAACTTAGCCGGAGATAGAAAAAAATATTACCACATACCAAATTTGAGGTCAATCGGTTACTCCTTTCGAGAGTTAACGTGCGCACCAGCCAGCAGACACACAGACAGACAGACAGACAGACAGACGGACGGACATTGCTCATTCGACTTAAAATGACCCAAAACGGATTTCCTCCGAACATACTTGGGGTCTTAGGTCACTCCTTCGACGTGTTACACTTTTTTCCGTAGCAAATGATATATACCCTCGTCACACTAAAGTGAGGGTATAAAAATATGAAAAATGGTTTTTTTCAATTTCCCTATTTTTACTAGCTTTCAAAAAATGGAACAAACAATTTGTTGCTAATTTTTTTCTATTTTTTATGGATTTTTCGTGCCAGCAAAAATCGTTTTTGAAAAAATAGACTTTTTTCTAATTGTTTTAACGACAGTTACTAAGCTCTACATGAAAGAGATTTTTTAGTCCTCATAATTTCCTTTAAGTTAAATGGTATCTCGGCTTTATTGAGCTCATACTTCAAAAAATATGGTTTAAATGCTGAAAAACCCACCAAAATCTTGTCATTACCAAATAATGACATCTCATTATTCGCTGCATCACTTTCGGCTTAATAATAATTACTTAGCAATTATAACAGAAATAAGTGATTTTTTGTTATCAAAATCATTTTGGCAAATTTTAGGATAATGCAATTTTGGCTATATGTGATTTACAAGATTTATTTATTTTTCAACATGTTTTCAAATAATACGTGCAGATTTTAATGAAAATACCATAACTATTTATGTATATCGTATGATGTTAGACCATTGAAGAATTTTTCACATGGGGGTTTGGGTTCAGAAATTCGGATCTGGCATGAGGAAATTGTTTGTTTCGAGAAATATGCGCGACAATATGCAAAAAATCATACCATTCCATATCATATCTACTACTTATTTTATAACTTATTATTAATGCATTATTCAAGTACTTAAAATTGTGAAAATATAAGCACATATCTATGTGTTATGCCTATGCTACAAATAAGTACTTATTATGCTACTTTATTGTATGTTTTTGGGAAGAACTTTCCTCCAATGACATCCCCATGTTAAAATAATGAGAAAAGTGGCTAAATAATAAGTACTTACCATTATCAAACTTTGCTTACTCGTCGGTTTATTTGGTAATAAAAAAATTTTCTGGGAAAATCCATAAAAAAATGTTTTCCCATATTAAAAATTTCGCTTTGGTTTCATAAAATAGTATGCCTCAATAAAAAAAAAATATTAGTTCTCGGACATAGACACATTTTTTGTTGTTGCTTAGTGTTATTAGTTTGTTTTACAATTTGCCGAATTAGTACTTTTTTTTTTGATTTTCTTCTATAACTCTATCCAGATACGCATTAAAAAAATATAGTTCAAATACTAGCTCTACAATTTCTGATGTCCGAAATTGTTAGACCAATCTAAGTATTTCGTCCATTTCCACTAAAAATGGACCATTATGTTCTCTTTAAACAAAGTAAACTTTCCAAAAATCGGTTCAGTCGTTCGATATTTTCATAAAACCCAAAAACTATTTTTTTCAAAATTTCGAATGCCCATAAAATTATTGGAAAATAATAATTTGTAAACTAGTGTCATAAGACAGAATATATGGACAGAAAGACATTGCTAAATCGACTCAAAATGCGATTCTATGCCGATCGGTATAAAAAAACTATGGGTCCATCTTGTCTCTTTTTGGGTGTTACAAACAAATGACAAAGTCATAATACCCCGCCGAACAGTGTGGTGTCGGTATAATAAATAAAAATGTACGGGGAGCGGGACAGAACCAACTTACTCTTTGGTAATGTGAACGTGGTTATTTAAACGATTCTGTACGAAATCAAGTTAGGCTAATGAATGCACAAATATTTTTTGTCCAAATACCTAAGAATGAATAACAATTAAAAAAACTTTTTAATTAGAATTTATTTAATTGTTTATAACACATTTCGCTATTGTTTAATAATGATATCCATCGGCATCCAAAAATCCATTGCTGTGCCCACCTGAAACCGGAGGAAGGTATGTAGATAAAGGACGTTCTACTGGTGGAATATAGGTGTTGGTGGGAACGGGCATTGGATAAGATACAGGTACCGGATCTCTGACATATTCTGGTGGGATGTAGGTATGGCTGGGTGTTGGTGGAACGGGATTTCTGTGATATTCTGGTGGGATGTAGGTATGGCTGGGTGTTGGTGCAACGGGATTTCTGTGATATTCTGGAGGGATGTAGGTATTCATGGGTGTCGGTTGCCTATGGTATTCTGGTGGGATATAGGTGTTGATGGGAGCTTGAACTGGAGCTGGTGTTGTTTGGGTATTAATGAGGAACATAGGAGTTGGTTTTGGTTTGACAATGTTAATAGGAGTTGGAGGGATGTAGGAGATTTCGGGTTTAACTGGAACTGGTGGTATATAGGTGTTGATCGGCCGCTGAACTGGGGGTATATAAGTGTTGGTGGGTTGTTGAATTGGTGGAAAATATGTATTAGTAGGCGTTTGAACTGGGGGTATATATGTGTTGGTGGGCTGTTGCACTTTGGGAGGAATGTATGCGTTGTTGGGCTGTTGAACATTGGGGGGAATATATGCGTTGCTGGGCTGTTCTCCTGGTAATTGCAGCTGCTGAACAGGTGGTGAGTAATCATAACCCCCATCGGCTGTTATACCCGGCCCAGGTGCAGGATAATTTGGCACATCAACTATTGTTGGGGCAGGTGGGAAATAATTTCGTAGCTCGGAAACATCAGCTATAGCATAGCTCACCGCGAGCGTCATAATTGAGAAGAAAAGGAATTTCTAAAACCATAAACACCCAAAAACGAAACAAGTATTAAAAGTCTTTAGTCTTCAAAAAACAAAATAGCCAAAAATACTTACCATTTCGATTTGTTGCATCAAAACAATTCTGTTGTCATCAGAAGAAAGTCTAACAAGATTCTAACCTTGGCGTTATGCAAATTTCGTTATTTATATGAAAAATTCAACGAGAAAGCTTTTAATTTCTTTCTTGTTCAGGTTTTTTCAAATATAAATAAAAAAATCTCTTAACAAGAGAGGAAAGGAAATTCTACACACAGATGTGCATTTGATGTTAGGCGAATATTTACTTTTTTATATTTTTATAGCCTATTGATTTATTTGACATAATAATTTCACACCAAAACAAAAACTGCAAACGAATTGAATCATAATTTAGTTTTTTTTGAGACTTTTAACAGCTCATTGCAATTACGTGCTTATGAGCAACGTGTTGTGATTTGGAATAGACAATCCGAAAAAAAATATTTCAATAATTTCTCAAATGCCAATTAAGGGAGGATTTCAGAATAGATACTACACTGAGCAAATTTTTTGTAAAAATAAATATGGTATCATCCTTAAATCAAATTCAAAGAAACTGTCTTCAAAATACTCAATAATTTCCAAAATGCAAAGTGAGGATTTGTCAATAAAAATCTTAGTAAATCAATAATGCACAATTTTAATTTATTAATTTATTAATTTATTAATTTATTAATTTATTAATTTATTAATTTATTAATTTATTAATTTATTAATTTATTAATTTATTAATTTATTAATTTATTAATTTATTAATTTATTAATTTATTAATTTATTAATTTATTAATTTATTAATTTATTAATTTATTAATTTATTAATTTATTAATTTATTAATTTATTAATTTATTAATTTATTAATTTATTAATTTATTAATTTATTAATTTATTAATTTATTAATTTATTAATTTATTAATTTATTAATTTATTAATTTATTAATTTATTAATTTATTAATTTATTAATTTATTAATTTATTAATTTATTAATTTATTAATTTATTAATTTATTAATTTATTAATTTATTAATTTATTAATTTATTAATTTATTAATTTATTAATTTATTAATTTATTAATTTATTAATTTATTAATTTATTAATTTATTAATTTATTAATTTATTAATTTATTAATTTATTAATTTATTAATTTATTAACTTATTAATTTATTAACTTATTAATTTATTAACTTATTAATTTATTAACTTATTAACTTATTAATTTATTAATTTATTAATTTATTAATTTATTAATTTATTAATTTATTAATTTATTAATTTATTAATTTATTAATTTATTAATTTATTAATTTATTAATTTATTAATTTATTAATTTATTAATTTATTAATTTATTAATTTATTAATTTATTAATTTATTAATTTATTAATTTATTAATTTATTAATTTATTAATTTATTAATTTATTAATTAATTAATTAATTAATTTATTAATTAATTAATTTATTAATTAATTAATTTATTAATTTATTAATTTATTAATTTATTAATTTATTAATTTATTAATTTATTAATTTATTAATTTATTAATTCATTAATTTATTAATTTATTAATTTATTAATTTATTAATTTATTAATTTATTAATTTATTAATTTATTAATTTATTAATTTATTAATTTATTAATTTATTAATTTATTAATTTATTAATTTATTAATTTATTAATTTATTAATTTATTAATTTATTAATTTATTAATTTATTAATTTATTAATTTATTAATTTATTAATTTATTAATTTATTAATTTATTAATTTATTAATTTATTAATTTATTAATTTATTAATTTATTAATTTATTAATTTATTAATTTATTAATTTATTAATTTATTAATTTATTAATTTATTAATTTATTAATTTATTAATTTATTAATTTATTAATTTATTAATTTATTAATTTATTAATTTATTAATTTATTAATTTATTAATTTATTAATTTATTAATTTATTAATTTATTAATTTATTAATTTATTAATTTATTAATTTATTAATTTATTAATTTATTAATTTATTAATTTATTAATTTATTAATTTATTAATTTATTAATTTATTAATTTATTAATTTATTAATTTATTAATTTATTAATTTATTAATTTATTAATTTATTAATTTATTAATTTATTAATTTATTAATTTATTAATTTATTAATTTATTAATTTATTAATTTATTAATTTATTAATTTATTAATTTATTAATTTATTAATTTATTAATTTATTTATTTATTTATTTATTAATTTATTAGTTCATTAATTTATTATTTTTTAATTTATTTATTTTAAGTCGATTTAATTAATTTTTTAGTCGATTTAATTATTTTTTATATTTTTATCATTTTCAATCACTTTTTAATTGAATTTTTATGAATGTTAGCCATATAATACATTGATTGATTCAATTAATGTTTTATTAGATTCAATCATTTGAGGACCCAATTAATCACTTTTTTTAATTTTTTGAAAGTTATTTGTTTTTTTAAGTAAAAATGTTTTGCGACTTTTTTGTTGGAGCAAAATTTTGAGATTCTTGAAATAATTCACTAAAATTACTTTTAATTAATAACACCAAATATTTTGTTTCAAATATTGTAGGTATTCACTGCGCTAATGGACACACAATTTAAAAAGTGCAAACTAATTCAAATTACTCAATTTTAAATTTTTTTATTAATATTGAGTTTATAACAACTCTATTTTAAAGAAACTCATTCACTAGATTTTATACTATAACCTCTAACACTTTAATAATGATAACCTTCTTCAGTCAATTGACCACTACCGTGACCTCCTGTGGCTGGAGGAATATATGTATTAACGGGAGCAGGAGCTGGTGCGGGAGCAGGAGCGGGTTTATAGACCGGGGCTGGTGCGGGCGCAGGGGCGGGTTTGTAGACTGGGGCTGGTGCGGGCGCAGGGGCGGGTTTGTACACTGGAGCTGGAGCAGGAGCAGGCTTTGGTTGGGGTGGGATATATGTGTTAATGGGGGCAGGTACTTGGGCTGGTTTAGCGGGTTTAACTACGGGAGCAGGTTTATAGACCGGAGCAGGTGCTGGCGCAGGTTTATAGACCGGAGCAGGAGCTGGTGCAGGTTTATAGACCGGAGCAGGAGCTGGTGCAGGTTTATAGACTGGAGCAGGAGCTGGTGCAGGTTTATTAACAGGAGCTGGAGGAATATAAGTATTCACTGGCTTGGAAACAGCTGGAATATTGAGTGGTTTGCTGGGTGGTGAATAATCATATCCATCATTACTTGGAGGAGCTGGAGGTGGATAGTTGTAGCCATCGGCCATAACAGCCACCACTAAAGCCAAACACAAAAGAAGGAATTTCTACAAAAAAAAAAACAAAACAAAACAAATCTCAAATAAAACACAGCCGCACGCAAAATCCTCATTGGTCTCTTCTTCTCCTCAAACGAAAAAAGCTTACCATTCTATCTTAATAAGAAAAATCTTGTTCTGACCACAATCAAGTCTTAACGAATTCTGATCAGGCAATTATTTTTTAATGGCGTATTTATAAGAAAGTCAAAAGAGCGCCAATCCAGATTAATTTTTACCAAAATATAAATCTCCATAAATTCTAAACATTTCAATTACTGTTATACATAAAGTAATGCCAAAACCTTTTACTATTTGTTAATCTGTATTTCCGGTTCTGGACACATTTGCCAAAAAAAGAAAGATGAACAGTTTAAAGAAAAAAACAAAACTTAAAATTAAATTAATTCCCTCGGTGAATGTTTGCATATGATTATCGATGGAAACTCATAAGATCTTTACATAGTTAAAATTGCTAATCATACATATACATATAAATTAATGCGCCACCAGTGACATCTTTTGAATATGTACATATTTATTAGAGGCAAACAGTGGCCACAAACCGATACAAGTAATATTCGTAGATTTGATAGACAGGTTTCTGGAATGAAATGGCTTTAGATCTGCACATAATCTATACAAGATGTGACTTGGCTTCTTCAGTAAAAGAAACGGAGTTAATATGGAATATAGCTGAGATTTATGAAATCAACCAGCCATTGTTAATGAGCTACGACATACGACGTGTGAATAAAATGTGTGTGTATCGTGTAGCATTACACTTTACAATGATACTCTGGTCCTATTAAAAAACAAATTGGAGGTGAATTGAAAGGTGAAGGTCAGAACTCAAGGTAATCCATGTCAAAGCGTAGCTTAATCTCAACGGACGAACTTACTACAGATCTTAGTTGTTTTTTTTATATTCAGAGTATTTTGACCTATAGACGGACATATCATAACAGAATAAAAATATTAAATTAATAAATACTGGTCTTTGCGTTTCACAAATGGTGCTGATAGCTATATGTCTATGGAATTGATTAAAATCTTTATTAAAAATATATTTTATACACGCGATATTCAGTGATTTATGAGCAACGATTAATTGTAATTACAATAATTACACTAGTAAACAAAAAGTAAGATATTGTCACTTAGACCAGCTTTCTTTCCTAATGAATAATTACTTTAGGTCCCTTCTCTAGTTTTTGTTTTTGTATAACTAATCAATGGATTTAAAATTATTACACAATTCGTGTGAAATTCTAATGAAAATAGGCGTCATTTGCTTTGTCTTTGGTTTTTAACGAACTTTTGTAGAAATTGTTTTGGAGATGGCAGAACGGGTGTGAAGATTTTGTAAATTTCTATACCCTACACCACTCTGTGTAGGTAATAAAGTTATAAGCTTTTAACTTTTGGTTCAAAATTGTCCATTTGTCGCCTATTTTTGTTGAGGTAATAGTGACTAATACTATGTGTAGAATTTCAGAGGATTCAAATAAGTAAAGGGTTTTCCAACAAGAGGTGTTATTTTGGTATTCAAAGAAAAATTCAAATTTTTGAGAAAAATGATCGGATGTTTATTTCACAATAAAGAGGAAGGTATGCCGTTAATAATGAAAAACAACATCAGCCAAATGGCCACCACGACCACGCTTACAGGACCATATCCTTTTCATGAAATTTTCCATAACCAAATCGCAAAGTGGCTGCCCTATGTCCTCGATAGCCTCACGAATTCTATCTTTGAGGTCTTGAATCGACGCTGGGCTGTTGGCGTAGACCTTATCTTTCACGTGGCCCCAAAGGAAGAAGTCGCAAGGTGCTTAATCACAAGATCTCGGTGGCCAATTGTGATCACCTCTTCGAGAGATAACACGGTCCGGAAACTTTTCCCGTAACAGAGCAATGGTTTCGTTACTTGTGTGGCACGTAGCGCCGTCTTTTTGAAAGTAAACGTTATCCAGATCAATACCATCCAACTCCGACCATAACAAATCATTAATCATCTCTCGATAGCGCAATCCATTCACCGTAACTGTTGATCCAACCTCATTTTCGAAAAAGTAAGGTCCACACGTTGAGGATGGAGAGGCTTCTCAACAATAACTCTTGGGTTTTCCGAGCCCCAGATGCGACAATTTTGCTTGTTGACGTAGCCACCGAGGTGGAAATGGGCCTCATCAGTCAAGATGATTTTGTATTGTTTTTTTGTTCGATCGTTTTTTGATCGTTTGTATCGTTCCATTTTTAGAATGGTGTAGTTTCAACTTGTCAAATGTCAACGAATAAAAGCTTCAAAAGTGACAGCTACCGAAATACCGGGTGATTAAAAAAATAACACCTCTTGTTGAAAACCCTGTATTTGAAATGTATGGATAAATGTACAAATTATGGCCCATACGAGCGAGTATTATACAAGTTATTGTAATTAAAAAAATGTCCATATGGGCAAATCCTGCGTGACGAACTCTACATTCGTACGCTTTTTCGGATTAAAATATAACAATTTTTTGGTCTTTCAAAAGAGGTACCTTCAACATATACATAGTGTTTATTATGAATGTTCTTTGAATGTTTGATATGAATGTTCTTTCGAATGCCAGAAAATTTTTTTTTGTAACAGGTATAAGTTGCGAAAAAATGTATCACAAATTATTGTGACGCACGCTACAAAAATTGGAAGTAGCTTTGAAGGTTAAGGTATGTCTTCGTAATTTTTAGCAAATTTTGCAAATAAAGCACCCAAAATGAAATACCTATAAGATAGATGAATATAAGAGAATTCTAAAAAAAATATTTGCAGCCAAAAATTGTTGTAGTTTTTTATCAAAAGCCGTGAACTCTATGTGACGCACGCTACATTTTTTCCAGTCAAACTTTTTATAGTAGAAAGTTTGTTTATTTTAACAAATCAAATTACATTATTTTTAATAACATTTTGCAAAACATTTTTTTTTGTATTCATAAATGTATTTATGAATAAATGTTATGCGTTCTCTATTTTACCACTACAAATAATGATAAAAACACCTTAAAAAAATATTTGTTTCTAATAAAATTAAGAGATATGATGTGAGGAACCATTTTTAATACTTTTTGTATTAATGGAGACCCACAAATATTTTTTAACATCTAGTCTTATATTCCATTAAAAAAATTTTTGGTGGACTGTTTCTGGGATTTGCCCATATGTTTTTTTGACCATTTTGTTTGTAAGGTACCAAAAGGGGTGTGGCACTAAATCCCATTTATCAATGGACTATAGGTACTATGTATAAAAGCATTACACGGTACACATTTCAAGTGTTTGTATGCGCTGAAATCCATAAGCTTTTAACGTTTATGCAAAATGTTAAGTAGTATAGGAGGTTATAAAAGAATCAATATTTCACTAAATCTCGACCTTTGGAGGTATGAGTGGATCAATCTTCATTTTTATCCTATCATAGGAAAATATTAATATGTAACAAATCTGAAGCCAATCGGTGACTCCGGCACCGACCAGACAGACAAACACACGGAAGGACGGACATTGCTCAAATGACTTAAAATGATCCAAAACGTATTTCCGCCAAATATATTTGAGGTCTTAGGTCACTCTTTTCACGTGTTACATTTTTGGCCCGCAGCAAATGATATATACCCTTGTTCACAATATTGAGGTTATAAAAACATGATTTTCCTGAAATTCTCTACCAAAAGGGTTATAATTTCTACATTTATCCATAGATTTTAGCAAGTTGGCTTTGGTTTCTTCGTTAGGATGCTGACTACTGAAAAATGTAATACATGTTTTGCGTTTTTTTTTTATTATTTATGGTCTTCTTCGTGCTAGCAAAAAACGACTGTAACTAAACCAATATTTCTACGTAAAAGATATCTTTCCAACATTTGTAGGCATCATAATTACGGGTCAGAATATTTATTAATATGTTTGGCTAAAATGTTTATAAGCAGTTACAAATAGGTAAAATAAGATCACGCTATCATTTTTTTTTTTTTTTTTAAAAAAATTGTGGGCATTTTTATTTTTGGAAAAATTAAAAAAATAGTTTTTGTGTATTACGAAATTTGTAATTGCTCTCGAAGGACTGAAGCGATTTTTACAAAGTTTACTTTGTTTTAAAGAAGATACAATGCGCCAATTATTGTATTTTTTTTTTAAAAAATTGCTCCACCCTCTATTTTCTTCAAATTTTCACAGAATGTTCGTCGCACTCTCAAAAATCCAGAACAGTAAAACATTTTTGTGAGACCCAATATTTGTAAAAGTTATGGACGAAATAGCAAGACTAGTCTGACAATTTTCGTCCGTTTTTGCAAAACACTGCACAGTGGTACGAATTCAAAAAGGGCAAATAATTCGACCGTTTCTTAACCAAACAACCGATTGCGACCAATCTTGGCATGGTAGATTAAGAGGTGTTAGAGAAGTTAAGTTTTATATTAGGGCCCCCTATGTCAGACAGGGCGGAGCTAGAGGCCTCAAAGTTGGCCACATCGTGTAACTCGTGTTTCTCTTCCGATTTATAAATTGACATTTTTTAAATTTTGAGTTGTTACCGTTTTGTGGAACAGGTGCGATATGTAAATATTGTCTATATATATAAAGAAGAATGTGTGTTTGTTTGTTTGTTTGTTGGTTTGTTTGTACCGAATAGACGTCTAAACGGCTGGACCGATCTTCTTGAAATTTTCACAGAATGTACATATGTGGGGCGTGGTGAAAATAGGGTACTTGAATTTTCGATATATCAAGTGGGCGTGGCCCCGCCCACATAAGACAAATTTTAAAATTGAGATATCGTGCACAATTTGTTGGCGAGAGTGCTGTAATTTTGTTCATATGTATCTGGTGGCAGTCTACGTGATTGGTCCAAAAATGGGCGTGATCGGACCAAGGGGCGTGGCCCCGCCCATATAAGCCAAATTATGGAATTGAGATATCTTACACAATTTGTTAGCGAGAGTGTTGTACTTTGGTGCATATGTATCTGGTGGTAGTCTACGGGATTGGTCCAAAAGTGGGCGGAATTGGACCAATGGGCGTGGCCACGCCCACATAAGACAAATTTTTAAATTGCTATATCTTACACAATTTGTTAGCGAGAGTGCTGTAATTTGGTGTATATGTATCTGGTGGTGGTCTACGTGATTGGTCCAAAAGTGGGCGGAATCGGACCAATGGGCGTGGCCCCGCCCATGTAAGACAACATTTTAAATTGAGATATCTTGCACAATTTTTTAGCAAGAGCGTTTAATTTTGTTTACATGTATCTGGTAGTAGTCCACGTGTTTGGTCTAAAAAAGGGCGCGATCGGAGCAATGGGCGTGGCCCCGTCTATATAAGCCAAATATTGAAATCGAGATATCTTACACAATTTGTAAAAGAGAGCTCTGAAATTTTGCGTATATGTATCTGGTACAAGACTGCGTAATTGGTCCAAAAAATGGGCGGGATCGGTCCAGTGGGTGTGGCCCCGCCCATATAAGCAAAATTTTAAAATTGAGATATCTTGCACAATTTATTAGCGAGAGTGCTGTAATTTTGTGTATATGTATCTGGTGGAATTCTACGTGATTGGTCCAAAAATGGGCGTGGCCCCGCTCATATAAGGCAAATTTTCGAATTGAGATATCTTGAGCAATTTTTTTGCGAGAGTGCTGCAATTTTGTGTATATATATCTGGTGGCAGTCTACGTGACTGGTCCAAAAATGGGCGGGATCGGACAAATGGGCGTGGCCCCGCTTATATAATGGTAATTTTGGAATTGGGATATCTTGAGCAATTTTTTAGCGAGAGTGCTGCAATTTTCTGTATACATATCTGGTGGCAGTCTACGTGACTGGTCCAAAAATGGGCTGGATCGGACAAATGGGCGTGGCCCCGCCCATGTAAGGCTAATTTTGGAATTGAGATATCTTGAGCAATTTTTTAGCGATAGTGCTGTAATTTTGTGTATAAGTATCTGGTGACAGTCTACGTGATTGGTCCAAAAATGGGTGGATCGGATCAATGGGCGTGGTCCCGCCCATATAGGCCAAATTTTGAAATTGAGATATATTACACAATTTGTTAGCAAGAGTGCTGACATTTTGCGTATTTGACACAAAAATTGGCGGAATAGGACCAGGGTGTGTAGCCCAGCCCGTATAAGCCAATATTTTAAATTGTGTCTTGCACAATTTGTTATCGAGAGTGCTGTAATTTTGTGTATATGTATCTGGTGGCAGTTTAGGTTATTTGTCGAAGAATGGACGGGATCGAAAAATGGGCGAGTTCGCACCAATGGGCTTGGCCCCGCCTATATAGGTAAAATTTTAAAATTGAGATATCTAGCACAATTTGTTAGCAAGATTGCTGTAATTTTGTGTATATTTATCTGGTGACAGGCTACGTGATTGGTAAAAAAGTTTAAGGGATTGGACCAATGGTAGTGACCCCGCCCACATGAGCCATGTTTTGAAATTGATATATCTTGAGAAATTTGTTAGAGAGATTGCTGAGATTTTTGTATATGTATTTGGCGGCAGTCTACGTTATTAGTCCAAAAATGGACGGGATCAGAAATCTGAAATCTGGGGCAACGAAGTGGTTCAATAATGGACGGAATCGGAAATCTGAAGTCTGGGGCAACGAAGTGGACCGGGTCCAGCTAGTTTACTCATAAATTAAGACTTGTTCATATCAACATTTTTGTATCGCTTCGGAGTTATTTAATATGACATATGGTTAGGAATGGAAGGAATAACATTTTTTTAACTGTTTCTATTTAATATAATTTTCTTTCTGCAAATACGCGAAGGACCTTTTATTTGTTTCGCTTAAATATCAATAATTTTTAATTATAATTATCATAATCACATGTTTTGCATTTTTGTGTGAACTTAGAATTTATGAATATCACTGCACAAAGGGGGGAAACAGATGATGTATTTTTACATCTTCTATCATTGTATAAAAAATATCAATTTTCATAAAATTGGATTTATTTAATGCACAAAATAACTGTTTATTTTATTTATTCATTATGGAAATATTTGTAAGTTACTTAGACAGCGGAAAAACAACGTTCGATTGTTCTGACATCGGCTTTATTTCGATCTTTCTTGAATACATACATACACAGATTTACGGTCTTTTTGCATTGTTTTGTCAAAGTAATAAATTCGCACATAAACTCCACTACTCTGAATGTCAGATTTTATGACTCTTTTGTTATTAATGCCCGTAACTACAACACACACACTCACATTTTTAATCTACCCCCTTTTTGTCTCATCGACGTATGAGCAGCCAGTCGATGTTCCCAGATAATTTATGTTCGACCACCTGCGGCACACACTGCCGACAAACAGCCGCCAAAACTGTTGTTATTAAGGTAGAATTAATAACAACAGAATGTCAACTCGCACAAGCGCACCAACCTATCTCTACAACCGCCTAACAAGAACTGACTCCAAAAAATTCCAAACAAATTTCATTGTAACTCTCACAATTATTCTCAATTTGCGAACAAAAAGAGTCTATATTGTCCTCTCGCGGATAAAAACGATCTCTTAATTTAAAAGATACGAATCGTTAATTTAAAAATGCCAAAACATTGGACTGGAAATTTTTGTCTTTAAAAACATGACATGAGAATTTCTACAATGTTAAGGAAAAAATCTTACAAACAATTAAAATGTGTACTTGAGTTAATGACAATTGCACTAAATTCAATTATTTTTTCTTTAATTTTATGACGTAACGTTAAAGTCAACATGACATAGTGTTATGAACATCTTATCATATAGGTAAGGAATTTTACTTTAAACGAATGAAAATTCCTTTGAAATCAAGTATATTTTCTTAAATTTAAAGAAATTTGTTCTTCAATCTATGATTTAAGGGCAAACTTGTTTTTAATTTCATGTCAAATTCTTTTCAGTGCACAAATGTAGAGAAAAAAGAAATTTTTTTAATAATTATTTTTCGGTGTAGAATGATTTTGCATTTTTTCAGATATGTTATGTTTATTTTGTATAATATTATTATTTTATTGGAATAATTAAAAGAAATGCAATTTAAATTAATGCATAAAAATAGATACTTTTTAAGAAAAATTTAGTATAATATTTTATCTACATATTTCTGCTTTAAAGGCATTTATTATAATTCATTTTCGAAGTTAATATAGAAATAATAACAGTCGGTTTGTATTACCTTCTCTGGCCTTGAATATGATGCCATTTCATATTAAAAATTTGGTAATCTGTGCTCATATATTTGGGATGGTTTAACAACTGCAAACATTTTTCCAATTTACTATAATTCTGCTGTGCATAATTCTCGCTTATGTCCTTTTATAGTAGATAATTCATTTCTCTGGGCTTCCTTCCTCTCGCTAATACTTCCCTGGGACAAACCTGACTTGCTAATTGGAATTGCAGTTTTAAGACAAAAGGATGTTTTTTTGCTATTTTTTTCAGTGTTAAGTTTTTGCCCGTTCACAAGTGATTTGTGACACGTGTCAAATTTAAAATTTTTAATTTATCTTTTTAAATTTCACAATGAATAGACTTACACACGAACAATGTTTGCAAATCATTGAGTTTTGTTATCAAAATTCATGCTCTGTGAAAATTTTTTTTTATCGGAAACTTGTGTTCAGCGGCGAGACCTACTTTTACAGAATTTGGTACACTAAAAAAAAACGTAATGAGAATCAATGAAATTATCCTAACTTTTATGCTTTTGGCTTTGATTTGGAGCCAAAGACAATGATCATTAAAATATATACATCATATACTTTAATTGAATGTCATGAAACGACTTTAAATCAATTACATCTTGTATTTAAATTTAAGACATGAAAAGTCTTTAAAACAATTACATCATGTACTTAATTGTAAGACATGAAACGTCCCTTAATCAATTCATGTTGTAATTAAGTGAAGTACATGTTGCACTTACCACTAAGTGAATCGCGTAACAATACTGAAGCTAAACCCACGTTAAAGAATACCGATCGAATCAGAATCACTAGCTAATTCGATTTAATAAAATTTTTTAGCTCTTCTTTACTGTTTTGTTTTATATGAAAAAGCGACAATTTTGATTTACATTTCTTCCTATATCCTAAATTGTTCTTTATTTGATGTTCGAATTTAATAAAATTTAGTATAATTGGCATGCTTATATAGGGTGATCTAAGTAGAGATACATTTTTCAATAGCCTTTTTTTGACAGATCACGCGTGAGTCGTGTCATGCTATGTTATTTTTGTTATGTATTGTTTGGGATTTCATCATGGATAGACATACGCCTGAACAACGTTTACAAATTATACAGTTTTATTATCAAAAAAATCGTTCGCCAATTGCGCTAAGTCCATTTTTTTTCAAATCCAATAAAAAAACTTTCCAGTCGACCAACGACGTTGACATCCATGAGCAATATCTTAGCTCTGGTTTAGATCTATCTTTTTGCCATTGACCGATTCCCGATCCGACGTACCGGAATCATCGGTCCATACTTCTTCAAAAATGATGTCGGTGAGAACGTAACCGTCGTGCCATGATAACCGACTATTTTATGCCTGAAATTGAAGTTCGTGATCTCGACGACATTTGGTTTCAAGAAGACGGCTCCACTTCCCACACATCGCATCAATCAATGGATTTATTGAGAGAACACTTCGGTGAGCAGATAATTTCACGTTTTGGGCCGATTGATTGGCCACCAAGATCGTGTGATATCACACCGTTAGACTTTTTCCTGTGGGGAAAAGTTAAGTCTAAAGTTTATGCGGACAATCCCGCTTCGATTAGGCCTTGGAGCAAATCATCACGCGTGTCATTCGCCGAACTGCTCGAACAAGTCATCGAAAATTGGACTCAACGGATGGACCATCTGAGACGTAGCCGCGGCCAACATTTGATAGACATAATCTTCAAAAAATAAATGCCAAAGAATGTTCTTTCAAATGATAATAAACATTCCCCATTCAATTTGAATTTTCTGTGTTTTTTTCTTTAAAAAAGTAGGGAACCTCGAAATGGATCACGCTATACAAATGGCTGGCCAAAAAATTTACAAGTTTCAAAAGAAATTTAAAAATGTCATATTTGCTAATTTTTATAAAAATAAAAAAATAAGATAAAAATAGTTGGCCGAAAAGTGTTGCCCAACTTGGTGGACAGATAAACCAGTATGTGGAAAATATCACAGACTACTTTGATATTCGATTTTCCGTCACGTGATTTTCAACCATTTGACCACAGCAGCTCCCTTAGGAGAGTATATCCAGGATCGTTGTATGACTTTCGGACAATTGGACTTCAAAAGTATGATATGAAACTGTATATAATTCCAAGTTAAATTTCGTTAAAATTGTTGAAACGCTTACTTAAATTAAAAACATTTGTACTCAGATTAATGTTATTTTCAATAACTCAAAGAAATGTCTTCAAAGTCAATATGTACACAATATCATGTACAACGCGAAGTATTAAAGCAAAAATAATTTCTTTGAATCAAAAATAATTTCGATGAAATCAAGGACATTTTCATTATTTCACTGAACATTTTATTTGAAGTAAAGATACAAAATTTCATTGATTTAGAGATGGTGTTGCCTTTAGTTTTACGACATAATTTTTTCATTGCACGCAGAGCAGCGAGAGACTGTTCAAGAATTGCCAATGTACCCCGAAAAATGTACTGTTTGGTGCGGTTTATAGACCTGCGGCTTTATTGGACCGTACTTCTTCAAAGAATATGATGGCCGCGGCTTTACGGGTAATGGAACAAGCTATCGTTCAATATATTAATTAAACACTCATGTAGTAAATAATATCGTTTCATTTCGTTAATAATATCGACATTTTGGTTCGCACGTCTCCAAAATCGTACGGAAATTATAGGCATGTGGACTTTAAAAGTACGATATGAAAATGTATATAATTGCAAGTAAAATTTCGTTAAAATTATTGAAAAGTTTACTAACCCCCAATTTCACAACCTTCGGCTAGAGCTAACTCACAGTTAAAAATAAAAATTTCATACAATTTGATAGCTATAACTGTAGATTAGCTCTAACTGTAGGATAACCGGAGATTGTGAAATTGGCCGTTAAATTAATAATTATTGAAATTGCAATAACTTAGATCAATGTTAATTTAAATAATTCAAAGAAATATCTTTAAAGTCAACTTGTAAACAATGTATTATGTACAACGAAGCCAAAAAATTTTTTTCAATAAAAAATAATTTTGTTGAAATCAAGTAAATTTTCATAATTCCACTGAAAATTGTCATTGCCTCCGTGATGGTGTTTTTTTTTTGTTTTACGGCATTTTTTCAACCGAATGACCCATATATTTATATATATTTTTTTAATTTTAGAGTATTTTGACCTGTAGATTGATATATCTGTTCATAAAAAATATTTAAATTATATAAATACTAGTATTTGGTGCTGACAGCTCTATGTTCATGGAATTGCAAACATTTTCTGCACGCGATATTCTGTGATTTATTTGCAACGTTAAAATTGTAATTACAATAATTACACTAGCAAACAAAAAATAAGATGCTGTCATTGATACATACGTTCCTAGTGAATAATTGCTCTTCTCAAATCCCTCCCAAGTTTTTTTGTATTTATAACTAATCAGTAGATTTCAAATTATTACACGATTTGTGTGTAATTCCAATGAAAATAGTTGTGATTTGATAAGACTTAGATTTTGGGGAACAATTATTAACAAACTTTTTGTGAAGATGGGCAAAGCTATCGTAAGTAAAACCTTTAATAATTGCAAATCTTATGATTTGTTATAACAATTAAATGAGTCTTTGTAAGAGTAAAGTCAATGTTGATGTTATAAAGGGTTTTCCAACAAGAGGTGTTATTTTGGTATTCAAAGATAATGATTTATTGCCTTAAGTAGAATCTTAGTCAGGTAAACTGACCGAAGTATACCCTAACTATCTTTCAGAGAAATGTTATATGCAACACCACGACTAAGGTGAGGGGATAATACCACAATACAGGGTGGCTGATATGTAATGCAACAAAGTAAAGCGCTATATTTTTTTAATTTTTTTTTTAATTTTATTGTTCAAAAGCAAAAAATGTCGGAAATAACATAAAATATTAGAAAAAGTTTAGATTTGTTCGAAAAGCCACCTTTGGCACGAATTATGGCCTTCAAACGGCCGACAAAGCCATCACACGCTGCACGAAAGTGGCTCTGCGGTATTTTGGCCCATTCCCGGCGAAGCGCCGTCTTGAGATGATCGATAATTTGGTATTTTTTAGTGCGAACCTTAATCTTTAAAATGCCCCAGTCGCAAAAGTCCAACGGATTGAGATCCGGAGATCGTGGTGGCCATTGTGCGGTAGAAATGAAGCGAGGAACCTCCTTTTTAAGCCATTCTTGGTTGACGCGTGCTGAGTGCGATGGTGCTGAGTCCTGTTGGAATGTCCATGGTCTGCGGCCGAAATGTTTGTCTACCCAGTGTTTCAATACTGTCTTTAGGACATTTTCCCGATAATATTCGGCATTTATTTTGACCCCATGGTCGATGAATACGAGCGGGGAGCGACCATCGGCCGTTACGGCGCCCCACACCATTAACATCGGCGGCGCTTGAGTTCTGGTGGCCAATCGAAAGTGTAAATTTTCAGCTGACCTCTTTGGCAAGTAAACCCGATCATTTTGTTTGTTCACAAACTGCTCAATTTGGAATGGCTTCTCATCGGAGAAAACCAAATTCGGTAACTGGCCACTTTCGTGCAAGCGAAGCAACTCCTTGGCTCTTTCCAGTCTAACTTTTTTTTGTGCATCGGTGAGCTCTTGCACTTTTTGGAACTTCAATGGCTTTAGTCCAAGCTCATTTTTTAATATGTGTTGTATCCGCTCTCGCGATATGTTCAGCTCACGAGCAATTTTTCTACCACTGCGGCGTGGATTTCGATCAAATCTGGCCTTCGGATCATTTCTGGTGTTGTTACCGTTTTTTTTCGTCCACTTTTTGGACGCGATGCAACACTGCCAGTATCACGGTAACGAGCAATGGTACGAGAAACAAAAGATTTATTCACATTTAAATGCTGGAGGGCTCTAACGATCAATCACACTATCACGCTTGAATGCCATCACGAATAACTTTTTTTCTGAATGCAATAGATCAAAATGCTTTTGTAAGCTTGTAAACAATAAAATGAACTGTCACTGAAATAAATCTGTCAGCTATCAGACTAGCGGTTTAGAAATGATAGCAACCTGAAATTGGTTGCAATACATATCAGCCACCCTGTAGAATAATGACAAATTTGATTTATGAATATTCGTATCAAAATCTGACATCAGTAGTCAAAATGCAGAATTGCGTGGGTCTGTTGAAAAAAAGAGGCCGGCCGGAAGTTGGGCCCCAAGAAAATGAACCCCATATTGAAAATGAATTTGGGCCCCATATTTGGAACCTATTTTCGTTACAAAAACTGATTTAGGAAATTACACCCCAATTAAGAAAACAGTATGAAATGAAAATAAACCCCAAAAAAACTAAGAAATTTTATCTTCGTAAATCTGTGGAGTATGTAATAATACACCTATACAAACGTATTTTCTAATTATAATTTTTTTTCCTGTGCGGTCGGCCTACGGCCTCTGTTTAAGATTTTCTCCTATGGACAGGATCCAAAGTAGGCAACGTGGAGCAAATCTTTTATGCTTAACCTCTCCTGTTTCTAAATTAATAGATGAAAATAAGCCCCAAAAAGCGGACAATAAATGAAAGTAAACCCCAAAGAGCAGACAAAAAATGAAATTAAGCCCCAAATAAAACTGTTGTTGTTTGATATGTTATTTTTTGGGGCCCATATTCATAAAAATATTTGGGTGTATTTTCCTGGGGCCCAATTTCATTCCGCCAATATAAGCGCTTTCAGTGAATGCCGCACCGTGTTTCCAACTATAATTCTAAAGCTCAACTTTCTTTAAATAATCAATTACCGACAACAAATGTGAATTTCATAAGGACTAGTCACTGTTATTGAGTTTAGTCATTAGTCAAAATTTTTCTCTGAAAAGAAGTTTTATTTTTATCCCCTCACCTTAGAGAGGAGGGTATATATCATTTGCTACGAGCCAAAAGTGTAACACATTGAAGGAGTGACCTGAGACCCTAAGTATGTTCGGCGGAAATCCGTTTTGGGTCATTTTAAGTCATTTGAGCAATGTACGTCCGTCCGTCCATCTGTCTGTCTGCTGGCTGGTGCGCACAATAACTCTGGAAAGGAGTAACCGATTGACTTCAAATTTGGTATGCGATAATACTTATCTCTATCTCCCGCTAAGTTCAAAGATGGGCCATATTGGTTCACTCCTTCTAGTATCTCCCCCACAAAGGGTTTACTTTTAGTGAAATATTGATTCTTTAATACCTTCTATACTACTTACTCGAATCTTCTGAAATTTCACACAAAGTATTAGTTTGCTAGTCGCTAACACGTCAAGGAAAAATGGGCGAAGTGGCCACTCCCTTTTTGGTACCTTCCACACAAATGGACCATTTTGTACCAAAAGTTAACTGCTTATGGCTTTAATATTAGTTCATACAAATACTTGAAATTTTTAACAGTGTAATGGTTTTATAGTACCTAGAGTCCAGAGAAAAGTGGGCGTTATTGGTACGCCCCTTTTGGTACCTCCCATATAAATGGACCATTTTGTACCAAAAGTTACCAGCTTATAACATTAATACCAGTGCATATAAATACTTGAAATTTTGTACGATGTAATCCTTTTATAGTATCTAGAGTCCAGAGAAATGTCACCGCTATTGGCACGCCCCTTTTGGTACCTTCCACACAAATGGGCCATTTTGTTCCAAATGTAAACAGCTTTTAACTTTAATACCAGCTTTTAACTTTAATACAAAAAGAAAATAAATTTACACCGCCATGTATCTAGTTAGAATCACAAAGATTTCCAGACCGAATAAAAGCAAGCAAACAACAAAACAAATGCATGGCTCGGCAAAACATGGTGAGTCTTCTGACTCACCACCACTACACTTAGTGCAGTCAAAAACCATAAAAGCTTTTCTGCATAGTGTGATAATTGCTATTTGATGGAGCAAAATTTGCTTCTCATTGGACATGGCTGGTGTTTTGTATTAACTTTGGTTAACAATTGTTTTTGGAAGATTTTTGAGAAGTGTGGTTTCACAAAGATTTCTCATTCGCTTGTGTGTAGAAATCAACCATATAGAGCTCCGTATCTCCCATACAACTGCAGCAGAACTGTTGATAACGAGTGTCACGGCTCAGAAATCATGATCCAGTCAGGGATGATAAATTTGATACTTTAGTACTTTTTTTTTGGTACTTTTCAGACCCTCAAAGTACCGTGATACTCCCGCCACACATTTGATACTTTGCAGGAAAATAATACGAGTATGCACTTTTTCAAAACAATTATATAAATCGTACACATGCTCTTTCGACATGGTTCGACATAGCTACGCAACGCCAAGAAATATGTGTGGCTCTTGTATTACAACAAAATTCAGTTTCTTTTTATTGTGTATGAAATCGCGCCTTTCCAGTTTCAAAAGTGTAAAAATTTGCGATGTGACAAATTTTGCATTTTTAACGAAACTAAAAACCTATAAGAAAAGATTAAAGGCACGTACCCAGCAAAATTCCTCATTACCAAATAATCCGACGAGTAATCAAAGTTTGATAATGGTAAGTACTTATTATTTAGCCACTTTTCTCAACATTTTAACACGGGGATGTCATTGGAGGAAAGTACTTCCCAAAAGCATACAATAAGGTAGCATAATAAGTACTTATTTTGTAGCATAGGCATACCACATAAATATGTGCTTATATTTTCACGATTTTAAGTACTTGAGTAATGCATTACCAATAAGTTATAAAATAAGTAATAGATATGAATATATGGCCATTTAAAGTGACTTTATGCATATTGTCACGCATTTTTTTTGAAACAAACAATTTCATCATACCAGATTCAAATTTCTGAACCCAAACCCCCATGTAAAAAATTCTTCAACGGTCTAACATTATACGACATACATAAATATTTATGGTATTTTTATTAAAATCTGCACATATTATTTGAAAACATGAAAAATAAATAAATCTTGTACAATAACCTACATACATAAAGCCAAAATTGCATTATATCAAAAATTGTCAAAATGATTTTGATAGCAAAAAATCACTTATTTCTGTTGTTATTGGCAAGTCATTATTAATAAGCTGAAAGTAATGCAGCGAATAACCAGATGTCATTATTTGGTAATGCAGGGAATAATGACAGGTACTTACCAAGATTTTGCTGGATAGGTTGTACAACGTGGCATCTACACCAAAAACTCAAATTCGTCTGGAACCATCATATATAAACGAATATCAAAACGTGAAGCAATTCTAACAAGGAGCGATACTGGATAAAATACAATGTAAAGTCAATTAATTTTATATTAAAACTGTACCGACATGAATTACCTTTTGTACAGATAATTTTATGCAATACGAAACATCTTTCATCATAATAGGCCAAAAATTCGTTCTCTAGAAAGTTAAAAATTCTAATAGGAAGATACCTCTATATGTATATGTAGAGTCTAAATCAAAACATGGACCGATTGTATCAATTTCCGTAAATATCGGTTTATATTTGCGTATATAAGATTTTAGTAGCTTGATATCAAGAAATTGATTACTGGATCTTACTAATTTGTATCTCAATACTTCAAGAAGCAAAACAAATTTTTAAATTGGTACTTTTTGGATCGAAAAAGTACATTTTTAGAACGATTTTTGTACCATTTGGTTACTCTCAATTATCATCACTGGATCCAGTATGTGTGCTGCCAATTTTTAATACATTTTTATACACCGCCATGTATAAAATACTTGTTTCTATGATAATATAGAAACAAAAATGGTCTTGAAGCCGGGAGAGTATCCTAATTAGAATCATATTTACGAATATTTTTTGGGACTCAAGGTGAGGGATTCATAATGTTTATTTTTATTTTGATCCACTGTGTAATGTTTACATCAACTCCTAACCATATACCTATTACCCTCAACGCCAATCGTAGAGCCATAAAGAATGCAATGACTACTATGGCTATAGCACATATACTCGTATCTGTTTGTCTATTCTACCAAATCTAAACATTATTTTATATAGTTAAATGACCTAAGTTTCGGACACAAACATCAATGTCAAATTTGTTTTAAGGTATCTTGTGATAATCAGATTAATGAATTAATTGTGGACGATAGGTGAGCTGAATAGTAGTTTTTGTTTTTGGGGGGTTTCTTTAGCACGTGAATCCATAAATTTTATGTTGTTTGCGATTTTATTATTAATGTTGTGTTTCGTTTGAATTATTCATTGACTTTTGGGTTGAGGGCGATTCTGTGAAGAGATCAATGACAATTTAATGATATGTAACTTATGTATGTGTATCAAATCAATTTGACTGAATGTATCAAATAGAAAATGTCTTTAAAATGTTAACAAAAACAAATAAGAAAGTTCAGTCGGGTAAACCGACTTAAGAAACCCCTCACCTTCAGTCTCAAAATACATTCATAAATTTATTTATTTTTTTGTTCAAATTAAATAATTATCTATTTAAATTGCATTTAATATCTTTAAGGTAAGCACTGGCATTAAAGTTATAAGCTGTTAACTTTAGGTGCAAAATAGTCCATTTGTATTGGAGGTACCAAAAAGGGCTGTACAATAATGCCCATTTTTCAGTGAACTGTACAAAATTTTAAGTTTTTGTATGTACTGGCATTAAGGTTATAAGCTGTTTTGGTGCAAAATGGTCCATTTGTGTGGGAGGTACCAAAAAGGGAGGGGCCACTTCGCCAATTTTTCTTGACGTGTTAGCGACTAACAACATTTACTTCAAAAAATTTTGTCAAGAATTTAAAACGCAAATTAAAAAAAATGTACAATAAAAAATGTTTTGTTTTGATTTTATCACGCTGAAAAAAAATCGCTTCTGTAGTATATTGTTCAAAACATATTTTGCTGGAAACTTACATATGTTTAGGGTACACTCCAAATATATAATATTTGACACTCACAAATATTATATGTTTGTGAGGATGTTGTTCTAAACAAAATTATGTTTTCATCCTAATATTTTTTTATTTGGAAATAATATTTCCCAAACAATGATTATAATGATTTATATTTAAGTAATTTGGCAATGTATCGATGCCTTAATTTAAAGGAAAGTTTTAAGTGTTTTATAAATTTTATATGTTTGAAAAATTTAAATCGTATAATTTTGGGTTACGACAAATAGCATTGATGGATTAACAATTGGACTATTTATAAAAACAAATTAGTGCTGTAAAACAAAAAGTATAACACAACATCGAGGAAAAAATAATATTAAAAATTGCCCAAGTCAACAAAGTTTTAAAATTTTTTTAAATATAATGAATTTGGATAAATTCTTAAACAATATCTTTGTTTGTTTGTAAACACATAATTTATTTGTGACAGTAAGTTCGCAAATATATTTTGTTGTAATATATTAATATATGCGTTCCAAACTAAATTTCTTGATTTTCAAATAAAATATATTTGTTCAAAAATATATAATATTTAAAAATTTTGGTTCCAAGTACAGTCTGACCTCGGTTAACGCAACCCTCGATGAACGCAACTCCTCGATTATTGCAACAGGCAATTAATTTACATTACCGACTCAGTTAACGCAACTTTTCAAAATGTGAAACTCAATTAACGCAACTCACATTCTAAAATTGTTCGTCCAGTTGGCTATGTCTTTTTTGTTTGTTTGAAACCAGTTTGTAGTTGCTTCTTCGAAGAAAAAAATATGTATGTAATGAATGTCACTGGTTACCAAGAGCGAATTTCTTAATAAACTTTAGAATCCTTGCTCGGTTAAATCGATTTGCGGTGACTATAATGTTCATAAATCAAAAAACAAATCCACATTGAGAAATTTTGTTTACAATGAGGAATCTGAACCCTAGAATTTGTGAATATCCCAAAATGACAAAAGCTTTGTATAAGTGGTTTCCGAAACAAAGACAGCTAAATTTGCCTATATTGGGGCTATATTAAAACGTGGACCTATATTTCCTAATTTCACCGGGGAATATAAACTATAATTTCAGATAGATCATTTGAAAAATGTGTTCTCTAGAGCATCAATGAGTAATATCGGAGCGGACATGGATCAAAGTGCCCCTTTTTCTCCAGGGCGGATTAAGGACAATATAATGCATAAATTATTAAATTTCAGTCAGATCAATTCCTAGTTAACACCAGGTCAGGTCCTATCCTTCCTTTTAACAAGAGAACACATAAAACAGCGTTTTTACTTTTCGATAAAGCACTTCGTCGTCCCAAAGATGGAGAATTTTCAAGGGACGATGGAATGATTTCTGTCATATATTGTCCAGCAAACTGTACCGGTATTAATCCGCAAGTGGCCCAAAATGTAATAAAATTAACAAAACTTTACTACAAAAAAAGCCTCTTTGAGCATTTGATCGGAAGTAAAAGCTCAAATCTTGAACTCAAAATCAAAACTTTTGATTTAAGAAATGTATTTTGGTTTTGCTTAAAGCTAGGGAGAAATTTCCGATTTCTTAAAAAAAAAAATAGTAAAACAAATTAATTGATTTCTATTAAATTTCAAATTTATGATTTCTGTTACAGAAAACAACTCAAATATATTTTTATATAAATAAAATTGACTTGTTCAATCAAGCAGTGGCTCTGCCTGTATAATTTTTTGACTCGGTTTTCGCAACTACCTCGGTTTCTGCAACTGCCTCGATTTCTATTAGTTGCGTTAACCGAGGTCAGACTGTATATTTTCTTTGAATTCAAACATATCAAAAATTACGATTTTCTTCCGTGATGGAATAGTATGCTTCAATCTACAAAAAAAAAAAACATTTTTATGTTTTGAATATACAAAATTTGTTTCGCTGTTTGAAATTTTAGCAGATTTGGATAAGTAAAGATAGCACAAAATTTGAAGTCAGTCACTCCTTTCGATAGTTATCGCATGCATCACCCAGACAGATGAAATCAGTGGACTTAAAATGTCCTGAAACGGCCTTTTATGGGGCCTTATATGACCCCTGAGATGTATGACTCTTTTGGTCAGTATAAAATGATATATTGGCCCATGCTAAAAAGTGAGGGTCGACGAATTGGTCACAGCCTAAGAACAAAATAAATGTTTCTAAGCTTGAAACAGTTTTTTTGCAAAAAGTAGACTTGTACAATTTTAAAATATATATTATTTCATTCAAGTTTAGAAGAACAAAAGGCATAAAAATACATTTTTATTTACTTTATTAATTTTATTTTTAAACTAGTAATATTGACCAGTATCTTTATGTGATCTCTTGAAACCGCACATGTGAATCACTAGGTAAATCCGAGATTAACGATGTCTCACCAAATCATTGTCTATTGAATGACAAAATAATTTACTATACGAGTATGATATATTTTATTAGTGGTCTATAAAATAAACAAAACCCCAAACTGGACTGTTTTAACACATTCGTCTTCAATTAACATCAATATATTGAAATCAATTGCCAACATGTGTAGAATTAGCCAAATATGACTACTTCTAATGAAACCGGTTCGAGAAGACAGACTAGAAATTACTAATTTAAACTAATAAATTTAGCATCTATAGGCGATTGCTTCGAAAATACTGCAGACACTGGACTGGACTGAAATCCAGTTGTTTGTGTGACATAATACACAGTACAAAAGCTTAGGAGAAATAAGAATAAAACAAAAAGTTTTTTCGAATTGTTTTTTTCTAATCTTATTATTTATATTTAACAAAACATTTTTGGAAGCTACTAGTATAATAATTAAACTTAGATTAAGCATCGTTGTGTTTAGACGCGTTGACGGTAGACACGACGACGTACAGTCTTGTAACGGTAGCCATCACTGCCGAAATCAGAGCCGCTGAAATCAGCAGCAGAACCACCACCAAGGGAGCCTCCGAAAGAAGCACCGCTGCCACCAGCTGAGCCAGCGAAAGCAGAACCTCCTCCAACAGCACCGCCGAAATCGGCGATACCATTGTAACTACCATCAAAAGAACCACCAGCAGAGGGAGGAATGTAAGTGTTGACGGGTGCAGGAGCTGGTTGGTAGACGGGACCTGGTTGATAGACTGGGGCAGGAGCTGCAGGAGGAATGTAAGTGTTGACGGGAGCTGGTTGATAGACAGGAGCTGGTTGATAGACTGGAGCTGGGGCAGCAGGAGGAATATAAGAGCTGGAAGGACCGACAACGGAACCACCACCGAATCCAACATCAGCAGCGAAACTGCCTGAGCTGCTACCACCGAAGCTGCTACCGAAACTACCTCCACTGCTGCCACCGTAACTGCCTGCACTGCTACCACCGAAACTACCTCCACTGCTACCACCGAAACTACCTCCACTGCTGCCACCGTAACTGCCTCCACTGCCACCGTCAAAACTACCTCCACTGCTACCGCCAAAACTACCTCCAAAACTGCCGCCACCGAAACTGCCACCACCACTGACAGCTCCAGCAGATGGACCATGATAGTCATAGCCCAATTCGGAAACGTCAGCCATAACACCGGCAAGCAAAGCCAAAGATAAAACGAAGATTTTCTGAAAAAAAAACAAAAATTAAAGTTTTTCCCCACTGTGATGATCCTTTGAAGGCTTTATTTCTGTATCTCATAAAACTTACCATTTTAATGGACTGTTTGATTGATTGATTGATTTGTGTGTGTCCGTTTTTGCTTAGCCGAGTATAGCTGAACAATCAATGATATCGAAAAGTAATGTTAAGTTCATTTTTATACTTTTGGCATTTGTGGCCCATAGAAACAATGGTAAATTAATTAACACCAAAATTAACGGAAATTATCTTTTCGTTATAGTTTCTTTACTATTTTTTTCGCTTAAATAATATAGCAGGCAGGGCTGAGTGGTTGACCATTTAAACACCATCATTTAGTGCAACGCTAAATTTTATGATTTTTGGGTTTTAATTTTTTTTTTCGTTTGTCTCTATTTTTGGTCTTTCTCATCGTTCAGGTGATATATTAAGATTTATTTATGACAATTATATACGATTGAGTGATGTGCTGTAATTCGCTGGTAATCGAAATAAAGTTCAGTATATTTATTTAAATGGCTTAATTTGTTTAACCGAATTGTATTAATTAGGCTGTGCTAGTCCGCTGAATCCAGTGGTGTTAGTCGTTTTTCATAGTTAGCTTTTGTTTTCGCGATATTTGACCACAAAGTTTGCTAGGAAATCTAAGAGATGTGTTAACTGGTGGTGACTCTTCAGTCTAAAGAACGATATAAAGAGCACCCTAGGAGAATTATTAAAAAAATTGCATTCAAATATTATCATATGTCAAAAGTCATAAATATCGTCGATATTTTATCGTTGGTTCGCAAAAAAATACTATGAGTTCTTTCTCAACACTTTTATGGGAATAAAGCAGATTTCGAGTTATAAAATAACTTGTATATTTTTCTACTCATAGCAAAAAATATTTGTTGATATTAGTTTTTGAATAAAATTTTTGTAAATTATTTTTCTGTTAGAGTCTATGAAAATTATAAATCTAAATCTAACAAAACCTATGAAATTATGAAACATGTTGATTTTTCATAAATACAGGGTTTTCCAATAAGAGTGATATGATTTCTTTGAAAAAAAAAACACGCTTATTGTTAAGGAAATTCAAAAGTTTTTTATTTAATGTGAAGTATATGTAATCGATACAATTAAGTTCTAAGTAAAACGTCAGTCAAATGGCCTCCACGACTTCTTCTGCAGGAACGAATTCGATGAACCCAATTTTCGAGCACTTTTTCCACTAAATCAAGTCGTATGTCATGAATGGCACGTTCAATATTGACTTGTAATGCTTGAAGAGAGTCTGGTTTATTTCGAAAGACCAATGACTTCAAATAACCCCACAAGAAATAGTCTAATGGTGTTAAATCACAACTTTATTCATTTCAATATTCATTCAATATCACAATTTCTTGAAATAATCGAATCTCCAAACTTTTCTCGCAACAATTCAATTGTTTCATTTGATGTGTGGTACGTAGCCACAATCAGTCAATGGCAAAAGGATAGCCCTTAACGAAAGCTAAAATATTGCTCATGGGTGTCAAGGTCGTACATAGACCGACTGGAAATTGCTTTTTTTGGATTAAAAAAAAATGGACAGCAAAACGGAAAGTAAATTTTTGCTCTAGCTCCTTAACGGTACGTCCGATCGGAAAACGACCAATTCCAAGAAGATAGCTCTTAATGAGATCTAAAATATTGCTCGTGGGTCTCAAGATCGTAGGTCATTGGAAAGTGGCTCTTTTTGGATTTAAAAAATTGAATTAGCGCACGAAAAGTTGCAATTGGAGAACGATTATTTTGATAATAATAATAAAAACTGAATAATTTGTTAACGTTGTTCTTGCGTATGGCAGTACAAATGACAGATCATGACATATTACAAACTTCAAAATCATATCATCCATATTGGAAAACCCGTTAGAAGGAGTGGACCAATATGACCGATCTTCGAACTTAGCCGAGATAGAAAAAAATATTACCACATACCAAATTTTAAGTCAATCCGTTACTCCGTTACAGACGGATATTGCTTAAAGGACTTAAAATGTCCTAAAACGGATTTCTGCCGAACATACTTGGGGTCTTAGGTCACTCCTTCGATGTGTTACACTTTTGGTCCGTAGCAAATAATATATACCATCGTCACACTAAAGTGAGTTTATAATAATGTTAATAAAACAATTTTGGTCGGTATGTAAATAACGGCTCATTCATCGTGAGGTTTGATTTTCAATATGCTTTTTTACCGATTACGCGTGACTCATATCAAACCGCTTTGTCATTTCATGAAAATACTCACACCACAAATTTGTGTCCTATTTTCAGTGAATGGGTTATTGAAAAACTCAATGAAAATCCATTTTCAGCTCAATAGATACGTTAATAAACAAAATTGCCGTATTTGGGCTGATGAGCAACCCGAAGAGTACCAAGAGCTACCATTACATCCATTAAAGACAACGGTATGGTGTGGTTTATGGGCTGCTGGAATCATTGGTCCATATTTCTTCAAAAATTAGGAAAATCAGAATGTTACCGTCAATGGTAACCCTTATCACATTATGTTAACGGACTATGTACTTCCTGAAATTCAAGCGCATGGTCTCGGTGAGCGCGTGAAACAATAACAATAACCTTGTTGAGAAATTATTTAGGTGAGCACCTAATTTCACGTTATGCTACGGTAAATTGGACAACTATCACACCGATATCCCACCTTTGGACTATTTTCTCTGGGAATATTTAAAGTCTGAGGACATCAGGAATAAGCTACAATTCACGCTATGGAAGCCAACATTACTCGTGTTATTCGCGAGATACCAGTCCCTGTGCTCAAACGAGTCGTCCAAAATTTTACCTTCTGAATGGACCACCTCAGACGTAGTCATGGCCAACATTTACATGATACTCGTATCATTATCCCCTCAAATTAGATAGGAGGATATATCGAGCCATGAGCTCAAATCTATCGCAAGCGACAAATAACACATTTTGCAGGAGAGGTTTTTTTGTTTAATTCGAACCACAAGTGACAAAACTGAAATGTTTTTTATTTATCTAACGGTAACCAAAAACCACAACAATTCAAGTATTTTTAGCAATTTATGGCGCTTACGATAAAATTTACTTACTGATTTTTGCATATGTAGGAAAAAATGTGTCGCTTACGATAATTTGTATTAATGACCGTTTTGTGGGTTTTTGAGTTAAGATTTGGGCTTTGGTGTGTTCCGACACATATAGTAAAATTTTATGGCGAACATTTTTGTAGAACATTTCATCCCCGCCAAAAAATTGAATTAGCGCACGAAAAGTTGCAATTGGAGAACGATTATTTTGATAATAATAACAAAAACTGAATAATTTGTTAACGTTGTTCTTGCGTATGGCAGTACAAATGACAGATCATGACATATTACAAACTTCAAAATCATATCATCCATATTGGAAAACCCGTTAGAAGGAGTGGACCAATATGGCCCATCTTCGAACTTAGCCGAGATAGAAAAAAATATTACCACATACCAAATTTGAAGTCAATCCGTTACTCCGTTACAGACGGATATTGCTTAAAGGACTTAAAATGTCCTAAAACGGATTTCTGCCGAACATACTTGGGGTCTTAGGTCACTCCTTCGATGTGTTACACTTTTGGTCCGTAGCAAATAATATATACCATCGTCACACTAAAGTGAGTTTATAATAATGTTAATAAAACAATTTTGGTCGGTATGTAAATAACGGCTCATTCATCGTAAAGTTTGATTTTCAATATGCTTTTTTACCGATCACGCGTGACTCATATCAAACCGCTTTGTCATTTCATGAAAAGACTCACACCACAAATTTGTGTCCTATTTTAAGTGAATGGGTTATTGAAACACTCAATGAAAATCCATTTTCAGCTCAATAGATGATGAGCAACCCGAAGAGTACCAAGAGCTACCATTACATCCATTAAAAACAACGGTATGGTGTGGTTTATGGGCTGCTGGAATCATTGGTCCATATTTCTTCAAAAATTAGGAAAATCAGAATGTTACCGTCAATGGTAACCGTTATCACATTATGTTAACGGACTATGTACTTCCTGAAATTCAAGCGCATGGTCTCGTTGAGCGCGTGAAACAATAACAATAACCTTGTTGAGAAATTATTTAGGTGAGCACCTAATATCACGTTTTGCTACGGTAAATTGGCCACCTATCACACCGATATCACACCTTTGGACTATTTTTTCTAGGAGTATTTAAAGTCTGAGGACATCAGGAATAAGCTACAATTCACGCTATGGAAGCCAACATTACTCGTGTTATTCGCGAGATACCAGTCCCTATGCTCAAACGAGTCGTCCAAAATTTTACCTTCTGAATGGACCACCTCAGACGTAGTCATGGCCAACATTTACATGATACTCGTATCATTATCCCCTCAAATTAGATAGGAGGATATATCGAGCCATGAGCTCAAATCTATCGCAAGCGACAAATAACACATTTTGCAGGAGAGGTTTTTTTTGTTTAATTCGAACCACAAGTGACAAAACTGAAATGTTTTGATGCAATGTTTTTTATTTATCTAACGGTAACCAAAAACCACAACAATTCAAGTAATTTACTTACTGATTTTTGCATATGTAGGAAAAAATGTGTCGTTTACGATAATTTGTATTAATGACCGTTTTTTGGGTTTTTGTGTTAAGATTTGGGCTTTGGTGTGTTCCGTCACATATAGTAAAATTTTATGACGAACATTTTTGTAGAACATTTCATACCCGCCATCCCCCTTTTAAGGGATGTTTTTTACGATTTGTTAAAATGGGGCCAAAAACTACAGTTATGTGGGGGAGCTAAAGGGATAATATGCTCCACAAAAATATTGGCCTTAATATTTTCTATAATGTTGCTGGACATACCCTATACCAAAAAATATGTTTTTATTACATAACAGTGAAATACTTAAATTTTTGGGGTACAATATGGTTTTTTGAGCTATTTAAGGTCTCGAGATACGTTCAGATTGTATTGATACGTTCAGATTTACGTTGGCAACAATTTTGCCAAGCATTGTTAGTGAAAAATTGCGAGTCCCCGGAAGTTATGCTGAATAAGTGAAAAAAATTGTTTTTTCCTTCACTTTTTCAAAAAAAAAGTACCGGAAAAAAATTGTTTTCGCAAAAAATGCTAAGAAACTTTGTTCAGCATATTCTTAGCTACATTATTGCCAAACATAGTTAAGCGGTATCACCAAGTCTGAATTAGTTGTTGGACAAAAGCTAATGACACCTTTTTCGAGTGGCCCACTAATTTTCAGAAACTTTGTGGGTCCATAAAAAAAATTGGTCACCAATTTCGCCAAACCGAGTATAGGGTTATACTACCGTTTGATAGTATAATCGAACCTATACTGTCAAGTCCGTGTATTTTTTATTTATTTATTTATATGAATTACAATACAAAGTAAATTTATATTCTAATTTTAAGGTCCAGGGAAAGGCCGGGTTACAAAGACCATATGGCTAAATGTTTGCAGCGACAGACCAGAGCCTCTGGTGGGAATCGAACCCACGACCCCCAAACTCATAGGCGAGTACGCTACCAACTCGCCTACTGGGGCGCTCGTGTATTTTTTAAAAAGTGTTCATTTGTTGCATAGTGTTATTAAATAACTTATATACTACTTATTTGAATCCTCTGAATTTCTACACATAGTATTAGTTTATTAGTCACTATTACCCCGAGAAAAATAGGCGAAGTTGCCACGCCCCTTTTGGTACCTCTCACACAAATGGACAATTTTTAACCAAAAGTTAATAGCTTATAACTTTATTACCAGTGCATACAAAGACTTGAAATTTTGTACAGTGTAATGGTTTAATAGCATATATTTACAAGACAGTGGAAAATGGGCATTATTGCCACGCTCCTTTTGGTACCTCCCACACAAATGGACCATTTTGTACCAAAAGTTAACAGCTTATAAATTTAATACCAGTGCATACAAATACTTGACATTTTTACAGTGTAATGCTTTTATCGTACCTAGAGTCCAGAGAAAAATGGGCGTTATTGGCTCGCCCCTTTTGGTACCTCCCACACAAATGGACGTTTTTGTACCAAAAGTTAACAGCTTTTAACTTTAATACCAGTGCATATAAATACTTGAAATTTTGTACAGTGTAATGCGTTTATAGTACCTAGAGTCTAGAGAAAAGTGATCGTTATTGGGACGCCCCTTTTGGTACCTCTCACACAAATGGACCATTTTGTACCAAAAGTAAACAGCTTTGAACTTTAATAGCAGTACATACTTTAAAGTTATTAAATGCAATTTCAATTGATAATAATTTAAATAAAACGAAAAAATAAATAAATTTACTAATATTTTGTTGAGACTCAAGGTGAGGAGATTCATTAGTCGGTTTACACGACTGAACTTTCTTACTTGTTTTATTGACAACTAGCTGGGCCAGGTCCACTTCGTTGCCCCTGATTTACGATTTCCGAAATCCCAGGACGGGTCATTTTGAATCTCGTTCCAGTCCCAAGGACAGTAGAAATCACTAAAAAACGATATCACCAAATTGGCTTACATGGGCGAGGCCACGCCCCCTCAATCAAGAATTTATATAGCCTATGTCACCCGCTAGGGTTATCTGAAGATTCCCTGACAATTTCATCAAAATCGGTCCAGCCGTTTTGGAGTCCATAAGTAACATTCAAACACACATCCAATTTTATATATATAGAATTTAATATTCTGGAGATACACAACGATGGAGAGCTAAACAGGGATTCATTTACAATCATAAATTTTTTTTCGAAAAATGTCGATTACGATAGACTTGCGTTCATGGCTCGATATGTCATTTGCTACGGGCCAAAAGAGTAGCACATCGAAGGAGTGCCCTAAGACATACTTGTATGTTTAGATGAAAATTCGATTTGGGTAATTTTAAGTCATTTGAGCAATGTAAGTCTGTGTGTCTGTCTGCTGGCTGGTGCGCATGATAACTCTCGAAATGAGTAAGCGATTGACTTAATATTTGGTATACGGCAATAGTTTTCTCTATCTCCGGCTAAGTTTGAAGATAGGTCATATTGGTCCACTCCATCTAGTCCCTCCCCCACAAAGGGTTAACATTTATTGAAATATTGATTCTTTAATAACTTCTATACTATTTATTCAACTCTTCTGGAATTCCACACATAGTATTAGTTTATTAGTCGCTAACACCTAAAGAAAAATGGACGAAGTTGGTCGTTCTGATATCGAATACTCAAATGTGTTAAAATGTTAGTAATTTTTTCTCAGTACTTTGAGAAAAAGGTCATAAAATGGGCCAATATGTATATACTTTTATACATGTGGCTTATTTTGTTGAAAACTGAGGTTAATTATATAGGTATTAGAAAAAATGGAGAACGTTTTTTAGACATGTAAACAAAGTAGAATATATTCGATATTTTAAGATTTTTGCAATGTGGAGCAATAGATTGGTAAAAGAACATTGAGACAATATTGTGGTTAGTGGAACTATTTTGATGTTGTTGCAATCTATAGCAGTCGAAAGAAAATAATTACAATGACAAAAAGAATTGGTAAATGACACAAATTAAAGAGATACATTTATTAAATTGTTATAATTAATTAATTTGTAATAATATATACTTGCTGAAATTTAAAAGCTTTGAAAAAATTTATGTTGGATCTCCTATAGCATAATTATATAATTTTTATACATGTACATAAAGTATAAACGTACTTACCATTTTTATAATACACGGATTTCTGAAAATAAGAAAACAAAATACGTATATCAATACATATGCATACAAATTTTAAAATTTTTAGAAATGTTTAAAATTTGCAAATAAATAAAATATTGCAATTTGAACTTTCTTTCACACAAACTCATTAAATATGAGAAAGAAAATTTCAGTCTGGTAAATCGATTAAGATATGCCTTCACAATGGAATACAGTACTTCGGGCGAGAGTTGCCAGAACGGTGAAAACGTTTTGTTCATTCTTGGTCAGTCTGTCTGTAGTCATTGAAAGGGTTGCCCAAAATACAATTTATGAAAACATTTAGATGAATGCTACAGAAGTGATCTGGTGATCTTACCGACGAACTGAGAGAAGGACTCATAATCAAGATTCCAAACCAGTAAGGAAAGGCAGAAAGTCGGGCGGGGCTGACTATATAATACCCTACACCTCCCTAACAATGCGATAAGGGTTATTGCGATAATAATTTGAAATAATTTGTAAATGGGTAAGAACATATATATGCGGATATATCTAATTCTGAACCGATAATCGCTAAATTAAGCAATATTCGTTCCTAAATTGAGAAACATCTTTCTGGAGAATTTTGTAATGAGCGGAAGTAAAGTACAACTTCTATAGCGCTTTGTAACCAAATCAGGAGGAACATATATATGAAGCTTATATATAAATCTGAATCGATTTTCCCTGAATACTCATTCATGTAAAATAGAAACGTCTTTCTGTCGAATTTCGTACTGATCGGATATAAAATACAATTTCTACAGCGCTTACAGGTCTAATCGGGGGTAACATATATATGGGGGCTATATCTAAATCTGAACCGATTTTCTCCGAATTTGGCAGTATTCCTTCATGTAATAAGAAACCTCTTTCTGCCGAATTTCGTACTGATTGGATATAAAATACAGTTTCTACAGCGCGTACATATCAAATCGGGTGCAACATATATATGGGGGCTACATATAAATCTGAACCGATTTCCCCCAAATTTTGTATTGTATCTAAGTGTATCACGAGACTACTCTCTGTAAATTTTTGTACAAATCGGTTACAAAATGTTGCTTATACAGTGCATATATGCAAAATCGGAGGTACATATATACAGGGTTGCCCATATTCGACGGACCCATCTGGCAACGCCATAACTTTTGACAGAGATGTCAGACCGCTTAATGACATACCGCGTTTGAAGCGTCAGCCCAAGCAGATTTTTACCATGAACAATACACGCCACGCGAGCGCTCTGAAATAGTTGAAATTTACATTCAACATTCACTTTACAACGGATTATTCGCGTTGATTTGCATTTGTTCCCGTACAAAATTCAATTGACGCAAAGATTGTTGCCTGCGGACAAGCCTCGTCGATTGGAATGGGCCCAACGAGTCATCGAAATGGCCGATGATGACGAGCAATTTTGGAACAAAATTATCATGTCCGATGAAGCCCATTTCACATTGAATGGGACCGTAAATAAGCAAAATTGCCGTATTTACGCCACTGAAAATCCTCAGGAGATTCAAGAATTGCCTCTTCATGACGAAAAAGTCACAGTTTGGTGCGGCGTTAGTGCGAAAACGGTCATTGGGCCGTTTTTCTTCCAAAACGAAAATGGCCATGCTGTTACCATCAACCAGGAGCGTTATCGCGACATGATGACCAATTTTGTGATGCCAATTATTCGTCGAAAGCGTATGAGGCAGTTCTGGTTTCAACAAGACGGCGCTCCACCGCACACAAGTCGCATAACAATCGATTTTCTGAAGAATTTGTTTCCGGGCCGTTTGATGTCGAAAAGTGGTGATTTGGACTGGCCACCGCGTTCGCCCGATTTGACGCCGCCTGACTTCTTCTTGTGGGGATATTTGAAGTCAAAGGTTTACGTTAACAAGCCAAGGACCGTAGAAGAGCTCAAGGACAACATTCGTGAAGAAATAGCCGCTATTCCGGCCGAAATGTTGGCGAAAACGATGGAAAATGCTGCAAAAAGGGCACAATACGCCATCAACGCCAGAGGCGGCCATTTGAGAGATATCATATTCAAAAATTGATGTAAACAAATCTACTTGGAACAAATTAAATGATTAAGATTGCCAACCGCCAAATTTTTATATTTTTCTTTGATTTTTTTAAAAAAAACATGGGTCCGTCGAATATGGGCAATGGGAGCTATATGTAAATCTGAAAAGATATGTGCAAAGTTTCGTTGAGATCGGACCATAATTGCGACCTGTACTTTGATTACAAGAATACGTCTACAGACAGACGGACAGACAGACAGACGGACATAGCTAAATCGACTCAGAAAGTGATTACAAGTCGATCGATATAATAAACAATGGGTCTATCTCTTCTCCTTTTGGGTGTTACAAACAAATGCACAAAGTCATAATACCCTGTACCACAGTATGGTGTAGGGTATAAAAAAGGAGACCTGACTGAGTGCAAGAACTGAA